>CM068349.1:43714892-44104892 GCA_034769755.1 Odontamblyopus lacepedii | reverse complement strand
AGACGTTTTTCTGTCAGATGTTACTTCAGTTTGGCAATTCAGAGGAAGCAGCAGTGTCATCGTAGCTGCTGCGGCGTCAGAGGAAAGACGAGGACTCGTGCCGACAAGGCCAGGCCGTCAGGTAAAAACTGTAAATTATCGTCATACTGGTTAAAAGAATTTGTGTATCGTATTTTTCCAGTTTTGCTGAGTAAGATTTTTGTGAGGAAGAAATTAATTGCCCCAAATCGCCGCCTGGTCTGTTAAAGTTGAACTCGGGCACATTTGAAGCTAAAGTCCGTTTCTAGAGGAGGTGGAATTCTGTCAGGAGCCAAAAAACGGCACAGATCAGTGTTTCCTCGACGGAGATCTGACTGTGTGTGAGTCTGTGAAGGCAACAAACTAGTGTAGTGATGGGGGCAAGTTCTGAACTAGTGTAGTGATGGGGCAAGTTCTGAACTAGTGCAGTGATGGGGGCAAGTTCTGAACTAGTGCAGTGATGGGGGCAAGTTCTGAACTAGTGCAGTGATGGGGGCAAGTTCTGAACTAGTGTAGTGATGGGGCAAGTTCTGAACTAGTGTAGTGATGGGGCAAGTTCTGAACTAGTGCAGTGATGGGGGCAAGTTCTGAACTAGTGCAGTGATGGGGCAAGTTCTGAACTAGTGTAGTGATGGGGCAAGTTCTGAACTAGTGCAGTGATGGGGGCAAGTTCTGAACTAGTGTAGTGATGGGGGCAAGTTCTGAACTAGTGTAGTGATGGGGCAAGTTCTGAACTAGTGTAGTGATGGGGCAAGTTCTGAACTAGTGTAGTGATGGGGCAAGTTCTGAACTAGTGCAGTGATGGGGGCAAGTTCTGAACTAGTGTAGTGATGGGGCAAGTTCTGAACTAGTGCAGTGATGGGGGCAAGTTCTGAACTAGTGTAGTGATGGGGGCAAGTTCTGAACTAGTGTAGTGATGGGGCAAGTTCTGAACTAGTGTAGTGATGGGGCAAGTTCTGAACTAGTGTAGTGATGGGGCCAGCTCTGAACTAGTGCCGTGATGGGGGCAAGTTCTGAACTAGTGCAGTGATGGGGCAAGTTCTGAACTAGTGCAGTGATGGGGGCAAGTTCTGAACTAGTGTAGTGATGGGGCAAGTTCTGAACTAGTGCAGTGATGGGGGCAAGTTCTGAACTAGTGCAGTGATGGGGCAAGTTCTGAACTAGTGCAGTGATGGGGGCAAGTTCTGAACTAGTGTAGTGATGGGGGCAAGTTCTGAACTAGTGCAGTGATGGGGGCAAGTTCTGAACTAGTGTAGTGATGGGGCAAGTTCTGAACTAGTGCAGTGATGGGGGCAAGTTCTGAACTAGTGTAGTGATGGGGGCAAGTTCTGAACTAGTGCAGTGATGGGGGCAAGTTCTGAACTAGTGTAGTGATGGGGGCAAGTTCTGAACTAGTGTAGTGATGGGGCAAGTTCTGAACTAGTGTAGTGATGGGGGCAAGTTCTGAACTAGTGCAGTGATGGGGGCAAGTTCTGAACTAGTGCAGTGATGGGGGCAAGTTCTGAACTAGTGTAGTGATGGGGGCAAGTTCTGAACTAGTGTAGTGATGGGGGCAAGTTCTGAACTAGTGTAGTGATGGGGCAAGTTCTGAACTAGTGTAGTGATGGGGGCAAGTTCTGAACTAGTGCAGTGATGGGGGCAAGTTCTGAACTAGTGTAGTGATGGGGCAAGTTCTGAACTAGTGCAGTGATGGGGGCAAGTTCTGAACTAGTGTAGTGATGGGGGCAAGTTCTGAACTAGTGCAGTGATGGGGGCAAGTTCTGAACTAGTGTAGTGATGGGGGCAAGTTCTGAACTAGTGTAGTGATGGGGGCAAGTTCTGAACTAGTGTAGTGATGGGGGCAAGTTCTGAACTAGTGCAGTGATGGGGGCAAGTTCTGAACTAGTGCAGTGATGGGGCAAGTTCTGAACTAGTGTAGTGATGGGGGCAAGTTCTGAACTAGTGTAGTGATGGGGGCAAGTTCTGAACTAGTGTAGTGATGGGGCAAGTTCTGAACTAGTGTAGTGATGGGGCAAGTTCTGAACTAGTGTAGTGATGGGGCAAGTTCTGAACTAGTGTAGTGATGGGGCAAGTTCTGAACTAGTGCAGTGATGGGGGCAAGTTCTGAACTAGTGTAGTGATGGGGCAAGTTCTGAACTAGTGCAGTGATGGGGGCAAGTTCTGAACTAGTGTAGTGATGGGGGCAAGTTCTGAACTAGTGTAGTGATGGGGCAAGTTCTGAACTAGTGTAGTGATGGGGCAAGTTCTGAACTAGTGTAGTGATGGGGCAAGTTCTGAACTAGTGGAGTGATGGGGCAAGTTCTGAACTAGTGCAGTGATGATGGGGGCAAGTTCTGAACTAGTGTAGAGATGGGGCAAGTTCTGAACTAGTGCAGTGATGGGGGCAAGTTCTGAACTAGTGTAGAGATGGGGCAAGTTCTGAACTAGTGCAGTGATGGGGGCAAGTTCTGAACTAGTGTAGTGATGGGGGCAAGTTCTGAACTAGTGCAGTGATGGGGCAAGTTCTGAACTAGTGTAGTGATGGGGCAAGTTCTGAACTAGTGTAGTGATGGGGGCAAGTTCTGAACTAGTGCAGTGATGGGGCAAGTTCTGAACTAGTGCAGTGATGGGGCAAGTTCTGAACTAGTGCAGTGATGGGGGCAAGTTCTGAACTAGTGTAGTGATGGGGGCAAGTTCTGAACTAGTGTAGTGATGGGGGGCAAGTTCTGAACTAGTGCAGTGATGGGGGCAAGTTCTGAACTAGTGTAGTGATGGGGCAAGTTCTGAACTAGTGCAGTGATGGGGCAAGTTCTGAACTAGTGTAGTGATGGGGGGAAGTTCTGAACTAGTGCAGTGATGAGGCAGTTCTGAACTAGTGTAGTGATGGGGCAAGTTCTGAACTAGTGCAGTGATGGGGCAAGTTCTGAACTAGTGTAGTGATGGGGGCAAGTTCTGAACTAGTGTAGTGATGGGGCAAGTTCTGAACTAGTGTAGTGATGGGGCAAGTTCTGAACTAGTGTAGTGATGGGGCAAGTTCTGAACTAGTGGAGTGATGGGGGCAAGTTCTGAACTAGTGCAGTGATGGGGGCAAGTTCTGAACTAGTGTAGAGATGGGGCAAGTTCTGAACTAGTGCAGTGATGGGGGCAAGTTCTGAACTAGTGTAGAGATGGGGCAAGTTCTGAACTAGTGCAGTGATGGGGGCAAGTTCTGAACTAGTGTAGTGATGGGGGCAAGTTCTGAACTAGTGCAGTGATGGGGCAAGTTCTGAACTAGTGTAGTGATGGGGGCAAGTTCTGAACTAGTGTAGTGATGGGGGCAAGTTCTGAACTAGTGCAGTGATGGGGCAAGTTCTGAACTAGTGTAGTGATGGGGCAAGTTCTGAACTAGTGCAGTGATGGGGGCAAGTTCTGAACTAGTGTAGTGATGGGGGCAAGTTCTGAACTAGTGTAGTGATGGGGGCAAGTTCTGAACTAGTGCAGTGATGGGGGCAAGTTCTGAACTAGTGTAGTGATGGGGGCAAGTTCTGAACTAGTGCAGTGATGGGGCAAGTTCTGAACTAGTGTAGTGATGGGGGCAAGTTCTGAACTAGTGTAGTGATGGGGGCAAGTTCTGAACTAGTGTAGTGATGGGGCAAGTTCTGAACTAGTGCAGTGATGGGGGCAAGTTCTGAACTAGTGTAGTGATGGGGCAAGTTCTGAACTAGTGCAGTGATGGGGGCAAGTTCTGAACTAGTGCAGTGATGGGGGCAAGTTCTGAACTAGTGTAGTGATGGGGCAAGTTCTGAACTAGTGCAGTGATGGGGGCAAGTTCTGAACTAGTGTAGTGATGGGGGCAAGTTCTGAACTAGTGCAGTGATGGGGGCAAGTTCTGAACTAGTGCAGTGATGGGGGCAAGTTCTGAACTAGTGTAGTGATGGGGGCAAGTTCTGAACTAGTGCAGTGATGGGGGCAAGTTCTGAACTAGTGTAGTGATGGGGGCAAGTTCTGAACTAGTGTAGTGATGGGGCAAGTTCTGAACTAGTGTAGTGATGGGGGCAAGTTCTGAACTAGTGTAGTGATGGGGCAAGTTCTGAACTAGTGTAGTGATGGGGCAAGTTCTGAACTAGTGTAGTGATGGGGCAAGTTCTGAACTAGTGCAGTGATGGGGGCAAGTTCTGAACTAGTGTAGTGATGGGGCAAGTTCTGAACTAGTGCAGTGATGGGGGCAAGTTCTGAACTAGTGTAGTGATGGGGGCAAGTTCTGAACTAGTGTAGTGATGGGGGCAAGTTCTGAACTAGTGTAGTGATGGGGCAAGTTCTGAACTAGTGTAGTGATGGGGGCAAGTTCTGAACTAGTGTAGTGATGGGGCAAGTTCTGAACTAGTGTAGTGATGGGGCAAGTTCTGAACTAGTGTAGTGATGGGGGCAAGTTCTGAACTAGTGTAGTGATGGGGGCAAGTTCTGAACTAGTGTAGTGATGGGGCAAGTTCTGAACTAGTGTAGTGATGGGGGCAAGTTCTGAACTAGTGTAGTGATGGGGGCAAGTTCTGAACTAGTGTAGTGATGGGGCAAGTTCTGAACTAGTGTAGTGATGGGGCAAGTTCTGAACTAGTGCAGTGATGGGGGCAAGTTCTGAACTAGTGTAGTGATGGGGCAAGTTCTGAACTAGTGCAGTGATGGGGGCAAGTTCTGAACTAGTGCAGTGATGGGGCAAGTTCTGAACTAGTGTAGTGATGGGGGCAAGTTCTGAACTAGTGTAGTGATGGGGGCAAGTTCTGAACTAGTGCAGTGATGGGGGCAAGTTCTGAACTAGTGTAGTGATGGGGCAAGTTCTGAACTAGTGCAGTGATGGGGGCAAGTTCTGAACTAGTGTAGTGATGGGGGCAAGTTCTGAACTAGTGTAGTGATGGGGGCAAGTTCTGAACTAGTGCAGTGATGGGGCAAGTTCTGAACTAGTGTAGTGATGGGGGCAAGTTCTGAACTAGTGCAGTGATGGGGCAAGTTCTGAACTAGTGTAGTGATGGGGGCAAGTTCTGAACTAGTGTAGTGATGGGGGCAAGTTCTGAACTAGTGTAGTGATGGGGCAAGTTCTGAACTAGTGCAGTGATGGGGGCAAGTTCTGAACTAGTGTAGTGATGGGGCAAGTTCTGAACTAGTGCAGTGATGGGGGCAAGTTCTGAACTAGTGCAGTGATGGGGGCAAGTTCTGAACTAGTGTAGTGATGGGGCAAGTTCTGAACTAGTGCAGTGATGGGGGCAAGTTCTGAACTAGTGTAGTGATGGGGGCAAGTTCTGAACTAGTGCAGTGATGGGGGCAAGTTCTGAACTAGTGCAGTGATGGGGCAAGTTCTGAACTAGTGTAGTGATGGGGGCAAGTTCTGAACTAGTGCAGTGATGGGGGCAAGTTCTGAACTAGTGTAGTGATGGGGGCAAGTTCTGAACTAGTGTAGTGATGGGGGCAAGTTCTGAACTAGTGTAGTGATGGGGGCAAGTTCTGAACTAGTGTAGTGATGGGGGCAAGTTCTGAACTAGTGCAGTGATGGGGCAAGTTCTGAACTAGTGTAGTGATGGGGCAAGTTCTGAACTAGTGTAGTGATGGGGGCAAGTTCTGAACTAGTGTAGTGATGGGGCAAGTTCTGAACTAGTGCAGTGATGGGGCAAGTTCTGAACTAGTGTAGTGATGGGGCAAGTTCTTCAGTTCCAACATAACGAGTCTAACAAACCAAACGCTCTGGTTCACTCATTAGTGTCTGGAAACGTTAGAAAACATCTTTAGAAGCACCTCACACTTCCCTCTGCTGATTTCCCACTGCACCAAAGCCCAAAAGACTCGATCGTCGACGTCGTTTCTAATCCCGTTTATTTACCAGTGAATTATATGTTTTGAAAAACGCAAAAAAATACATTCCCGAACCATTTTCTTTCAACACTATCAGTTTCTCTTCTTCTCCGTCAGTAGTCGACTCTGACTTGTTGCTTCTGGAGTCGACGATCAAGTCTGGTCCTGGTCAGTCCTGGTTTAATCCCGGTTCAGTCCTGCACTGCAAAAAAGGCCTATCAAAAAATAAGAAAAAAAATAATAAAAAATTTTTGAGGTAAAAATGCCCTATTTTAAGTGAAATTTTCTGCCAGTGCAGTGAGAAATTTTCACTTACCAAGTTTTCTTAAAACAAGACCAAATATGAATCTTGTTCTAAGCAGAAAACACGAGTTTCAAGTATTTATGGTGAGATTTTTCCCCTTATTGGTTTGAGAAGGAAGTTAAAGAGGCTTAACCTGGACTGAGTTAATATAAAAAGTGCTTAGAATAAGTTGTAATATCGAGATAAGATAAATCAGGATGAAATATCTGGAAACAAGTAAAAAAATCTAATCTTAAGTAAAAAAAATTATCTTTTAAGATGAATCTGCTTAATTAAAGTCAGTTTAACTATGCTAGAAAATTCTTGTTTGTAGTGTGGTTTAGTCGTGGTTGAGTCCAGTCAGTTTCACTGTATTTACTCATTTCATTATTAAACATTTAAGTGGGTTTAATTTCCACGTCACACTGTTGAGATGACCCTGATGCCCTCCCGTCCTCAGATAGGACACAGGACCTGGAGACCAAAGAGGAAAATTATGGATATATGGAAAGGGAAAGAGGAGCAGAGGGTCGGAGGATTCACTCTTGTCTCTTTAATAAGTGAAACACACAAATTGCCTTATAAATAACGCTCATTTATTAAATCAGAATAAGTTAAGACTACACAGCGCCGGGGCCAGTTCAAGTAACAAACGTCTCTACAAAAAGTCCCCAAAATGGCGCCACGATTTTCCAAATATTTACACAAAATTTTACAAATCAAAATGACTGTTTTTTTGTTTTTTTTTGCAAAGACACATTCATGTAGTAATGCTATGGAAGGTCCTAGAAGGTCACACATTTAACTCTGTGGTTCATTTGCATAGGACTGAACATTTTACTGCACTCCAGCTCAAAAGTCCCCTCGTCTTCACCAAAAGTCCCCTCGTCTTCGCCAAAAGTCCCCTCGTCTTCGCCAAAAGTCCCCTCGTCTTCACCAAAAGTCCCCTCGTCTTCACCAAAAGTCCCCTCGTCTTCACCAAAAGTCCTCCCGTCTTCGCCAAAAGTCCCCTCGTCTTCGCCAAAAGTCCCCTCGTCTTCGCCAAAAGTCCCCTCGTCTTCGCCAAAAGTCCCCTCGTCTTTGCCAAAAGTTTCCTCGTCTTCACCAAAAGTCCCCTCGTCTTCACCAAAAGTCCCCTTGTCTTTGCCAAAAGTCTCCTCGTCTTCACCAAAAGTCCCCTCGTCTTCACCAAAAGTCCCCTCGTCTTCGCCAAAAGTCCCCTCGTCTTCGCCAAAAGTCCCCTCGTCTTCACCAAAAGTCCCCTCGTCTTCGCCAAAAGTCCCCTCGTCTTCGCCAAAAGTCCCCTCGTCTTCACCAAAAGTCCCCTCGTCTTCGCCAAAAGTCCCCTCGTCTTCGCCAAAAGTCCCCTCGTCCTCGCCAAAAGTCCCCTCGTCCTCACCAAAAGTCCCCTCGTCTTCGCCAAAAGTCCCCTCGTCTTCGCCAAAAGTCCCCTCGTCCTCGCCAAAAGTCCCCTCGTCTTCACCAAAAGTCCCCTCGCCTTCACCAAAAGTCCCCTCGTCTTCACCAAAAGTCCCCTCGTCTTCACCAAAAGTCCCCTCGTCTTCACCAAAAGTCCCCTCGTCTTCGCCAAAAGTCCCCTCGTCTTCGCCAAAAGTCCCCTCGTCTTCGCCAAAAGTCCCCTCGTCTTCACCAAAAGTCCCCTCGTCTTCACCAAAAGTCCCCTCGTCTTCGCCAAAAGTCCCCTCGTCTTCGCCAAAAGTCCCCTCGTCTTCGCCAAAAGTCCCCTCGTCTTCGCCAAAAGTCCCCTCGTCTTCGCCAAAAGTCCCCTCGTCTTCACCAAAAGTCCCCTCGTCTTCACCAAAAGTCCCCTCGTCTTCACCAAAAGTCCCCTCGTCTTCACCAAAAGTCCCCTCGTCTTCACCAAAAGTCCCCTCGTCTTCACCAAAAGTCCCCTCGTCTTCACCAAAAGTCCCCTCGTCTTCACCAAAAGTCCCCTCGTCTTCACCAAAAGTCCCCTCGTCTTCGCCAAAAGTCCCCTCGTCTTCACCAAAAGTCCCCTCGTCTTCACCAAAAGTCCCCTCGTCTTCACCAAAAGTCCCCGTCTTCACCAAAAGTCCCCTCGTCTTCACCAAAAGTCCCCTCGTCTTCGCCAAAAGTCCCCTCGTCTTCACCAAAAGTCCCCTCGTCTTCACCAAAAGTCCCCTCGTCTTCGCCAAAAGTCCCCTCGTCTTCACCAAAAGTCCCCTCGTCTTCATCTTTATCATTTATCTAACTTATTTTACATTTCTACTACTACTGCAGCAGATCCAACCACAAAGTATTTATCATCGCAGTAATTGTACACATTATATTTCAAGTCTGATAGTAAAAGCAGTAGAAGCAGGTGGTGGTAGTAGTTGTTGTAGTAGTTGTTGTAGTAGTATCCATAGAAGTAGTAGTAATTGTATCAGAAGTTTCAGTATTAAAAACAGCAGTTGTAGTATTGTAGTAGTAATATAAGTAGTAGTAGTAGTAGTTGTTGTTGTAGCAGCATTAAAAGTGTAATATAAATAGTAGCAGTAGTAGTAGTAGTAGTAGTAGTAGTAGTAGTAGTAGTAGTAGTAGTAGTAGTAGGACAAAGCAGGGGACTTTTGAACATGGTGTAACTCCAGCAGCGCCCTCTAGTGTCGCTCTTCATTCATATTTGTTTTATATAAATTGAAAAAAAAACAAACATAAATTGACAAAATCCGGCGACTAAAACTGTAAATTTGGACGAGACATTTCTACGGCTGCGGAAATACTCCAGACTGTGGCTTTTTGAATCGGCATAAAGACACTTTAATTTGTGAAACACTGTTGGAAAAGACCTGCGTGAAGTCGCCTCATCGAACTCAAACCTGCACAAAAACTGTGTCAGTCGTTTGTGCTGCAGAAAGTTTCATTTGTGCTTCTTTAGTTTTGGAGAAATGAACGATTCTTTTCCAGGTCAAACTGGGGTCAGACCCACAGGAAGAAGAAAAATGCTCGAAAACGCCCAAAATGGAGTCAGTCGTTTGTGCTGCAGAAAGTTCAGTTTGTGTGATTCTGGTTCTTCAGATATTCACAGTTTTATTTTGGTCGATGACGTCGTCCAGAACCTCAGAATGTGAAACAGCCTCAAAACAGGAAGAAAATGACAGAAAACGTTTGTATTTGGTTTGTGCTGTTTTGTGCTGTGACAGTTTCATTTGTGGAAAAGTCTGTATTTCTAGTCTTCATTATTCATTTCTGTGGTAATTACAGGACTTTTCTGCTCAGCCTCAGGAGACAAACTCCACAAAACTAGAGAAGAGAAACGACCTGAGGCTGTGGAAAAGTCTGTGTTATTATAAAATATGAATCAAAAGCAAATGACTAAAGACTGAAACTCACACAAATGAAACTGTCACAGCACAAAACAGCACAAATACAAACGTTTGACATCATTTTCTTCCTGTTTTGAGGCTGTTTCACATTCTGAGGTTCTGGACGACGTCATCGACCAAAATAAAACTGTGAATATCTGAAGAACCAGAATCACACAAACTGAACTTTCTGCAGCACAAACGACTGACTCCATTTTGGGCGTTTTCGAGCGTTTTTCTTCTTCCTGTGGGTCTGACCCCAGTTTGACCTGGAAAAGAATCGTTCATTTCTCCAAAACTGAAGAAGCACAAACGATGGACGTAGTTTTTGTGCAGGTTTGAGTTCGATGAGGCGACTTCAGGCAGGTTTGGAAAAGCACGTTGCAACACAGTCACTCGACACTAGGGGGCGCCGTCGTGAGTCTCTCTAACGTTACAGCGATGAACCAGTGAAATGTTTTTAGACCAAAGACACTTAAACGTACAGTTAAAGGATTTCTTCTTCTTCTTCTTCTTCTTCTTCTTCTTCTTCTCCTCTCGCACAAACACACGAGGTAAAAAAATCGCCGTTTTCGTTCACAAAAAGCACCAGACGACACACGTGACCTCCGCTTTAAACATGCACGGGAAAAAAACACCTTCCTGCACACGAGGAAACTTAGAAATATGAATCTGGAGGAACTTTAAATGATTTCTTCACCTTAACTGAACCGAAGTGTCCAGTGAACGCGCACCAGGACTCAGGATACGCGCCGATATTTTCTATTATGTGACAGGTTTAAATAGATTTTCTTATATTTTTGTCTTTGAGCGTCTACAGAAATATCGTTAAAGGAAATGTACGTCAGATTTGGATTCTAAATTTCACAAACACGAGTCCAGATCTGAGGGAAACACGTTCAAAACAAGTCAAACTTTTACTCCTGACGCGGTTTTATTAGAATTCGGAAAAACGTCTTTTGTTTCGGTTCTAATCTGGTGTTTTGGTTCTTTGTCCGATCAGAAAGCAGAACGAGCCTCACGTGATTCTCGGTGTCCTGAGTCGGTGCTAGTGCAGCCTCTGCAGCTCAGGGACACAAACTGAGACCGGCCTCGTTTACACGATGTTTTTAATTCTGAATTTAATAGTTTGGAATTAAAATATTCACATAGAAATAATAATTCTGAACTGATTATTTGGAAGAAGAAGAAACGTTTCCATGATTCAGGAAGAAATTAATTTGGCTTTAAAATCAGAATAAACCCACTGACTTCAGGGTTAAGTTTAATTCTTAAGTGTTACATGGTCTTTTTGAAGAAGAATTCATTTTTATTCTGCATTAAATTATTTTTATTCTGCATTGAATTATTTTTTATTCAGAATAAAATTCTTTTTATACAGAATCAAATATTTTTTTAAATTTTGAATTACATTATTTTTATTCGGAATTAAATAATTTTTATTCAGAATTAATTATTTTTATTCAGAATTAAATATTTTTATTCAGAATTAAATATTTTTATTCAGAATTAATTATTTTTATTCAGAATTAAATATTTTTATTCAGAAGTAATTCTTTTTATTCAGAATTAAATTGTTTTTATTCAGAATTAAATTGTTTTTATTCAGAATTAAGTTGTTTTTATTCAGAATTAAATTATTTTTATTCAGAATTAATTCTTTTTATTCAGAATTAAATTCTTTTTATTCAGAATTAAATTCTTTTTATTCAGAATTAAATTATTTTTATTCAGAATTAAGTTGTTTTTATTCAGAATTAAATGTTTTTTATTCAGAATTAAATGTTTTTTATTCAGAATTGAAGCTCATGTGAAGGTGCTGGAGGCTCTGGGTCAGTGTGAGGCAGATACACACAGCTCCTTTAACACATTTTACATATTTGCATTATTATTACTTTCAGATGAAATGATTTAGTTAAAAGCCTGAAGCCTGTCAGAGTATCTGGGTTTTCTTAGTGAACAAACGTTTTTCTCGGCGTTTCTGGCCCTGGGTTCAGAACAAACGTCTCTGGACTTTCGATCGTTTTCATTCAGAACGTGTTTTTCCTGTTCAGAGACATAAAGCACGACGTTCAGAGCATAAGGCAAAGTCTGTCCAGCACCCAGACGCTTTCAGTTTGACAGTTTGAGCTACGGGAGCCTGCGCGGGACAAACAGCTTCACTTCTGTTTGACATGTGCTGGAACAGGCGACATGACGAGGACTTTGAGGCAGCAGCGTTTTACTCACACAGACTCACACGTCTGATCCGATGTGCTGAGCAAAAGTGGATCATTTTGCAGGGCAGAGTTCAAGTCGGGGGATTACACTGCGCAAGAGTCACTTTTTGGAGCTTTCTTCCAAGTTACAACGTTTTTCCTTCGTTAAAAACATGTCTGGAGAGGTTTCAGTAATCTAGTGATCTCTCCCAGGCCCTATTCAAACCCTAAAATGACCAAACTGTGCTTCAGTCGCTCTGTGCTTCTTTTGGGAACCTGTGCTTCTCTGATCAACACTTGTGCCTCAATGTTTAACTCTGTGATCGATGTGCAGTGCTTCAAAACAGCCATTTAAACTCCAGCTTCAGAGTTTACTGATCCACAACGGGAATTTTCACAGTTATTTCATTAAAAAGCTCAAGTTTAAAGGTCCAATATTCCACAAAACTGACTCGTGTGAAGCTTTAAGTCGTGTCCTAATGTTTCCTCCTCAAAAACAGAGCTGGAGCTGTGCTTTTGTGTTTTGTTTCATTCACACGCGTTTGACAAACTCTTTATTATTATTATTATTATTAGTCTGTTTACATTTCCAACGCTCCAAACGCTCTGTTCCACCTTGTGATGTCGTGACGTAGTTTCTAACCCATTTCGCCCGCTGCGGCGTCGTGCGGCACCGTCGACGCCAATTTCATTTCATTTTTCAAGTGTCGGCACAGAAGAAATGCCCCCTGACCGTATTTCGTGTTGTATTTCATTAGTATTTAGAGTGCAGTCATGTCTCAGACAGTATCTGAATTGTCTGATTGTGTTAGTGAATATTCTGCCCCCACAACATTTTACAAAACAATTTACAAAAAGGCTGGAAATGAAAAGAACTGGTTGCAAACACTGGAAAATCCTCCCCATAGTCTGTAGCTCCCACATCCTTGACTTTTTCAGCGTTTTTATCACTCGTACTGTTAATAGTTTGTTTTATGAATGGTAAAAATAAGTTTAGGCATTTTACGTAACTGAGTGTTTTTTTCAGCATTTGCAATTTTACATAAAAAATGGTGAAATGTGACACCAAAGCCGAACATGGTTTTTACATACAGAGTTTACCTGTGTTTTTCTTTCAAAGATCTGGTTCCTAATAGTTACCAGGTTAGTGTGGACGAGTTAATGTTGTAAAAATAAAATATAACTGTTTAATAACCTGTGTTTTTGTGATTTTGGTCAGAATCGCCCATATTCTCCTGTTTATTCAGGATGTGGAGACTGAAAATGCTTCAGAATGTCTCATTTGTTGGTTTGTTTCTCACTGAATGTGTCGGCAACTTTTTATCACGGTCCAAAAATGATGTGGAGAAAAGAGTTTTGTTCACTCCACGAATATGACAATAGACAGACAGGGATAAATTAACCTATAGTATAAAGCCGAATAAGCGTCTGGACCTCATCTAAGCCTCACCGTGGCTCTTATTTATGCTCAGTTTCCTGTGGCCGCTAAAACGAGGAGCTCTCTGCCATTTTCCTTCAGTAAAAGTAGCTCAGCAGAGGGAAAAGGCTGGAGACCCCTGTACGAGGCGATGTGGGTGAAGTGCTTTGCCTAAGGACACGACGGCGTGAATTTATGTGCTTCAGAGGCTGAGATATTCAGGTTTTCATAAAAACAAAATTCCTCAAAAACCCTCGTAAATGGGTTAAAGTGAACAGCTCCACCCACTTTTGCCTTTAGTTCAGCAGAAATCGGGCGATTCCAGACCTGAAACGATCCGAATGATTCGCGTGAAGGTGCGAGGAGTTTAAAAACGCACGTCCCGTATCACCTCGTGACGTCACAAAGCGGAACAGAGTGTTTTCGGTTTGAGAGAAGAGCGTAAATGTGCAGGATTTGTGTGTTAAACGTGTGCGAACGAAACAAAACACAACTCCAGGTCTGTTTGCGATGAGGAAACGACGTTAGAACCGAAAACAGCGTAACCCGGGCCCTTCAAACAGCAGACTGTGCGTTTAACGTGTGAGTAATACGCTCGTTTGACCCCAGGGGGCAGTGTGGAGATGGCGGCTGGTGTCAGGTCGATGGCTGGTTCATGGAGTTTATAGAAATCTGATGTGATGGTGTTCGATATGTGCTTCGTAAAAATCATTGGGCTAAAAGACTCCAGGGCCACAGCGGTGAAACTATAACAGCAGTTGTATCCAAAGAGGGCGCCCGCACCCGCAACTCTGAGCTTAAATTACTTTAGTCTAATATTATTCTTTTAAAAAAACATCTAAAACAGTTCAACATTTGTACGCTGGGGTCACGACGAGCCCGGGTCTGAGCCGGGGCTACAGAAGGACCGGCGAAACCTGCTTCAAAGTCTGTTTCAAGTGAAGAATCCTCGACGAAAACCAGAAAAATAGGACCATCGGTTAAGGTAAACTTTTAAAGGAAATCTGTCCTCTGCGTTTGACCCGTTATTCAAGACGTCCCAACCCAGATCCGAGCCTGGGTCCGAGCTGGAGGATTATGGTGCATGTTTCGCAGGTTGAGGAGGAACCCAGAGGCATCCAGACACAGGAAGAACATGCAAACTCCATACAGAAAAGCTCACGCGCTCCGGGAATCGAACCCCGAACCTTCTTGCTTTGCGCCAATGTGCTGTCTTCATTGTTGATCAGTTTTTCGTTTTAAAAAATCCCAAAAATACAGTTTCCGAATCACGCTGGGTGAAGAATTCAGAACTAAACCAGGACTACGGTTGGACCAAAGTGGTCCCGTCCATGCTCCAGTGAAGAATGAGGATCTAAACCAGGACTAGATCAGGACCACGAAGTCCAAAGTCCGGTTCTAGACCAGATCTTATCCAGAAAAAAGCCACGGTGGACCACGCAATGTCACGTTTTTAAATTCGTTTTAGCTTCGACCGTGAAGCTGGGAGATGGAGAGAGCTCGGAGTGGAGACGCTGCTCCTCCACATGGCCATAAACGGACTCAGCGTCGCGTCTGCTGAAAGTCTCTCCCCGCTCTTCACCCCAGTCACATCTCACGACGCCAAATTTGTCACCGGAAGTGGGGGGGGGGGGGAGCGTCAGGGGAGAGGGAGGTTTTTTCTGTAACCACGGTAAGAAAAAAAAAAAAAAAACAGACCTCATGGATCGAGACAAGACAGATCCTGCGTGTGATCTGCTCATGTTACAGGCCCGAGAGCTCTGATTGGTCCGTTTAAATTTTGGACAGCTGGGATTGGTCGATTTTAAAGTGTGGACTCCAGTGATTGGTCGAGGAGGTCGTCGGGGTAACTGTCGTCGGCTGGTGTTGCCGGGCGGACTTCTCTGACTCCAGCGATCGGTCGAACACTTTGTCAGGGCGGGCGTCGTGATTGGCCGGTTTAAATTTCGGGCTGCCGGGATTGGTGGGTTTTACAGTGTGGACTCCAGCGACTGGTCGAGCAGGTCGTCATGGTGACCGGTGCTGTCGCTGTCGTAGCTCTGTGGACTGGAGGAGGTGGCGGCTTCTTTCAGACGCAGCAGCATGTTCATCTGAAAACAGAACGATAAAGAGGAACTGTTCTGGAAAGAGAACTAAACCAGGACTGAACCAGGACTAAACCAGGACTGAACCAGGACTAAACCAGGACTAAACCAGGACTAAACCAGGACTATAAGAGGACTGAACCAGGACTAAACCAGGACTAAACCAGGACTGAACCAGGACTAAACCAGGACTGAACCAGGACTAAACCAGGACTGAACCAGGACTAAACCAGGACTAAACCAGGACTAAACCAGGACTGAACCAGGACTGAACCAGGACTAAACCAGGACTGAACCAGGACTAAACCAGGACTGAACCAGGACTGAACCAGGACTAAACCAGGACTAAACCAGGACTAAACCAGGACTGAACCAGGACTGAACCAGGACTAAACCAGGACTAAACCAGGACTAAATCAAGACTAAACCAGGACTGAACCAGGACTGAACCAGGACTAAATCAAGACTGAACCAGGACTAAACCAGGACTGAACCAGGACTAAACCAGGACTGAACCAGGACTAAACCAGGACTAAACCAGGACTAAACCAGGAAGAAACCAGGACTGAACCAGGACTAAACCAGGACTAAACCAGGACTGAACCAGGACTGAACCAGGACTAAACCAGGACTAAACCAGGACTGAACCAGGACTAAACCAGGACTGAACCAGGACTGAACCAGGACTAAATCAAGACTAAACCAGGACTGAACCAGGACTGAACCAGGACTAAATCAAGACTGAACCAGGACTAAACCAGGACTGAACCAGGACTAAACCAGGACTAAACCAGGACTAAACCAGGACTGAACCAGGACTGAACCAGGACTGAACCAGGACTAAAACAGGACTAAACCAGGACTAAACCAGGACTGAACCAGGACTGAACCAGGACTGAACCAGTGTCCTGATGATGTCATTTGGTCATTAGGGACGGAACGTCCAAATCTCTCTGTACAATATTTTCACCATAAACATCTCACTGTACGATAATTATTCCAATATTAAACTGTGAATCTGCGACTTTTTCCTCTAAAAATGCTTCACAGACTTAATCCACAGAATGAAGATGTAACTGCACTGAAACGGAGCAAAGGATCATGGTCTATGTAGTTCCCTCTGTTTTGTTTTAGCTCTTTCTGCATCAGAACTGTTTAAGCAAAGAGACTTGGGATTCGATATATTGTGATGGTCACGATGTTATTGTGAGACCTTTGACGAGACGATATTGACATATTTTGGTTATTGTTTTATCCGTAGAAATAAAAGAACCCCAGTGATGAACAACTGCATCAAAATGAGAGAATCAGCAGAGCCTGAGACAGAGCCTGAAGTCGCCTCATCGAACTGAAACCTGCACAAAAACTACGTCCATCGTTTGTGCTTCTTTAGTTTTGGAGAAATGAACGATTCTTTTCCAGGTCAAACTGGGGTCAGACCCACAGGAAGAAGAAAAATGCTCGAAAACGCCCAAAATGGAGTCAGTCGTTTGTGCTGCAGAAAGTTCAGTTTGTGTGATTCTGGTTCTTCAGATATTCACAGTTTTATTTTGGTCGATGACGTCGTCCAGAACCTCAGAATGTGAAACAGCCTCAAAACAGGAAGAAAATGACAGAAAACGTTTGTATTTGGTTTGTGCTGTTTTGTGCTGTGACAGTTTCATTTGTGTGAGTTTATTTCTAAAATTCTTCATTATTATTTCTGTGGTAATTACAGGACGTCATTTCTGCTCAGCTGACGGAGACAAACTCCACAAAACTAGAGAAGAGAAACGACCTGAGGCTGAGGAAAAGTCTGTGTTATTATAAAATATGAACCAAAAGCAAAAGACTAAAGACTGAAACAGACTTTTCCACAAATGAAACTGTCACAGCACAAAACAGCACAAACCAAATACAAACGACTGACATCATTTTCTTCCTGTTTTGAGGCTGTTTCACATTCTGAGGTTCTGGACGACGTCATCGACCAAAATAAAACTGTGAATATCTGAAGAACCAGAATCACACAAACTGAACTTTCTGCAGCACAAACGTGGACATAGTTTTTGTGCAGGTTTGTGTTTGATGAGGCGACTTCCCGCAGTTCGCCTCCAGTCAGCGTTAGCGTCATGGCGTCTCACCAGGGGGTCGGGGTCGCTGTCGCTCTGTGGCGCCTCCTTGTGGCCGCTCTCCCGGGGGGCGCTGTACCCGTCGAACCCCACGTCCTCCGGCCTGAGCTGCAGCAGAGGAGGCCAGTCCACCGGAGCCGACGCCCACGGGTACGAGTCCAGCACCCAGGCACACGGGTCCTCCCACACCGCCCGCCGCCCGTACAGCTGAGGAGAGGAGGGTCAGGGGCAAGGACCAGGACCGGGACTGGACCAGGACCGGACCAGGACCAGGACCGGACCAGGACCGGGACTGGACCAGGACCGGACCAGGACCAGGACCGGACCAGGACCAGGACCGGGACCGGACCAGGACCGGACCAGGACCGGACCAGGACCGGGACCGGGACCGGACAAGGACTAAACCAGGACTAAACCAGGTCTAAGCCAGGTCTAAGCTAGGTCTAAACCAGGACTAAACCAGGACTAAAACAAGGACTAAACCAGGACTAAACCAGGGCTAAACCAGGACTAAACCAGGACTAAACTAGGGCTAAACCAGGACTAAAACAAGGACTAAACCAGGTCTAAACTAGGCCTAAACCAGGTTTTAACCTGGACTAAACCAAGTCTAAAACAGGACTAAACCAGGTCTAAACCAGGTCTAACAAAGGTCTAAACCAGGTCTAACAAAGGTCTAAACCAGGTCTAAACCAGGTCTAAAACAGGTCTAACAAAGGTCTAAACCAGGTCTAAAACAGGACTAACCCAGGACTAAACCAGGTCTAAACCAGGTCTAACAAAGGTCTACCCCAGGACTAAACCAGGTCTAAACCAGGTCTAACAAAGTTCTAAACCAGGACTACCCCAGGACTAAACCAGGTCTCGCCCAGGTCTGTCTCACCTGCAGTCCCTCTCGTACGGCCTCTAACATGTACGGGATGATGGAATAGTTCCAGAGGTCGGTGAACCAAACCCGGGATCCCTCCACGTCCATGGGGCAGGACAGGAACAGACGGGGGCCTGCAGGGACAGAACACACGTACACATTTCAGAACGCTTTTAGAACCGTAAAAACACTAGATCTTATCCACTAAAGTGCAACATTCATGGATGACTCTTTTGTATTTCGAAAAACAAAGAAAGAAAATCAATAAAATGGGAAAACATTTTGTTATCTCATAATTCTGTTTTAGTGTCAAACAAAAAAAAAAAGATTTCGACCTCTATTTCCAATACTGAATTTAAAGTTTATTTCAAATCACACAAATCAAAAAACTATTTTAGTTTGGATATTTTATTCTCTCTGGTTCACAGTCGTCCGTCACTATGTCGCGGTTCAGCCTGGCGGTTTCGCAGATTTTTTTGGTGCAATTTTGCAAGTTTTTAAAAAAAATTGTATAATGTATGAACGGCATTGTGTTCGTAATCAAAGGTTTGTTTAGAAGAATAAAAAAAACAGCGCTAACAACAACTCCCCCATAACAGTTCTTCACTCGCTCCACAGTTTAGATCACTTAGGATAAAGTGTGCAAAGTGTCCTTATTGCCCTAAAAACAAAAAAAGTGCAGTGGCTCCATGACTTTCCTGGTCCAGTCCTGGAAACAGCTCCTGTCAGGACCACGGCCAGAGCCACAGCACTTCTGCATTTCCAGGGTGGAAATTACATTTGGATTTGTTCATTTGGACTGAAATAAACCTTTAAATAAAAATAGAAAGAGATGCACAATTACACACACCAAGATGTGTCATTTTCCATGTGTGTGAGAATTAACTCCACTTAGAGCGACTTTTTCCCTCGTTATAAACACACACAGTCAGAGGAGTCGACCATCTTGACTCACTTCACTCTTTGGCAAAGTTTGGCTCCATCAAAATGGACGGAGCGCATGAGTTTGGGGAAAACAAAGTTCCTATTGGACACTCGTTTTGCTCCCGTCATCACACAGCGTGAGTGTGACGTAGGATAAAGCCGCAGAAATGTACGGAAACCTCTATGTCTGCACTTTCAGAGGGGAAAAGGACGGTTCTGTCTTTTACCGTTACAAAGTTCTGCGGTTATAGAAACATGTTCCTCTGAGTCGTGTCTTCGCGGGTTAAATCAGTGGAAATGCAGGCAGAGCTCTGCAGAACCCGTGGCCCTGGTGCGTTCGTACCGATGGTGACGTCGGAGGAGCTGTGCGTCTCCAGGAAGCGGTTGAGGTGGTGCCAGACCCGAGGGATCCAGTCCACGATCCGGACCAGGTCTGGGTCTCGGGTCCGGCTCTGGATCTCGGTCTCCAGGAGCTTCCTCCGGAGAAACCTGCCCAGGAAACCCTTCACCGGCTCAGTGTGGTTGGCACACAGCACCCACCTGAAGAACCCGGCATCAGAAAGACAGAAGAGCTCAGTTAGATCACCATATTTTTCAGACTATAAGTCGCACTGGAGTATAAGTATATACAAGTTTATTTTATCAAATCAGAGACCGAGAACCAACATTTCATCTGAAAAGGCAAATTGTAGAAGTTATAGGAATAAAAACAACCCAATAGAGAAGAATCCGTGTATCATTAGTTTGTTCGTTTTTCAATATAGAACCAAAAATAAGAAAACAAAAAAATGACTTTTCTTTATTATTTGTCTCTAAAACCAAAATGAAAAAACGGATAACGATTTGTTTTTTCATTTTTGATTCATATATAGGATTAATATATATGGTCTATGGGCTCAGTGTGAAAAACATAATATATAAGTCGCAGGAACCACCCAAACCCTGAAGAAACTATGGTATTTATTATTATTTATCATTTATTTTATCTTATATATTATAGTTTTTTAAATATTGTGGTTCATTTTCAGCTCAAGACAAACTCAACATTATTATTATGTAGCAGGACTGTTCAAATCTGCACAATTTATTCATTTTATTATGTTTGGTCACTGATTTCATTCTTCTTCTTTAGGGATGTAACACTAATGTAAATCTGGTGACATAGTAACATCAAAGGTCTCACAATAACATCATGGACCATCACAATATATCGAATCCCAAGTGTCTTTGCTTAAATGAACAGTTCTGATGCAGAAATAGCTAAAAAAAAAAACAGAGAGAACTACATAGACCATGATCCTTTGCTCCGTTTCAGTGCAGACGACATGAAGAAATAACTGTTCTAAGCACTTTTACATCTTTATTCTTTGGATTAAGTCCGTGAAGCGTTTTTAGAGGAAAAAGTGGCAGATTCACAGTTTTGTTTTTGCCTAAATATCGTACGTGAGGTTCGTACGATGTGGATATTGGCCCAACCCGATTATTCTTTCATCTACTGAGTCTATTACCGTATTTCTCGGACTATAAGGCGCACTTTTTCAGGGTTTGGGTGGTTCCTGCGACTTATATATGCCATTTTTCACACTGACAGCCCACAGATCAGATATAAAAATCAAACATATGAATAAAAAATGAAAAAAACAAAACAAATCGTTATCTGTTTTTTTCATTTTGGTTTTAGAGACAAATAACAAAGAAAAGAGTTGTTTTTCGTTTTCTTATTTTTGGTTTTATATTGAAAAACAAACAAACGAACGATACACGGATTCTTCTCTATTCTGTTGTTTTTATCACTATAACTTCGATAACTCGCCTTTCAAGATGAAGAGTTGGTTCTTTGTCTCTGATTTTATAAAATACATTTCCCCCCAAAAGTGCGATTTATACATGTTTTCTTCTTCTTCATTGTGCAGTTTTTGGCTGGTGCGACTTATATTCAGAAAAACATACGGTACTTCCTTTTGTTTGGAACATAATTCTGCAGAGTTTTCCGAGTTAAATGTTTTGCTCTGCTGTGTGAAGCACTTTGGGAACAAATAATATTGGATCGGATAAAGTTTAGCCGATCCACAAACGTTGAACCTTCACGTTATTTGTTTGGAATCAGCTCCACAAACCGGAGCCGGTGCTTTTAACTCACGACAGAATGTACCGTGTTTTTCGGACGATAAGTCGCTCTGGAGTATAAGTCTTTTTGGGGGAAATTTATTTTGATAAAATCAGACCAAGAACAGACATTTCCTCTTAAAGTCGAGTTACAGAAACACCAACAGAACAGAAGAACAGGCTGAACATGTGTCGGGTTTGTTCACGTCACATATGAACAGTTCTTCACAAAACTAGAGCAGAAACAACAGAATAAGTTTACTGAACTCTGCATCTCGCTCCAAATCACTAAACCCACTGAATTCTTCATCCTCAGTGTCACTTCTGAGTAACTCCTCCAGCTCCAGATAAATTCAGCTTTTAGCCGCGATGAGCTTTTGTTTTCTTCACTTCAGTTTGAGTTTCCTCCACTTTTCTCCATCAAACACGAGTTTCTCTCACTCCAAACTTTCTTTCTGCTGCTCGATTGTTCCTCTCTTCCTCCGCTCTTCACACGTTTCCGGTTCTCGCTCAGTATTTACCGTAAGTAATAATGTGTTTGTGCTCATTGGTTTAAGTTTTACACAAACTAAACTCAAAGCCTCGTGGCTCATTTGCAGACAGTGAAAAAACAGAAGCTTCTGTCGACTAAAGGACCAGATTCACTGGACTAAAAACGTCTCCATGTGGATTTAAGTCAGAAAACAGGAGTGAGGTGCTGCAGGTGGTGACAGAAGTGACAGTGGAGCAGGAGGAGGAGCCTGAGGCGGAGCAGATGCTGGTACAGAGAGCGCCCCCTGTGGCTCAGTGTGAAAATCACCAACATGTGAAATTATATCTCACTGTGGAAACGCGTCGGCTCCTTCGATGCATAAAGGACTTCAATATATTCAGTCGGTGCCTCGGGTTTGGACCTCGCCCACGTTACATTTACGTTTAGATGAACTGAAATATTTCATGTATAAGTCGCACCTGAGGATAAGTCGCAGGAAACACCCAAACCATGAAAAAAGTCTGAAAAATACAGTAACTGGAATAAACTCGACTCTCTAAGGGTCATTTTTTAATGTTCTGAATCTGACGTGAGGATCATCTCTTTTAGGCTGATGGAGGAGACCAAAGAGAACACAGGCAGAACGTGCAAACCCTCCACACACAGACACTCGGGCTGTTTGAGGGACGGAGCTGTACCTGAAGTTGTGGTGGAGCTGCAGGTTTGGAGCGGAGGACGTGGCCTGGCTCATGGTCCCAATGATGTACGGACTGAAACAGAAATGTGTTCAAAACAGCACGTTAACAATGCATTAATTCTGATTTTTTTTGCTGTTGAAAAGTGACATTTTTGAACCGTACGTGTCAGAATAATCAGTGCGAAGCAGAACAGATGAAAACAGACAGAACTTTGTAATAATTGTGGAGGATGTCTGAGATCTTAATGTGGAACTCCGGCCCGTTTGAAGCTAAAGTCCATTTCTAGAGGTGGAATTCTGTCAGAAGCCAAAAAACGGCACAGATCAGTGTTTCCTCGACGGAGATCTGACTGTGTGTGAGTCTGTGAAGGCAACAAACTAGTGTAGTGATGGGGGCAAGTTCTGAACTAGTGTAGTGATGGGGCAAGTTCAGAACTAGTGTAGTGATGGGGGCAAGTTCTGAACTAGTGCAGTGATGGGGGCAAGTTCTTCACTTCCACGTAAAACGCCAATTTGCTTCAGACTGAAGAAGCTTAACACCACTTTAACCCATCTGACAACAGCCACAAGTCTAACAAACCAAATGCTCTGGTTCACTCATTAGTGTCTGGAAACGTTAGAAAACATCTTTAGAAGCACCTCACACTTCCCTCTGTTGATTTCCCACAGGCCAAAGCCCAAAAGACTCGATCGCCGATGCCGTTTCTAATCCCATTTATTTACCAGTGAATTATAAATACTTTCCTGAACCATTTTCTTTCAAAAACTTTCAGTTTCTCCTCTTCTTCACCGTCAGTAGTCGAACACTCCCCCGCCCTGTTTCAGTCACATGACCCTGTGTTTTTGCACTGATCATTACCTGCACTGTTATATTTTCACATTCTTAAATTAAATTCTGTAAATTTTTGTTATATTATAGTTTATTGTTTTCTACTTTACTTGGTGGGGCCCTGAGGTGGCACAGACCACCTCAGGGCTCCACAGACGGTGGATGCTTTTAAAAGAGGACTAAAGACCTCCTTTTTACCCTGGCCTACAGCTAATACCTGCTATTGTTTTATTTCTTTTAAATTGATTTTTAATTGTCTTCTGTTTTTAAAGTCTTTTTGCACTGTAGCACTTTGAGATTTGGTGTCAAATGTAAAGTGCATTATAAATAAAATTTATTATTATTATTATTATTATTACTTTATTCTGTTTTATTTGTTGCATGTTTAGTGTTTGTCTATATTTCGCTCCAAACACCGCAGCAATTTCCTGATGTTGTGAACCTGTTCACTCATGTGGCAATAAAACCTTTCTGATTCTGATTCTGATTCTCATTCTCACTTGTTGCTTCTCGCCGCAGCTGGAGTCGACAATCGAGTCTTTTGGGCTTTGGCCTGTGCAGTGGGAAATCAGCAGAGGGAAGTGTGAGGTGCTTCTAAAGTTGTTTTCTAACGTTTCCAGACACTAATGAGTGAACCAGAGCGTTTGGTTTGTTAGACTCGTGGATGTTGTCAGATGGGTTAAAGTGGAGTTAAGCTTCTTCAGCGTGAAGCAAATTGGTGTTTTACGTGGAAGTGAAGAACTTGCCCCCATCACTGCACTAGTTCAGAACTTGCCCCCATCACTACACTAGTTCAGAACTTGCCCCCATCACTACACTAGTTCAGAACTTGCCCCCATCACTACACTAGTTTGTTGCCTTGACAGACTCACACACAGTCAGATCTCCGCCGAGGAAACATTGATCTGTGTCGTTTTTTGGCTTCTGACAGAATTCCACCTCCTCTAGAAACAGACTTTAGCTTCAGACGGGCCGGAGTTCAGCTTTAATCCCGTCCGACTGCGTCATGTCTGTTATTAGTTAAAATTCCGCTGTAAATGACCTGCTATATTTCACCAAACGCAGACGTCCGGTGATAACACTCGTCGCATGTGAATCTGCATCTCAGTGTTTGTTGTTGTAATTGTGCCTTTTCTATCTCTTTCTTTTCTTTCTGCGTTCTTTTCTCTTTCAATCTCAGCTACTGTCAGTAAAATCGAGTCTTTTACAGACTTAATCAACTGAAATACAACTGAGAAAACGATGAGTGAACACGGCTATAAGAGAACCGGCTAAAGTTTATTTAAGTGAATGAGTGAGGATCTGTGACCCCTCCAGGACCACATAAACCTTCTGAACGCGCTCCGGGTGTGAAGGTGACACCACAAAAGAAAGAATTCAATAAACGTGTAAATAAAGGAAAAGGAAAGACCTGTGCTGGGAGCTGCCGCTGAACACGCCGTTGAAGATCTCGCCCAAAGAGCTGACATGGTGCAGGTTGTCCAGGATCACCACCAGGGGGCAGTCTGTCCCCGAGACACTGCACTGCTCAGCCAGACCGGACAGGTACTGACGCAGCTCCTGCACCCAGAACGGGGTTTAGACTGGGGTTAGACCGGGGTTTAGACCGGGGTTAGACCGGCGTGAGACCAGGGTGAGACCGGGGTTAGACCGGGGTTAGACCGGGGTGAGACCGGGGTGAGACCGGGGTGAGACCGGGGTTTAGACCATGGGGAGAACGGGGTTTAGACAAAGTTTGGACTTAGGTTAGACCTGGTTTGGCCCTAGTTTAGTCAGGTCCTGGTTCAGTCCTGATTTAGTTCTGGTTTAGTCCTGGTTTGATCCTAGATTAGTCCTGGTTTAGTCCTGCTTTAGTCCTGGTTTAGTCCCACTTTAGTCCTGGTTTAGTCCCGCTTTAGTCCTGGTTTAGTCCCGGTTTAGTCCCACTTTAGTCCTGCTTTAGTCCCGGTTTAGTCCCACTTTAGTCCAGCTTTAGTCCTGGTTTAGTCCTGCTTTAGTCCTGCTTTAGTCCCACTTTAACCCTGGTTTAGTCCCGATTTAGTCCTGGTTTAGTCCTGGTTTAGCCCGGTTTAGTCCTGGTTTAGTCCAGCTTTAGTCCCGGTTTAGTCCTGGTTTAGTCCTGGTTTAGTCCAGCTTTAGTCCCGGTTTAGTCCTGGTTTAGTCCAGCTTTAGTCCCGGTTTAGTCCTGGTTTAGTCCCGGTTTAGTCCTGGTTTAGTCCAGCTTTAGTCCAGCTTTAGTCCTGGTTTAGTCCTGGTTCAGTCCAGCTTTAGTCCCGGTTTAGTCCTGGTTTAGTCCTGGTTTAGTCCAGCTTTAGTCCCGGTTTAGTCCTGGTTTAGTCCTGGTTTAGTCCTGTACCTTTCCGGATTTGTGGTCGACGTTGAAGGTGACGATGGCGCCGGGGGTCAGAGGTCGTTGCCGTAGTAACACCATGAATCGGGCGAGCTGATTGGCCAGGTGGGTCTTCCCGGTGCCGCTGGGTCCCGACAGGATGATCCGTCTGTGCTCCTTCAGCAGGGACACGAACCGCAGAACCATCGGCTTCGGGGTCAGAGAGTCGAACACCAGAGAGTCGACACTGCCACAGGACACGCCTGAGACACCAGGAAGTGAAGGAAAATACACTTTTACAAATGAACAGGAGGAGGAGGAGGAGGAGTAGCAGTAGTAGTAGTAGTAGTAGTAGTAGTAGTAGCAGTAGCAGTAGCAGTAGTCGTAGTAGCAGTAGTAGTAGTAGTAGCAGTAGTAGTAGTAGTAGTAGCGGTAGCAGTAGATGGCAGTAGTAGTAGTAGTAGTAGCGGTAGCGGTGGTAGTGGTAGTGGTCGTGGTGGCGGTGGTAGTAGTGGTAGCGGTGGCGGTAGTGGTAGTGATCGTGGTGGTAGTGGTAGTAGTAGTAGCAGTGGCGGTAGTAGTGGTAGCGGTGGTAGTGGTGGTAGTAGTGGCGGTGGCGGTAGTAGTAGTGGTGGTCGTGGTAGCGGTAGCAGTGGTGGTAGTGGTGGTAGTAGTGGTGGTAGTGGTGGCGGTAGCGGTGGCAGCGGTGGCGGTGGCAGCAGCGGCAGCGGTAGTGGTAGTGGTAGCGGTAGCGGTGGCAGTAGCGGTGGTAGCGGTGGCAGTGGCAGTGGCGGTGGCAGTAGTGGTAGTGGTGGTAGTGGTAGCGGTAGCGGTAGCGGCGGTAGCAGTGGTAGCGGTAGCGGTGGCGGCAGCGGCGGCAGCAGCGGCAGCAGCGGCAGCAGCAGCAGCGGCAGCGGCGGCGGCAGTGGTCGTGGTCGCGGTAAGTAGTGGTAGTAGTAGCGGTGGCGGTGGCGGTAGCGGTAGCGGTGGCGGTAGTGGTAGTAGCGGTAGCGGTGGCGGTAGCGGTGGCGGTGGTAGTGATGATGAGTGGTAGTGGTGGCAGCGGTGGCGGCAGCGGTGGCAGTGGTGGCAGTGGCGGTGGCGGTAGCGGTGGTGGCGGTGGCGGTGGTAGTAGCGGCAGCGGCGGCGGCGGCAGCGGCAGCGGCAGCGGTAGCAGTGGTATTGGTAGTGGTGGTAGTGGTGGTGGTAGTAGTGGTAGTGGTAGTGGTAGCAGTAGTGGTAGTGGTGGTAGTAGTAGCAGTGGTATTAGTAGTAGTAGTAGTAGTAGTAGTAGTAGTAGTAGTAGCAGCAGCAGCAGTCGTAGTAGTAGTAGTAGTAGTAGTAGTAGTAGTAGTAGTAGTAGTAGTAGTAGTAGTAGTAGTAGTAGTAGTAGTAGTAGTAGTAGTAGTAGTAGTAGTAGTAGTAGTAGTAGTCCTGTAGTACTTCGTACCTTTGAGCCGTATGTCGATGTGGTTGTTCTCTCCCACCAGGTATCCACAGGGCAGCAGTTCTGGAGGAGCCGAGTCTGAACCAGAGCCGAGTCTCTGAATGTCTCCCACACGGTACCACCCGACACTGTCCGAGCCCAGACCCAGCTGACAGACCGGGTCTACGTGACTGATGTACTCCTGAAACACACAAAGAACCGGGTCTACGTGACTGATGTACTCCTGAAACACACAAAGAACCGGGTCTACGTGACTGATGTACTCCTGAAACACACAAAGAACCGGGTCTACGTGACTGATGTACTCCTGAAACACACAAAGAACCGGGTCTACGTGACTGATGTACTCCTGAAACATACAAAGAACCGGGTCTACGTGACTGATGTACTCCTGAAACACACAAAGAACCGGGTCTACGTGACTGATGTAGTCCTGAAACACACCAAAGAACCGGGTCTACGTGACTGATGTACTCCTGAAACACACAAAGAACCGGGTCTACGTGACTGATGTACTCCTGAAACACACCAAAGAACCGGGTCTACGTGACTGATGTACTCCTGAAACACACAAAGAACCGGGTCTACGTGACTGATGTACTCCTGAAACACACCAAAGAACCGGGTCTACGTGACTGATGTACTCCTGAAACACACAAAGAACCGGGTCTACGTGACTGATGTACTCCTGAAACACACAAAGAACCGGGTCTACGTGACTGATGTACTCCTGAAACACACAAAGAACCAGGTCTACGTGACTGATGTACTCCTGAAACACACCAAAGAACCGGGTCTACGTGACTGATGTACTCCTGAAACACACAAAGAACCGGGTCTACGTGACTGATGTACTCCTGAAACACACAAAGAACCGGGTCTACGTGACTGATGTACTCCTGAAACACACAAAGAACCGGGTCTACGTGACTGATGTACTCCTGAAACACACAAAGAACCGGGTCTACGTGACTGATGTACTCCTGAAACACACAAAGAACCGGGTCTACGTGACTGATGTACTCCTGAAACACACAAAGAACCGGGTCTACGTGACTGATGTACTCCTGAAACACACAAAGAACCGGGTCTACGTGAATGATGTACTCCTGAAACACACAAAGAACCGGGTCTACGTGACTGATGTACTCCTGAAACACACCAAAGAACCGGGTCTACGTGACTGATGTACTCCTGAAACATACAAAGAACCGGGTCTACGTGACTGATGTACTCTTGAAACACACCAAAGAACCGGGTCTACGTGACTGATGTACTCCTGAAACACACAAAGAACCGGGTCTACGTGACTGATGTACTCCTGAAACACACCAAAGAACCGGGTCTACGTGACTGATGTACTCCTGAAACACACAAAGAACCGGGTCTACGTGACTGATGTACTCCTGAAACACACCAAAGAACCGGGTCTACGTGACTGATGTACTCCTGAAACACACAAAGAACCGGGTCTACGTGACTGATGTACTCCTGAAACACACAAAGAACCGGGTCTGCGTGACTGATGTAGTCCTGAAACACACCAAAGAACCGGGTCTACGTGACTGATGTACTCCTGAAACACACAAAGAACCGGGTCTACGTGACTGATGTACTCCTGAAACACACCAAAGAACCGGGTCTACGTGACTGATGTACTCCTGAAACACACAAAGAACCGGGTCTACGTGACTGATGTACTCCTGAAACACACCAAAGAACCGGGTCTACGTGACTGATGTACTCCTGAAACACACAAAGAACCGGGTCTACGTGACTGATGTACTCCCGAAACACACAAAGAACCGGGTCTGCGTGACTGATGTACTCCTGAAACACACAAAGAACCAGGTCTACGTGACTGATGTACTCCTGAAACACACCAAAGAACCGGGTCTACGTGACTGATGTACTCCTGAAACACACAAAGAACCGGGTCTACGTGACTGATGTACTCCTGAAACACACAAAGAACCGGGTCTACATGAATGATGTACTCCTGAAACACACAAAGAACCGGGTCTACGTGACTGATGTACTCCCGAAACACACAAAGAACCGGGTCTACGTGACTGATGTACTCCTGAATCACACAAAGAACCGGGTCTACGTGACTGATGTACTCCTGAAACACACAAAGAACCGGGTCTACATGAATGATGTACTCCTGAAACACACAAAGAACCGGGTCTACGTGACTGATGTACTCCCGAAACACACAAAGAACCGGGTCTACGTGACTGATGTACTCCTGAATCACACAAAGAACCGGGTCTACGTGACTGATGTACTCCTGAAACACACAAAGAACCGGGTCTACGTGACTGATGTACTCCTGAAACACACAAAGAACCGGGTCTACGTGACTGATGTACTCCTGAAACACACAAAGAACCGGGTCTACGTGACTGATGTACTCCTGAAACACACAAAGAACCGGGTCTACGTGACTGATGTACTCCTGAAACACACAAAGAACCGGGTCTACGTGACTGATGTACTCCTGAAACACACAAAGAACCGGGTCTACGTGACTGATGTACTCCTGAAACACACAAAGAACCGGGTCTACGTGACTGATGTACTCCTGAAACACACCAAAGAACCGGGTCTACGTGAATGATGTACTCCTGAATCACACAAAGAACCGGGTCTACGTGACTGATGTACTCCTGAAACACACAAAGAACCGGGTCTACGTGACTGATGTACTCCTGAAACACACAAAGAACCGGGTCTACGTGACTGATGTACTCCTGAAACACACAAAGAACCGGGTCTACGTGAATGATGTACTCCTGAATCACACAAAGAACCGGGTCTACGTGACTGATGTACTCCTGAAACACACAAAGAACCGGGTCTACGTGACTGATGTACTCCTGAATCACACAAAGAACCGGGTCTACGTGACTGATGTACTCCTGAAACACACAAAGAACCGGGTCTACGTGACTGATGTACTCCTGAAACACACAAAGAACCGGGTCTACGTGAATGATGTACTCCTGAAACACACAAAGAACCGGGTCTACGTGACTGATGTACTCCTGAAACACACAAAGAACCGGGTCTACGTGACTGATGTACTCCTGAAACACACAAAGAACCGGGTCTACGTGACTGATGTACTCCTGAAACACACAAAGAACCGGGTCTACGTGAATGATGTACTCCTGAATCACACAAAGAACCGGGTCTACGTGACTGATGTACTCCTGAAACACACCAAAGAACCGGGTCTATGTGACTGATGTCACTGAGAGAAGAGTCAGATACACTACTGCTACTTCTACTAAAACTGAAACTTTATGAAGACTTCAGTGACTTCGCCGCGACCCTGTGTTTAACCCCTAAAGACCTGAGGGCAGTTTTAGTACATTTCTCTTCGCCTGGATTTTGTTCTTAATTTTGCTTTTAAAACTGCCCCTTTTACCCCTAATGAAGTGTTCTACCTCCTTTTGTTCAGTCCAACCTGTTATTTCACAATCTGCTGCTGTAGTTGTGTCATGAGGCTGTGATAAAAGCTACAGGACCAGAAATAGAGATGAAAAAAAAAAAACAGAAAATAAAATTCACTCTTTTATACAAAACACACAGCAAACATGTAGAAACAACTTTTGGGACACAAAAAATGCTTAATTTAGGGCCTTAGCTACAAAAATGTAAAATCTCAAGTCTGTAAGTAAATTAAAAATCTCCTTATTGCCCTACAAACAAAAAAAGTGCAGTGGCTCCATGACTTTCCTGGTCCAGTCCTGGAAACAGCTCCTGTCAGGACCACGGCCAGAGCCACAGCACTTCTGCATTTCCAGGGTGGAAATTACATTTGGATTTGTTCATTTGGACTGAAATAAACCTTTAAATAAAAATAGAAAGGGATGCACAATTACACACACCAAGATGTGGAATTTTTAGTGGTGGGCATAGATTAATTTTTTAATCTAGATTAATCTCACTGAAATCTTGAAATTAATCTAGATTAAAATGGCTCTTTCAGAATATGCAAAATACCTAAGTAATGACTAAGTCCCAGCTAACATCGATGAGGTGCACAGTAACGCCGAGGTAGCTGTCATTGTTTACGGATGTCCTGGTCCCGTCAGTGCAGCACACCTGGCCTCTGCCATCTTTGGTCCTTTGCTGCTTTCTCTGTGGTGTATTGGTCATATATCCTCCCAACGATAGTTCCTCTTGCAGGTAGTTTATAAGATGTGTCACCTGTGGCCGCCTGAAGAACAAGCTCCAGCCCTTCGTCCTCAAACATGCTGATGGGTCGGCAGCTAGTGGCAATCCACCGGGCGAGAAGATGAGTGAGCTTCTCTGATAAAGCTGTGCTGACAGACTTGCCTCCGTTGCATTCAAACAAAGTAGTTTGGCGGCTACTCTTTCCCGGCGTTTTATCGGTGCTTGAACCGGCATCAGAAGCATTGGCAAAGGGATGCTTTGCGTTTGCGACTGGTAGAACTCCTACAGTAAACCAATTCTGCATTGCATAAAGTACACACAACCTTAGTTTTATCGATTTCGCCATCGGGAAGCTTCTTAAAAATGAATTTTCCTTGAAGCAAGCAGCTTCGTGGCTGCGTCCATGTCAGAATGTCAGGCTTGGTGTGGTTGGTTGGTTGGTTGGTTGGTTGGTAGGTTGGTTGGTTCGTTGTTAGCCTAGTTTGGGTAATTCAGAGGAGCATAGAGATTGGAAAACTCGTTCTCGCCCCCTACTGTGCAATTCGGCTCTGCATACATCCGCCCTAAAACATGGTGGTTAAAGTCATCAGTTTGCTTAGTCGGCTATAGGACCCAGCTCCAAACCCAATTTTGATGATAGATTAACGGCGGTATTTTTTATATCGCTCGTTAAGAGTCTCACATTATCGCAGCACATTAACGCCGATAACGGCCCAACACTAGTAATTTTCCATGTGTGAGAATTAACTCCACTTAGAGCGACTTTTTCCCTCGTTATAAACACACACAGTCAGAGGAGTCGACCATCTTGACTCACTTCACTCTTTGGCAAAGTTTGGCTCGATCAAAATGGACGGAGCGCATGAGTTTGGGGAAAACAAAGTTCCTGTTGGACACTCGTTTTGCTCCCGTCATCACACAGCGTGAGTGTGACGTAGGATAAAGCCGCAGAAATGTACGGAAACCTCTATGTCTGCACTTTCAGAGGGGAAAAGGACGTTTCTGTCTTTTACCGTTACAAAGTTCTGCCGTTATAGAAACATGTTCCTCTGAGTCGTGGACGATGTCGTGGGTCTTCGAGGGTTAAGAATCAGTGACTTAAAGCAACAGTGTGCGGTTTTCTGGAGGCAGATTCCATAGAAAGTTAAAGCCATACTTCGGAACATTCTCCATAGAGATACACTTCATGGAATACTGTGGAATATTTCAGCCAAAGGAACATTTCCATGGAAACAAGCAGGAGGACTGTAGCAGTAAGAGTCCGTGTGGAGGCAGGTTTTCAGTGCAATAAACACACAAAAACACGCTTTTATTTCCCTGTTCTTCTTGGCTAAAAAGTGACTGAGTGGAGCTTTAACAAACGCTGGTACAAACTAGGGCTGGGCGATATGGACCAAAAAATATATCTCGATATATTTTGCTATATCTCGATATACGATATATATCTCGATATCTTTACAGGAAAAAATACAGCCCCCCCAAACTACTGCAAAAACAAAAAAACAAATTTTATCTGATTAATATTCATTTAGTACTGCACTTAAACACTCTTGACACCCCTTTTTGGACCCTCACCCACAGTTTAAGAACCTCTTCTTTAAGAGGACTTCCACTGACACAAAACTGCTTCAAAGTGAATAAAGTGCAGGATTTTTAAACCTCTATTTTCAAATTCCAAATTGGAGTTACATTCTCTTGTTTTAAAATGGTATTTAGTCTCTGCACATTTGCCAAATCAAACGCACAGTGTGACAAACGGATTTATTTGGCATTTGGCACAGGCTGCAGAGAGAAGCCCCGCACGCGCCCGCGCGCTCCCGCGCACTCCCGCGCGCTCCCGCACGCTCCCGCGCACTCCCGCACGCTCCCGCACGCTCCCGCACGCTCCCGCACGCTCCCGCACGCTCCCGCACGCCGGGATGAGTTTATTGGCAACAGCAGCAGCATTAATGAAAAATGACCGCACTCAGTATTCAGACCTTGAGTTCATGACAAGACCGAGTCCAAATGCGCTCGAGTCCGAGACAAGACCAAGACAAAAGCCAAAGCTCTCGCTTTGTCCAGCGGCACGCGGGTGTCTGTGAGTGGTGGGGCAGGTGTGGGTCCTGCTGCGGGGCTCCTCGTTTAAGGGGGCGGGTGTGTTTTGAAGCGGAGTTTGTTCGTGATATCTGCACACACGCGGAGCTCGTGTGCTGGGGTCGTGCGCGATCGGAGGTGTCATGTGGTTGCGCTCGCACTGGGAAACGTGCATTTAGAAAGTTTAACTCGTCACGTTGCGTCTGTGCGCAGCTCCTTATTGTGGCTGCAGAAACACTCGCACAGATGCGCCTGTTTGGTTTTCCACGTTCGCACGACGAAATATTTGCTCGCAAATGCGAGTGAAATGGGCGCACTGCAGAGCCCTGGTCCTAGTCCTGGTTTAGTCCGCGGCCGAGCCCCGGGCTTTGCGGCCGCGTTTAGTCCTGGTTTAGTTCTAGTCCTAGTTCTAGTCCTGGTTTAGTCCGCGGCCAGGTCCGGGCTCCGCGGAGGAGCTCAGGGGACAAAAGCAGGAGGCGGAGGCGAGCGCGGCACAGAGAAGGCGAAACAAGCGAAGCGGCGAAACCAGAAGTAAACATAAACATTACAGCGATATATCGATATATCGATATGTCAGAATTCATATCGAGTTTCAAAAATATCTCGATATATTTTAAATATCGAGATATCGCCCACCCCTAGTACAAACCTTAAAAAGTCTCTTGACGACCCCGTCCAGAACGTCCCATTTGGTTTTCCCGCTCACTCCGATGCAGCCGATGAGGAAGCTGCGCCCTCGCCCGTCCTGTGACATTACGTTTTACAGTTACATTTCGTTTTCGTCATGATCCGTAATAAAACCGTCCTCCGCCCGCTCAGACCTCCATCCAGTTTGAGTCGTCGTCCAAAGTGACGTAGATCTTCACGTGACGTCCCTCTTTCCTCAGACTCTCTCCGGTGTCGTCCAGAAGCATGTCTGAAACATAAACCAAAGCTCAAACTCAAAACTGCGACTGAAAAGTGTATGTTTGTAATTCTTTAGTAACAGGCGAAAACAAAACTTTGGACATTTTTAACTGCCGTGATCAGTGGGGCCGACGTCGCCCTCCAGTGGATAAATGGATAGACGCGTTGGTGCTTTTATTCCGCACTTTTCTCTCTTCTCTTTTAATGTTTTTTATGTTTATTTTTCATGTTGTGATCGGTTTCTTTTGTGGTTTAAAGTCTTTCTGATTCTGTAAAGCACTTTGAAGAGGGACTGAAGAGAGAGCGGGAATCAAACCAGCAACTGAACCAGGACTAAACCAGGACTAAACCAGGACTAAACCAGGTCTAAACCAGGTCTAAACCAGGTCTAAACCAGGACTAAACCGGGTCTAAACCAGGTCTAAACCAGGTCTAAACCAGGTCTAAACCAGGACTAAACCAGGTCTAAACCAGGTCTAAACCAGGACTATATCAGGTCTAAACCAGGACTATATCAGGTCTAAACCAGGACTAAACCAGGTCTAAACCAGGTCTAAACCAGGACTATATCAGGTCTAAACCAGGTCTAAATCAGGACTATATCAGGTCTAAACCAGGACTAAACCAGTTCTAAACCAGGACTATATCAGGTCTAAACCAGGACAAAACCAGGTCTAAACCAGGACTATATCAGGTCTAAACCAGGACTAAACCAGGTCTAAACCAGGTCTAAACCAGGACTAAACCAGGTCTAAACCAGGTCTAAACCAAGTCTAAACCAGGACTATATCAGGTCTAAACCAGGACTAAACCAGGACTAAACCAGGTCTAAACAAGGTCTAAACCAGGTCTAAACCAGGACTATATCAGGTCTAAACCAGGTCTAAACCAGGACTATATCAGGTCTAAACCAGGACTAAACCATGACTAAACCAGGACTATATGAGGTGCTGGTCTGGTACCCAGGCTGGTGGACTCGCTGGTGGTCAGGTTGATGGTCTGACCCCCTGCTGCTGCTCCGGCCGTGCCCAGGGAGAGGCTCTGTGCCGGGGGGGAGGAGGAGACCGAGGCCTGGGAACCCGCTCGGCTGCTCTGGTTCTCCACACGCAGACGGTCGTTCTCTGTTTTCAGCTTCTCGATCTCCAACTGAAAACAGGAAAGTGTTTAGAGAAGAAATAGAAGAACAGGTTTGTTTTGGGCAAAATGGATTCAGCATTTACTAGTACCAGGGGTAGGAGTAGCAGTAATAGCAGCAGTAGTAGTAGTAGTAATAGGAGTATTAGTAGTATTTGCAGTATTTGTAGTATTTGCAGAAGTATTTGTAGTATTTGCAGTGGTATTTGTAGTATTTGCAGTAGTATTTGCAGTATTTGTAGTATTTGCAGCAGTATTTGCAGTATTTGTAGTATTTGCAGTAGTATTTGCAGTAGTATTTGTAGTATTTGCAGTAGTATTTGTAGTATTTGCAGTAGTATTTGCAGTATTTGTAGTATTTGCAGTAGTATTTGTAGTATTTGCAATGTTATTTGTAGTATTTGTAATATTTGTAGTATTTGCAGTAGTATTTGCAGTATTTGCAGTTATATTTGCAGTATTTGTAGTATTTGCAGTAGTATTTATAGTATTTGTAGTAGTATTTGTAGTATTTGTAGCAGTATTTGTAGTATTTGTAGTATTTGTAGTATTTGTAGTATTTGTAGTATTTGTAGTATTTGTAGCAGTATTTGTAGTATTTGTAGTATTTGTAGTATTTGTAGTATTTGTAGTATTTGTAGTATTTGTAGTATTTGTAGTATTTGTAGCAGTATTTGTAGTATTTGTAGTATTTGTAGTATTTGTAGTAGTATTTGTAGTATTTGTAGTATTTGTAGTATTTGCAGTATTTGTAGTAGTATTTATAGTATTTGTAGTAGTATTTATAGTAGTATTTGTAGTATTTGTAGTAGTATTTGTAGTATTTGTAGTATTTGTAGTACTCTGGACCTGCATGCGTGTCATGGCCTCCCGGAGCTGGTCCAGTTGGTGGGCGGAGCTTAGAGCCTCCAGACGAATGTCCGTCAACTTCATTTCCTTTTCCCGCAGCTCAGAACGTAACTGCATCACTGTCTCCGCCTCCGAATCCAGGCACTCGGAGAGACTGAGGAGAGCGGGAATTACACCTCACACACACACACACACACTCCATACACACACACACTCCATACAGACACACACACACACACACACTCCATACAGACACACACACACACACACACTCCATACAGACACACTCCATACACACACACTCCATACAGACACACACACACACACACACTCCATACAGACACACACACACACACACTCCATACAGACACACTCCATACACACACACTCCATACACACACACACACACACACACTCCATACACACACACTCCATACACACACACTCCATACACACACACACTCCATACAGACACACACACACACACACACACACACACTCCATACACACACACACTCCATACACACACACACACACACACACACACTCCATACACACACACTCCATACACACACACTCCATACACACACACACTCCATACACACACACACACACACACACACACACTCCATACACACACACACTCCATACACACACACACACACACACTCCATACACACACACACACACACACTCCATACACACACACTCCATACACACACACACACTCCATACACACACACACTCCATACACACACACACTCCATACACACACACACACACACACACTCCATACACACAGACACACTCCATACACACACACACACACACTCCATACACACAGACACACTCCATACACACACACACACACACTCCACACACACACACACACACACACACACTCCATACACACAGACACACTCCATACACACACACTCCATACACACAGACACACTCCATACACACACACACACACACTCAATACACACACACACCAGACACACACACACACACACCAAACACACACACACACACACACACACACACACACACACTCCATACACACTCCATACACACACACACACACACTCTATACACACACACACACACACACTCAATACACACACACACTCCATACACACACACACACACTCCATACACACACACACACACACTCTATACACACACACACTCCATACAAACACACACACACACACGCACACACACACACACTCCATACTCACACACACACACACTCCATACACACACACACACTCCATACACACACACACACATACACGCACACACACACACACACTCCATACACACACACACTCCATACACACACACACACTCCATACACACACACACACACTCCATACACACACACAGTCCATACACACACACACACACACTCCATACACACACACTCCACACACACACACACACACACACACACTCGGAGGTACTCACAGGGAGCTGGAGAGGGCGTTCCGGATCATGTGGGCGGAGGGGGCGGGGCCGGAATGGGGCAGCTGGGGGGAGGGCGGGACGGAGTCGCTCGTCTCGTCGATGTCGGAGTGAGACGAGGCCGACTTCGGAGACTTCCTCTTCCCGAACGCATGTTTGAACGAACTGCGCAACTGCGAACGAGAAGAACGACAGAACAGGGAGGTTAGACCGGGAAGAGAGGAAGGATAGAGGGAGACAGGAGAGAGGACAGACAGTGATTAAAAGGGTTAGTGAGGAGGGATGGAGGGATGGAGAGATTCCAGCGGAGACAGAGGAGAAAGGAGGGAGCGAGGAAAGGTCTTATGAAGGAGATGAAGTTTTCCAGGTTGGTTTGGTCTGAGCAAAAGGTTCGGAAAATGGAAAACTAACGTAAAGTCCTTTTTAGTGACAAACTCATCCCCCCATCATAAGACCAGTGCAGGACAGGCCAGGGAGTGAGTAAAGGGTTAAACATGAGTCAGGAGACAAACTAAAGGGTTAAGCATGAGTCAGGAGACAAACTAAAGGGTTAAATATGAGTCAGGAGACAAACTAAAGGGTTAAATATGAGTCAGGAGACAAAATAAAGGGTTAAATGTGAGTTAGAAGACAAACTAAAGGGTTAAATATGAGTTAGAAGACAAACTAACGGGTTAAACATGAGTCAGGAGACAAAGTAAAGGGTTAAACATGAGTCAGGAGACAAACTAAAGGGTTAAATATGAGTTAGAAGACAAACTAAAGGGTAAAACATGAGTCAGGAGACAAACTAAAGGGTTAAACAGGAGACAAACTAAAGGGTAAAACATGAGTCAGGAGACAAACAGAAGGGTTAAATCGGAAGGGAAAGGAAAGGGTTAAAGTGTGTGGGCGAGTCCAGCGCTGGTCTTACCTCATAAACCTACAGCAAATGGAAGCACAGGACGAGACAAAACACAGTCACATGAATGAAGGAGAGAGAAGAGGGAAGAGAGAAAGAAGACTTTCCATGACGCTCTGGTGTGACGTCACTACTGATACTGATACTGATACTGATACTACTTTCTTTTATAGCAACACTTCTTAGTACTTCTACTGCTACTTTTCTCCTGCAAAATGGGCCTTTTCTTGTTTCGTGTACTTTGGTGACAGTCCTGGAGTACTCGAGTACTCTTACCCAGTTCTTTGTATACTTTAGTGGCAGTACTGAAGTACTCGAGTACTCTTACCCAGTTCTTTGTATACTTTAGTGGCAGTACTGAAGTACTCGAGTACTCTTACCCAATTCTTTGTATACTTTAGTGGCAGTACTGAAGTACTCGAGTACTTTTACCCAGTTCTTTGTATACTTTAGTGACAGTACTGGAGTATTCGAGTACTCTTACCCAGTTCTTTGTATACTTTAGTAGCAGTACTGAAGTACTCGAGTACTCTTACCCAGTTCTTTGTATACTTTAGTGACAGTACTGGAGTATTCGAGTACTCTTACCCAGTTCTTTGTATACTTTAGTGTCAGTACTGAAGTACTCGAGTACTCTTACCCAGTTCTTTGTATACTTTAGTGTCAGTACTGAAGTACTCGAGTACTCTTACCCAGTTCTTTGTATACTTTAGTGACAGTACTGGAGTATTCGAGTACTCTTACCCAGTTCTTTGTATACTTTAGTGGCAGTACTGAAGTACTCGAGTACTCTTACCCAGTTCTTTGTATACTTTAGTGTCAGTACTGAAGTACTTGAGTACTCTTACCCAGTTCTTTGTATACTTTAGTGTCAGTACTGAAGTACTCGAGTACTCTTACCCAGTTCTTTGTATACTTTAGTGACAGTACTGGAGTATTCGAGTACTCTTACCCAGTTCTTTGTATACTTTAGTGGCAGTACTGAAGTACTCGAGTACTCTTACCCAGTTCTTTGTATACTTTAGTGACAGTACTGAAGTATTCGAGTACTCTTACCCAGTTCTTCTTGTTCTTCTTGCGGCCGTTGGCGTCAGACTCCAGGTTGGAGCCGATGCTCGAGTGGCTCGTGATGCTGCTCACGCTGTCGGACGAATGCTGCCGGCGAATCCTCAGGTCCGGGGTCGAGGTCTGGTTTGGACTCGGACCGGAACCGGGACCTGGACCTGGACCTGGACCTGGACCGGGACCTGGACCTGGACTCGGGTTGGTCTGGGCCTGAGGTCTGGACTCGGACTTGCTCTGGGACTGAGGGCTCCCGTTTTGACCAGCTACAAAACCCAAAAGGACATTTCATTAGTTTAATGTTTGAAATGACCCGCGATACTGATACTGATACTGATACTGATACTGATACTGATACTGACACTGAACACTGACACTGACACTAAGACTGATACTGACACTGATACTGACACTGACACTGATACTGATACTGACCCGCGATACTGATACTGATACTGATACTGACACTAAGACTGATACCGACACTGATACTGACGCTGACACGCGATACTGATACTGATACTGACACTGACACTGATACTGACACTAAGACTGATACTGACACTGATACTGACACTGACCCGCGATACTGATACTGATACTGACACTGACACTGATACTGACCCGCGATACTGATACTGATACTGACACTGATACTGACACTAAGACTGATACCGACACTGATACTGACGCTGACACGCGATACTGATACTGATACTGACACTGACACTGATACTGATACTGACACTGATACTGACACTGATACTGACACTGATACTGACACTGATACTGATACTGACACTGATACTGACACTGATACTGACACTGACAGTGATACTGATACTGACACTGACACTGATACTGACACTGACACTGATACTGACACTGATACTGACACTGATACTGACACTGATACTGACACTGATACTGACCCGCGATACTGATACTGATACTGACACTGATACTGACACTAACACTGATACTGACACTGACACTGATACTGACACTGACCCGCGATACTGATACTGATACTGACACTGATACTGACCCGCGATACTGATACTGATACTGACACTAAGACTGATACCGACACTGATACTGACACTGACCCGCGATACTGATACTGATACTGACACTGATACTGACACTGATACTGACACTGACCCGCGATACTGATACTGACACTGACACTGATACTGACACTGATACTGACACTGATACTGACACTGATACTGATACTGACACTGATACTGACACTGATACTGACACTGACCCACGATACTGATACTGACACTGATACTGACACTGACCCACGATACTGATACTGACACTGATACTGACACTGATACTGATACTGACACTGATACTGACACTGATACTGATACTGACACTGATACTGACACTGATACTGATACCACGCATCCTGGAGCACTTCCTGTTTGGCACGCGGTGGCTAACGGGTTAGCGGCTAACGGGTCAGCGGCTAACGGGTCAGCGGCTAACGGGTCAGCGGCTAACGGGTTAGCGGCTAACGGGGTAGCTTAGCCCACTCATATATATGGAGCCTGAACAGATGCAGTGAACGGAGGGAACAAAGTAAAATGTGAAATGAATGAGTGAAAAAATAAAACAGAAGTACCACATAAGTGTATATAAAAAGTGCATATAAACGTTCACCATTGGCACTGCTCCTGTCGCTGCTCCTGTCGCTGCTCCTGTCGCTGCTCAGGTCCTGGGTGTTGATGACTCCGTTGATCGCCGCCTGAGCCACGGCGTTCTGCTTCTTCAGTAACTCGATGGTTTTCCTCAACTCCGTCAGCTCAGAGTCCTGCACCAAAAACACAATATATAAAATATAAATACAAATATAAAAAAAAATATATATAAAATATATATATAAAATATAAAATATAAATATAAAATATATATACAAATGTATACAAAACAAACTGTAAGAACAAAAGGACTAAACCAGGACTGAACCAGGACTAAACTAAAACTAAACCCAGGACTAAACCAGGACTAAACCAGGACTAAACCAGGAGTAAACCCAGGACTAAACCAGGACTAAACCCAGGACTAAACCAGGACTAAACCAGGAGTAAACCAGGAGTAAACCCAGGACTAAACCAGGACTAAACCAGGACTAAACCAGGACTAAACCAGGACTAAACCAGGTCTAAACCAGGACTAAACCAGGACTAAACCAGGACTAAACCAGGACTAAACCCAGGACTAAACCAGGACTAAACCAGGACTAAACCAGGACTAAACCAGGACTAAACCAGGTCTAAAGCAGCTCAGCTCACAACATGTTGAGTGGATTCTTTGTGGTCAAATTGTGTTAAAACAAAACTCAAAACTAAAGTCAGCAGTGAGTGACAGAGCTGCAGACAGAGCAGTGCCTCCAGTTAGCAGCAGTCTGTGTGGGTGTGTTTAGTGTGGACCTTCTGCTCGGCCGTCAGGGTGAGGCTCTTCAGTCGGATCGTCATGTTCCCCAGACTCTGCTCGAACGCCGCCACCAGATGAGCCTGGAACAAACGAACACAAGCTGCTTCATCCAGTCTGGAAAACCCGGAAACTCCTGAGTGCATCTGTATCCCGAATATCCGAGAGTCTGAGTGAGTGTGACGTCTCCACAGCGTCGCTCACATGAGGCTCCTGTTGCCACGGTTACAGGCTCCATATTTGGAAATCCTCCCGCGAGTATCATAGCAACACAAGAGCCAATCATGAGTGAGGAGGTTAAATGTGGCGCCTCCTCCTGGCAGAGCTGATGCATCATATATACGGACTATGGATGTGATACTCTGCACCTGCAGGACACTGGATTTACCTGATTCTGCACAAGAAGAAGAAACTTTGAGCTTTAAAGAGTTTAAGTCACTGATTTATGTTGTTTGTTCTGTTCCGCATTTAACAACAACAGAGTCACAATTTAACCAAATTCTCTTTACTTTCTGCTCGTTAAATTCTGCTCGTTCAGATTCTAGTCACATTAGATATTGTGACTGTTTGAGATATTTTGTCATTTTATTTCAGAAATCGTCACTCGGGGGAAAGCGGGAAGGGAACTTACTTAGCAACAAAACGAGCTGTCAATCAAACCTGTTGCTAGCGCTAGGGGGAGGGACCTCGGGGAATGAAGGCGTCTGATTGGTCCGTTATTTATGTTCAGATCTTAGTTTAGGAACAAAACAGAGAAATGAAAAGTTCAGGATCCTGTGTGGCGGCTTCAGACGAACAGTTTAAGTCCAGAATGACGAGGCTCAGAGCAGCAGGTCCAGACAGAGGGACGAGAAGATCCTAATGTGAAGGAGCCCGAAGAGCCTCCTGGAGCACTTCCTGTTTGGCACGCGCCGGCTAACGGGTTAGCGGCTAACGGGTTAGCGGCTAACGGGTTAGCGGGTTAGCGGCTAACGGGTTAGCGGCTAACGGGTTAGCGGGTTAGCCGCTAACGGGTTAGCCGCTAACGGGTTAGCCGCTAACGGGTTAGCCGCTAACGGGTTAGCTTAGCCCACTCATATACACAGACTGTGTGTTAAACTCCAGCAACAACAGAATGTGTCCCAACCATAAGTTTATCAATCAAATGTCCTGGGAGTCAATTCTAAACATCAAAGTGGAAGTGAGGAGCTTTAGTCACTACAGAGTTTTTGGTTTTACTTTACTTTACTTGTACTGTTAGCCCCAAAAAGGCCCCAAGAGAGATCACTAGATGACTCAAACATGCATGACTCTGAAATCTCTTCGTTTCTGATGAGGAACAGATTCAGAACATGGGAGAAAGAATTCAGTACAACACGTCCTCTTTAATGCCATACTGAGGAGCATTTTAAATTGAGAACATCTCCATGGAGAAAAGCGTTTGCCGGAGCCTCCATCAGAAAAGTTCCACAGTGCAGCTTTAAGCCCTGAAGACCTGAGGGCAGTTTTAGTACATTTCTCCTCGCCTGGATTTTTGTTCTTAATTTCACTTTTAAAACTGCCCCTTTTACCCCTAATGAAGTGTTCTACCTCCTTTTGTTCAGTCCAACCTGTTATTTCACAATCTGCTGCTGTAGTTGTGTCATGAGGCTGTGAGAAAAGCTACAGGACCAGAAATAGACATGAAAAAGACAAAAACTGAAAAAAAAATCCACACTCTTTTATACAAAACCCACAGCAAACATGTAGAAACTGCTTAATTTAGGGCCTTAGCTACAAAAATGTAAAATCTCGTCTGTAAGTAAATAAAAAATCTCCTTATTGCCCTAAAAGCAAAAAAAAAGTGCAGTGGCTCCATGACTTTCCTGGTCCAGTCCTGGAAACAGCTCCTGTCAGGACCACGGCCAGAGCCACAGCACTTCTGCATTTCCAGGGTGGAAATTAAATTTGGATTTGTTCATTTGGACTGAAATAAACCTTTAAATAAAAATAGAAAGAGATGCACAATTACACACACCAACATGTGTCATTTTCCATGTGTGTGAGAATTAACTCCACTTAGAGCGACTTTTTCCCTCGTTATAAACACACAGTCAGAGGAGTCGACCATCTTGACTCACTTCACTCTTTGGCAAAGTTTGGCTCGATCAAAATGGACGGAGCGCATGAGTTTGGGGAAAACAAAGTTCCTGTTGGACACTCGTTTTGCTCCCGTCATCACACAGCGTGAGTGTGACGTAGCAGAAATGTACGGAAACCTCTATGTCTGCACTTTCAGAGGGGAAAAGGACGTTTCTGTCAAAGTTCTGCGGTTATAGAAACATATTCCTCTGAGTCGTATATAATGTCGTGGGTCTTCAGGGTTAAATGTTTGTTTGATCTGATAGTTTCTGGTGTTTCTTACGTTGGCGCTGAGCTGAGTGGTCAGAGCCGACACTTTCTCCTGCGACGCGTCCAGCTCCCGCCGCAGTTTACGGATCTGGAAAAACAAACGAAATAACAGTTTAAAATCGACAAATATTTATCGTTTGTATTATTTTATTTTGCTTTATTTTTACTTCATCATTAAAACTGTAAAATGATTTATTCAGACTTTTACTTTGCACATGAAACCAGGACTAAACCAGGTCTAAACCAGGACTAAACCAGGACTAAACCAGGTCTAAACCAGGTCTAAACCAGGTCTAAACCAGGTCTAAACCAGGACTAAACCAGGTCTAAACCAGGACTAAACCAGGTCTAAACCAGCACTAAACCAGGTCTAAACCAGGACTAAACCAGGTCTAAACCAGGACTAAACCAGGTCTAAACCAGGTCTAAACCAGGACTAAACCAGGTCTAAACCAGGACTAAACCAGGTCTAAACCAGGACTAAACCAGGTCTAAACCAGCACTAAACCAGGTCTAAACCAGGACTAAACCAGGTCTAAACCAGGTCTAAACCAGGTCTAAACCAGGACTAAACCAGGACTAAACCAGGTCTAAACCAGGACTAAACCAGGTCTAAACCAGGACTAAACCAGGTCTAAACCAGGACTAAACCAGGTCTAAACCAGCACTAAACCAGGTCGAAACCAGCACTAAACCAGGTCTAAACCAGGACTAAACCAGGTCTAAACCAGGACTAAACCAGGACTAAACCAGGACTAAACCAGGTCTAAACCAGGACTAAACCAGGACTAAACCAGGACTAAACCAGGACTAAACCAGGTCTAAACCAGGAATAAACCAGGACTAAACCAGGACTAAACCAGAACTAAACCAGAACTAAACCAGGACTAAACCAGGTCTAAAACAGGTCTAAACCAGGACTAAAGCAGAACTAAACCAGGACTAAACCAGGTCTAAACCAGGACTAAACCAGGTCTAAACCAGGACTAAACCAGGACTAAACCAGGACTAAACCAGGTCTAAACCAGGACTAAACCAGGACTAAACCAGGACTAAACCAGGACTAAACCAGGTCTAAACCAGGAATAAACCAGGACTAAACCAGGACTAAACCAGAACTAAACCAGAACTAAACCAGGACTAAACCAGGTCTAAAACAGGTCTAAACCAGGACTAAAGCAGAACTAAACCAGGACTAAACCAGGTCTAAACCAGGACTAAACCAGGACTAAACCAGGACTAAACCAGGTCTAAACCAGGACTAAACCAGGACTAAACCAGGACTAAACCAGGTCTAAACCAGGTCTAAACCAGGAATAAACCAGGACTAAACCAGGACTAAACCAGAACTAAACCAGGACTAAACCAGGTCTAAAACAGGTCTAAACCAGGACTAAAGCAGAACTAAACCAGGACTAAACCAGGACTAAACCAGGTCTAAACCAGGACTAAACCAGGACTAAACCAGGACTAAACCAGAACTAAACCAGAACTAAACCAGGACTAAACCAGGTCTAAACCAGGTCTAAACCAGGACTAAAGCAGAACTAAACCAGGACTAAACCAGGTCTAAACCAGGTCTAAACCAGGACTAAAGCAGAACTAAACCAGGACTAAACCAGGTCTAAACCAGGTCTAAACCAGGACTAAAGCAGAACTAAACCAGGACTAAACCAGGTCTAAACCAGGTCTAAACCAGGACTAAACCAGGTCTAAACCAGGACTAAAGCAGAACTAAACCAGGACTAAACCCCAGGAACAGGTTTCTTTTGTGTGAATCCAGGTGTCAGTTCCAATAAAAGTTTAGACAAGATCTGAAGGAACGAAAAGTGCTCATTAAAACGAGAGATGAAAGAGAAAGAGAAGAGAGGGAGGAGAGAGGAGAGGAGAGGAGAGAGGAGAGAGGAGAGGAGAGAGGAGAGGAGAGAGGAGTGAAGAGAGGAGTGAGGAGAGGAGAGAGGAGAGAGGACAGGAGAGAGGAGAGGAGAGAGGAGAGGAGAGAGGAGAGGAGAGAGGAGAGGAGAGAGGAAAGAGGAGAGAGGAGAGAGGAGGAGAGGAGAGAGGAGAGGAGAGAAGAGAGGAGTGAGGAGAGAGGAGAGAGGAGAGAGGAGAGGAGAGAGGAGAGGAGAGAGGAGAGAGGAGAGGAGAGAGGAGAGGAGAGAGGAGAGCAGAGAGGAGAGCAGAGAGGAGAGAGGAGAGGAGAGAGGAGAGAGGAGAGGAGAGAGGAGAGGAGAGGAGAGAGGAGAGGAGAGAGGAGAGGAGAGGAGAGAGGAGAGGAGAGTAGAGAGGAGAGGAGAGAGGAGAGGAGAGAGGAGAGGAGAGAGGAGAGGAGAGGAGAGAGGAGAGGAGAGGAGAGAGGAGAGGAGAGAGGAGAGAGGAGAGAGGAGAGGAGAGAGGAGAGAGGAGAGGAGAGGAGAGGAGAGAGGAGAGGAGAGGAGAGAGGAGAGGAGAGGAGAGAGGAGAGAGGAGAGGAGAGGAGAGAGGAGAGGAGAGAGGAGAGGAGAGAGGAGAGGAGAGAGAGAGGATAGGAGAGAGGAGAGGGAGGAGAGAGAGAGGAGAGGAGAGAGGAGAGGAGAGAGAGAGGAAAGGAGAGGAGAGAGGAGAGGAGAGAGGAGAGGAGAGGAGAGAGGAGAGGAGAGAGGAGAGGAGAGAGGAGAGGAGAGAGGAGAGAGGAGAGGAGAGAGAGGAGAGAGGAGAGGAGAGAGGAGAGAGGAGAGGAGAGGAGAGAGGAGAGAGGAGAGGAGAGAGGAGAGAGGAGAGAGGAGAGAGAGAGGAGAGGAGAGAGGAGAGGAAGGAGAGAGGAGAGGAGAGAGGAGGGGAGAGAGGAGAGGAGAGGAGAGAGGAGAGAAAGAGAGGAGAGGAGAGAGGAGAGGAGAGAGAGGAGAGAGAGGAGAGGAGGGAGAGAAGAGAGAGAGAGGAGAGGAGAGGAGAGAGGAGAGGAGAGAGGGGAGAGGAGAGGAGAGAGGAGGGAGAGGAGAGGAGAGAGGAGAGAGGTGAGGAGAGGAGAGAGGAGAGAGGAGAGGAGAGAGAAGAGAGGAGAGAGGAGAGAGGAGAGGAGAGAGGAGAGAGAAGAGGAGAGAGGAGAGGAGAGAGGAGAGAGAAGAGAGGAGAGAGGAGAGGAGAGGAGGGTTTTTACCTCTGACTGAGATTTCTCTTCATTCTGAAAGAAAAGAACAGAAGTAAGTCAGATGCCCTCCCTCATTTTTACATTTTTAATGGTGTAAAAATGAAAGTAACTCTTGTACTTCTACTGCATATTGAAGTACATGAAGTACTTTTGTGAAGTACTTTGTTACTTCACAAAAGGTCATTTAAAAGTACAGAGAAATATTTCCCGTTCTGTTCCTACCGTTTGCTGCCACAGGCCGGAGGCGACGGAGAGAGCGGCCATCATTTTGCCTTCCTCTCCTCTCTCCCTCCCTCTCTCCCTCCTCCTCTTTCCCTCCTCTTCCTCTTCTCTTCCTCTCCTCTTCCTCTCCTCTCTCCCTCCTCCTCTTCCTCTCCTCTTCCTCTTCTCTTCCTCTCCTCTTCCTCTCCTTTCTCCCTCCTCCTCTCCTCTTTCCCTCCTTTTCCTCTCCTCTCTCCCTCCTCTCTTTCCCTCCTCTTCCTCTCCTCTTCTCTTTCTCTCCTCTTCTCTTCCTCTCCTCTTCCTCTCCTCTCTCCCTCCTCCTCTTCCTCTTCTCTTTCCCTCCTCTTTCTCTCCTCTTCCTCTTCTCTTCCTCTCCTCTTTCCCTCCTCTTCCTCTCCTTTTCTCTTCCTCTCCTCTTTCCCTCCTCTTCCTCTCCTCTCCTCTTCCTCTCCTCTCCCTCCTCCTCTTTCTCTCCTCTTCCTCCTCCTTTTCCTCTCCTCTACCTCTCCTCCTCCTTCTTTTTACCTCTTTCCTCTCTTTTCCTTCACCTCCTCCTTCTTTTCCTCCTTCTTCTCGTCTCCTCTCTCCTCTGTTTTCCTTCTCTCTCCCTCGTTCTCCGCTCGTCTGAATGAAAACTGTTACCTGGCCAGGTGAGGTGGAGGGGCGGGGCTAAGGAAGGAGGGGGCGGGGCTAGGGGCGGATGGGGCGGGGCTAAGGGCGGAGCTGTGTTCTGATTGGCTGCTGCCGGACGCGGGTTGAACTTAATGAACCGAGAGAAACGTGAGATTTAACCCCCGAGGTGCTGAGTCCAGGACCGAGACGAATTTACCCGAGTTAGATTACAGAGACCAAACCAGGACTAAACCAGGACTAAACCAGGACCAAACCAGGACCAAACCAGGACCAAACCAGGACTAAACCAGGACCAAACCAGGACTAAACCAGGACTAAACCAGGACCAAACCAGGACTAAACCAGGACTAAACCAGGACTAAACCAGGACCAAACCAGGACCAAACCAGGACTAAACCAGGACCAAACCAGGACTAAACCAGGACTAAACCAGGACCAAACCAGGACCAAACCAGGACTAAACCAGGACCAAACCAGGACTAAACCAGGACTAAACCAGGACTAAACCAGGACCAAACCAGGACTAAACCAGGACTAAACCAGGACCAAACCAGGACTAAACCAGGACCAAACCAGGACCAAACCAGGACTAAACCAGGACCAAACCAGGACCAAACCAGGACTAAACCAGGACTAAACCAGGACCAAACCAGGACCAAACCAGGACCAAACAGGACTAAACCAGGACCAAACCAGGACTAAACCAGGACCAAACCAGGACTAAACCAGGACTAAACCAGGACTAAACCAGGACCAAACCAGGACTAAACCAGGACCAAACCAGGACCAAACCAGGACTAAACCAGGACTAAACCAGGACCAAACCAGGAGTAAACCAGGACCAAACCAGGACTAAACCAGGACCAAACCAGGACCAAACCAGGACTAAACCAGGACTAAACCAGGACTAAACCAGGACCAAACCAGGACCAAACAGGACTAAACCAGGACCAAACCAGGACTAAACCAGGACCAAACCAGGACTAAACCAGGACTAAACCAGGACCAAACCAGGACTAAACCAGGACCAAACCAGGACCAAACCAGGACTAAACCAGGACTAAACCAAGACCAAACCAGGACTAAACCAGGACCAAACCAGGACTAAACCAGGACCAAACCAGGACCAAACCAGGACTAAACCAGGACTAAACCAGGACCAAACCAGGACTAAACCAGGACCAAACCAGGACTAAACCAGGACTAAAGCTGTACTAAACCAGGACTAAATCAGTCCCAGACCAGGTCTTTATCAGAGTTAAGAATCAGGAGTGAATCGGGGCTAATCACAGTTGACCCGAGGAACTCAGAAAACAGGACTTTAATTCAACTTTGGAATTTTCTATTGAAGTTTTCTCTTTGCTCAATAATTCCCCCTTTGTACATTTAAGAAATTAGCTCTGACCATGGAACATGTGTATAAAGACCCTTTAGTTTGTGTAAAGACCCTTTAGTTTGTGTAAAGACCCTTTAGTTTGTGTAAAGACCCTTTAGTTTGTGTAAAGACCCTTTAGTTTGTGTAAAGAGCCTTTAGTTTGTGTAAAGAGCCTTTAGTTTGTGTAAAGAGCCTTTAGTTTGTGTAAAGAGCCTTTAGTTTGTGTAAAGAGCCTTTAGTTTGTATAAAGACCCTTTGGTTTGTATAAAGACCCTTTGGTTTGTGTAAAGACCCTTTAGTTTGTGTAAAGAGCCTTTAGATTGTATAAAGACCCTTTGGTTTGTGTAAAGAGCCTTTAGTTTGTGTAAAGAGCCTTTAGTTTGTATAAAGACCCTTTGGTTTGTGTAAAGACCCTTTGGTTTGTGTAAAGACCCTTTAGTTTGTATAAAGACCCTTTGGTTTGTGTAAAGACCCTTTAGTTTGTGTAAAGAGCCTTTAGTTTGTGTAAAGAGCCTTTAGTTTGTATAAAGACCCTTTGGTTTGTGTAAAGACCCTTTGGTTTGCACTGACCGTGGAGTAGATGGAGGAGGAGCTGGAGACCAGTGACAGGGACGAGCCGTGAACTGAAACACAAACAACAGGAAGTGAGAACGAACATTTCAGAGTTTTTAATTTAAAGAAACTCGATCCATAAGAACACGGAGGCATTAAAGGGTCTTCAGTCCTGAACCACAGAGGGAGCAGTGGCTGACAGTCTGAGCCCTCAGACCCCGGGGAAGACTGAGGGAGCAGTGGCTGACAGTCTGAGCCCTCAGACCTCTGGGCAGACTGAGGGAGCAGTGGCTGACAGTCTGAGCCCTCAGACCCCAGGGCAGACTGAGGGAGCAGTGGCTGACGGTCTGAGCCCTCAGACCCCAGGGCAGACTGAGGGAGCAGTGGCTGACAGTCTGAGCCCTCAGACCCCAGGGCAGACTGAGGGAGCAGTGGCTGACGGTCTGAGCCCTCAGACCCTGGGGCAGAGGGAGCAGTGGCTGACAGTCTGAGCCCTCAGACCCTGGGGCAGAGGGAGCAGGGCTGACAGTGGCTGACAGTCTGAGCCTCAGACCCTGGGGCAGAGGGAGCAGTGGCTGACAGTCTGAGCTCTCAGACCTCGGGGCAGACTGAGGGAGCAGTGGCTGACAGTCTGAGCCCTCAGACCCTGGGGCAGAGGGAGCAGTGGCTGACAGTCTGAGCCCTCAGACCCTGGGGCAGAGGGAGCAGTGGCTGACAGTCTGAGCCCTCAGACCCTGGGGCAGAGGGAGCAGTGGCTGACAGTCTGAGCTCTCGGTCTCACAGAGATGATTTAAACCCTTTAGTCTCTAACGGGGCTGAACAGAGTCACTCTGATGTTTCAGGGTTTCACAGGTTTGAGACTCAAACCAAACTCAAGATTTGGAACATTTCAGGGTTTAGAACGATTCAGCAGAAACCTGAGGCCCACAGAGTCTGAGCCGGGATCTAGTAGTAGTAGCAGCAGCAGTAGCAGTAGTAATATTAATGACTGCATAAGTCCCGTGTGCAAAAGACGAGCTTTAACTCAGAACTACAAAAATGGCCGACGCACAGAAAACATGACCTGCTGACATTACCCCCCTGCCCTCCCCTGTGTCAGATGCCCTCCCCGTGTGTCAGATGCCCTCCCCGTGTGTCAGATGCCCTCCCGTGTGTCAGATGCCCTCCCCCTGTGTCAGATGCCCTCCCCGTGTGTCAGATGCCCTCCCGTGTGTCAGATGCCCTCCCCCTGTGTCAGATGCCCTCCCCGTGCGTCAGATGCCCTCCCCGTGCGTCAGATGCCCTCCACATGTGTCAGATGCCCTCCCCGTGCCTCAGATCTGCACAAACACGTTCTGAAATGTGATTCTTGTGCTCGTTTGTCAGTTCGGGTTTCAGTCTTTTTGTCGATTCTTCTGGACGTGTTTAAATCGTGAACTTGCCCGAGGACACGACAAATGTATGTTCTGGGTTCAGCTGCAACAATAGTGAAAGAAGAAGGACAAATAGAGGAGAAAAATGAGAGTGACGGAGGGAGAAAGAAAAAAAAAACAGAAAACCTTTTCCTCAAAATCCTCCAAAGTTTTATTTGGTTTAGTCCTGGTTTAGTCCTGGTTTAGTCCTGGTTTAGTCCTGGTTTAGTCCTGGTTTAGACCTGGTTTAGACCTGGTTTAGACCTGGTTTAGTCCTGGTTTAGTCCTGGTTTAGTCCTGGTTTAGTCCTGGTTTGGACCTGGTTTGGACCTGGTTTAGACCTGGTTTAGACCTGGTTTAGTCCTGGTTTAGACCTGGTTTAGACCTGGTTTAGTCCTGGTTTAGTCCTGGTTTAGTCCTGGTTTAGTCCTGGTTTAGTCCTGGTTTGGACCTGGTTTAGTCCTGGTTTAGTCCTGGTTTAGTCCTCGTTTAGACCTGGTTTAGACCTGGTTTAGTCCTGGTTTAGTCCTGGTTTAGTCCTGGTTTAGTCCTGGTTTAGACCTGGTTTAGACCTGGTTTAGTCCTGGTTTAGTCCTGGTTTAGTCCTGGTTTAGTCCTGGTTTGGACCTGGTTTAGTCCTGGTTTAGTCCTGGTTTAGTCCTGGTTTAGACCTGGTTTAGACCTGGTTTAGTCCTGGTTTAGTCCTGGTTTAGTCCTGGTTTAGACCTGGTTTAGACCTGGTTTAGTCCTGGTTTAGACCTGGTTTAGTCCTGGTTTAGTCCTGGTTTAGTCCTGGTTTAGACCTGGTTTAGTCCTGGTTTAGTCCTGGTTTAGTCCTGGTTTAGACCTGGTTTAGACCTGGTTTAGACCTGGTTTAGTCCTGGTTTAGTCCTGGTTTAGTCCTGGTTTGGACCTGGTTTGGACCTGGTTTAGACCTGGTTTAGACCTGGTTTAGTCCTGGTTTAGACCTGGTTTAGACCTGGTTTAGTCCTGGTTTAGTCCTGGTTTAGTCCTGGTTTAGTCCTGGTTTAGTCCTGGTTTGGACCTGGTTTAGTCCTGGTTTAGTCCTGGTTTAGTCCTCGTTTAGACCTGGTTTAGACCTGGTTTAGTCCTGGTTTAGTCCTGGTTTAGTCCTGGTTTAGTCCTGGTTTAGACCTGGTTTAGACCTGGTTTAGTCCTGGTTTAGTCCTGGTTTAGTCCTGGTTTAGTCCTGGTTTGGACCTGGTTTAGTCCTGGTTTAGTCCTGGTTTAGTCCTGGTTTAGACCTGGTTTAGACCTGGTTTAGTCCTGGTTTAGTCCTGGTTTAGTCCTGGTTTAGACCTGGTTTAGACCTGGTTTAGACCTGGTTTAGTCCTGGTTTAGACCTGGTTTAGTCCTGGTTTAGTCCTGGTTTAGACCTGGTTTAGTCCTGGTTTAGTCCTGGTTTAGTCCTGGTTTAGACCTGGTTTAGTCCTGGTTTAGTCCTGGTTTAGACCTGGTTTAGACCTGGTTTAGACCTGGTTTAGACCTGGTTTAGTCCTGGTTTAGTCCTGGTTTAGTCCTGGTTTAGACCTGGTTTAGACCTGGTTTAGTCCTGGTTTAGTCCTGGTTTAGTCCTGGTTTGGACCTGGTTTAGTCCTGGTTTAGTCCTGGTTTAGTCCTGGTTTAGTCCTCGTTTAGACCTGGTTTAGACCTGGTTTAGTCCTGGTTTAGTCCTGGTTTAGTCCTGGTTTAGTCCTGGTTTAGACCTGGTTTAGACCTGGTTTAGTCCTGGTTTAGTCCTGGTTTAGTCCTGGTTTGGACCTGGTTTAGTCCTGGTCTAGACCTGGTTTAGTCCTGGTTTAGTCCTGGTTTAGTCCTGGTTTAGACCTGGTTTAGTCCTGGTTTAGTCCTGGTTTAGACCTGGTTTAGACCTGGTTTAGACCTGGTTTAGACCTGGTTTAGTCCTGGTTTAGTCCTGGTTTAGACCTGGTTTAGTCCTGGTTTAGTCCTGGTTTAGTCCTGGTTTAGACCTGGTTTAGTCCTGGTTTAGTCCTGGTTTAGACCTGGTTTAGACCTGGTTTAGACCTGGTTTAGACCTGGTTTAGTCCTGGTTTAGTCCTGGTTTAGTCCTGGTTTAGACCTGGTTTAGACCTGGTTTAGTCCTGGTTTAGTCCTGGTTTAGTCCTGGTTTGGACCTGGTTTAGTCCTGGTTTAGTCCTGGTTTAGTCCTGGTTTAGTCCTCGTTTAGACCTGGTTTAGACCTGGTTTAGTCCTGGTTTAGTCCTGGTTTAGTCCTGGTTTAGTCCTGGTTTAGACCTGGTTTAGACCTGGTTTAGTCCTGGTTTAGTCCTGGTTTAGTCCTGGTTTGGACCTGGTTTAGTCCTGGTTTAGTCCTGGTTTAGTCCTCGTTTAGACCTGGTTTAGACCTGGTTTAGTCCTGGTTTAGTCCTGGTTTAGTCCTGGTTTAGACCTGGTTTAGACCTGGTTTAGACCTGGTTTAGTCCTGGTTTAGACCTGGTTTAGTCCTGGTTTAGTCCTGGTTTAGTCCTGGTTTAGACCTGGTTTAGTCCTGGTTTAGTCCTGGTTTAGACCTGGTTTAGTCCTGGTTTAGTCCTGGTTTAGTCCTGGTTTAGACCTGGTTTAGACCTGGTTTAGACCTGGTTCAGGATTGGAACTGAGTCAGGACTGAACTAGGAATGGACCAGTACCAAACCAGGACTAGACCAAATACCAGACTATTGTAAAACCAGGACGGAACCAGGACTCGTCGAGGTCTAAACCAGGACCAGACTGAGACTAGACCCGCACTGGACCAAGACTGGACCAGAACTTAACCAGGACTTAAAAAGAACTGAACACATTTAGTTCAGTCGAGATCAGCGACTCCAGGACGGAAAACGATCCAAGTGATTCTGGTGAAGGTGTGTGGAGTTTAGAAACACGGTGGAGCACTTCCTGCGTCGCCACACGACGACATCACCAGGTGGAACAGAGCGTTTTCAGTTTGAGGGTTTTGCGTGTTCAGGTCTGTGACGAGGAAACGACTTTAGAACGGAGAAAACTGTGGAACCTTTAACCCTTCGGTCGGAGTTTTCTCCTCTGGGAAATCGGGAATTGTTTTTTTTTTGTTTTTTGTTTTTTTTCTGGTCGGGGAATCGTTTGTTTTTTGTTTTTTTCTGGTCGGGGAATCGTTTTTTGTTTTTGGAGCCGGGCGGGACTCGATTCTTCACTCAACACGAAACTGGATCTGAGAGACGAGTGCAGAAATATGAGTTTGTACGAGCGAAGAAAGAGAGAAAATAAAGCCCCGAATGTGAAGAGACACGCCGGAGGAAAGAGAGAGACAGAAGGAGGGAGGAGAGGGGGGTGAAAGAGAGAGACAGAGAGAGAGGAGAGGAAAAAGGAAAGAGAGAGAGGGAGGAGAGGGGGGAGAGGAGGGAGAGAAGGAGGAGAGAGAAGGAGGAAGGGGAGGAGGGAGAGGATAGTGGGAGAGGAGGGGGGTGAAAGAGAGAGAGGGAGGGGGCAGAGAGGGAGAGAGAGGAGAGATAGACACAGAGAGAAAAAGAGAAAGAGAGAGAGACAGAGAGAAAAACAGAGACAGACAGAGAGAGAGAAACAGAGAGAAAGGAAAGAGAGAGGAAAGAGAGAGAGGAGAGAGAAACAGAGAGTGAGAGGCACAGCAAGAAAAGAGTGAAAAACAGAGAGACAGACACAGAGAGAAATACAGAGAGAGAAACAGAGAGAGAAGAGAGAGAGAAAGAGAGAGGAAAGAGACACAGAGAGAGAGACACAGAAAGAGAAGAGAGAAAAACAGAGAGACAGACAGAGAGAGAAACAGAGAGAGAGAGACAAAGAGAGAGAAGAAAGAGACAAAGAGAGAAACACAGAGAAAGAGAAACAGAGAGAAAAGAGAGAGAAAGAGAGAGAGACAGAGAGAAACAGAGAGAGAGAGAGGAGAGAGATAGAGAAAGAAAGAGGAAAGAGAGAGAAGAGACACAGAGAGAGAAAGAGAGAGAGAGAGACAGAGAGAAGAGAAAGACAGTGAGAGGAGATGGAGAAAGACAGAGGAGAGACAGAGATAAAAAGAGAGAGGAGAGAAAGAGACAAACAGACAGAAGGAAAGAGACAGAGAGTCGGGTGTGTCATCAGTCTCTTGTTCTCTGTAGGTGGTCTCTCTCTCTCTCTCTCTCTCTCTGTCTGTCTCTTTTTCTCTCTTTTATCTCCAACACTTAGACTCACACCCTGACATTATCCGGAATCACAGGAATCACAGGGATCACAGGGATCACAGGGATCACAGGAATCACAGGAATCACAGGGATCACAGGGATCACAGGGATCGTCAGTGTGCCGCGTCTGACGGGAATCTCCGGGTTTCCTGCTCAAAACGTCCATATAAATCCTCCTGCCCCCTGCTGCTCACGCGGCGCCACTGCAGGTTATTCTGACACTTGGAACTGGCTTTACTTTACGTTACTTTCTTTTAAAAAAAAATCTACCTTTCTTCCACTTTTCTTTTTCACATTTGGATCATTTCAGACCTGGAATTGCGGATTGAAAACTACCACAGGGCATTTCAGGAATCTGACAACTCCAGAAATCAGAAAATGAGTGTCTCGGTTTCTCAGCGCGCATGGATATGGAGTATCCCGAATACTGCCATAACCGGGATATGTATAATAACTGGGATATAGATATTAACCAGGATATGTATCATAACCGGGATATGGGTAATAAGCGGGATACTCCAGGAAACACACTCAATTCTCAAAATCCAATTTATTCATGGCTTTCCTTTAATAATCGCCTTTTAGTAGATTTATTTAATGCTCTTGTGCTGTAACAAATTGGAGCAGCCCGAGTCTTCTTCACACTATGCGGTATTGGACTGGTATCGGTATCGGCGAGCACAGTAAGGCAAAGTATCGGTATCGGATGCCTCCAGAATAGTATCGGAACACTGCATATCCCGAATATCCGAGAGTCTGAGTGAGTGTGACGTCTCCACAGCGTCGCTCACATGAGGCTCCTGTTGCCACGGTTACAGGCTCCATATTTGGAAATCCTCCCGCGAGTATCATAGCAACACAAGAGCCAATCAGGAGTGAGGAGGTTAAATGTGGCGCCTCCTCCTGGCAGAGCTGATGCATCATATATACGGACTATGGATGTGATACTCTGCACCTGCAGGACACTGGATTTACCTGATTCTGCACAAGAAGAAGAAACTTTGAGCTTTAAATAGTTTAAGTCACTGATTTATGTTGTTTGTTCTGTTCCGCATTTAACAACAACAGAGTCACAATTTAACCAAATTCACTTTACTTTCTGCTCGTTAAATTCTGCTCGTTCAGATTCTAGTCACATTAGATATTGTGACTGTTTGAGATATTTTGTCATTTTATTTCAGAAATCGTCACTCGGGGGAAAGCGGGAAGGGAACTTACTTAGCAACAAAACGAGCTGTCAATCAAACCTGTTGCTAACACTAGGGGGAGGGGCCTCGGGGAATGAAGGCGTCTGATTGGTCCGTTATTTATGTTCAGATCTTGATTTAGGAACAAAACAGAGAAATGAAAAGTTCAGGATCCTGTGTGGCGGCTTCAGACCAACAGTTTAAGTCCAGAATGACGAGGCTCAGAGCAGCAGGTACAGACAGAGGGACGAGAAGATCCTAATGTGAAGGAGCCCCAAGAGCCTCCTGGAGCACTTCCTGTTTGGCACGCGGCGGCTAACGGGTTAGCAGCTAACGGGTTAGCGGCTAACGGGTTAACGGCTAACGGGTTAGCGGCTAACGGGTTAGCGGCTAACGGGTTAGCGGCTAACGGGTTAGCGGCTAACGGGTTAACGGCTAACGGGTTAGCGGCTAACGGGTTAGCTTAGTCCACTCATATATATGGACTATAGAACACTGTTAACACCGGCCTGTAGGACGCTGCAAAGTGTCTGAGCAGGTTTAGGTCTCACCTTCCTCAAAGCCGTCCCGGAAGGACCCGGAGCGACTCATGGTCCGGGTCTTATCGTCCAGGGACATGCAGGAGGTCCGGAGCCTGGACTCGGACTGGTCCAGAGAGTCCTGGTTCAGGCTGTTGGTCCTGAAACCCGCCAAGTTCATCTGAGCAGCAGAAGTGGGACTGGAGGCTGCAGCGAACACACGATAGACAAGAAATTAGACCTGAGCAAGACCTGGTTTAGACCTGGTTTAGACCTGGTTTAGTCCTGGTTTAGTCCTGGTTTAGTCCTGGTTCAGTCCTGGTGCAGTCCTGGTTTAGTCCTGGTTTAGTCCTGGTGCAGTCCTGGTTTAGTCCTGGTTTAGTCCTGGTTTAGTCCCGGTTTAGTCCTGGTTCAGTCCTGGTGCAGTCCTGGTTTAGTCCTGGTTTAGTCCTGGTGCAGTCCTGGTTTAGTCCTGGTTTAGTCCTGGTTTAGTCCTGGTTCAGTCCTGGTGCAGTCCTGGTTTAGTCCTGGTTTAGTCCTGGTGCAGTCCTGGTTTAGTCCTGGTTTAGTCCTGGTTCACTCCTGGTGCAGTCCTGGTTTAGTCCTGGTTCAGTCCTGGTGCAGTCCTGGTTTAGTCCGGGTTTAGTCCTGGTGCAGTCCTGGTTTAGTCCTGGTTTAGTCCCGGTTTAGTCCCGGTTTAGTCCTGGTTTAGTCTCACCAAAGTTGAACCTGGTTCCTGAGGGGGAGGTGAGGCTGGACCCGGGGGAAAAGGGGGAGGAGCCCACAGAGTCCTGGAGTCCGCTGACGGAGTGGGACCTCAGCCAATCACGCGCCTCGTCCGGACCTCTGAGCTGAGGGGCGGGGCCATACCTGCGGAACGGACCAATCACACGTCAGGACCCAAGACTACAGAATGAATACAAACGCAGTGACACGAGCTGGGAGGGCATCTGACACAAGGGGAGGGCATCTGACACAGGGGGAGGGCATCTGACACATGGGGAGGGCATCTGACACATGGGGAGGGCATCTGACACATGGGGAGGGCATCTGACACAAGGGGAGGGCATCTGACACATGGGGAGGGCATCTGACACATGGGGAGGGCATCTGACACAAGGGGAGGGCATCTGACACAAGGGGAGGGCATCTGACACATGGGGAGGGCATCTGACACAAGGGGAGGGCATCTGACACATGGGGAGGGCATCTGACAAACGGGGAGGGGATCTTAGTTCAGTCCCAGTTCAGTCCTGGTTTAGTCCTGGTTTAGTCCTGGTTTAGTCCTGGTTTAGTCCTGTTTTAGTCCTGGTTTAGTCCTGGTTTAGTCCTGGTTTAGTCCTGGTTTAGTCCTGGTTTAGTCCTGGTTTAGTCCTGTTATAGTCCTGTTATAGTCCTGGTTTAGTCCTGGTTTAGTCCTGGTTTAGTCCTGTTTTAGTCCTGTTTTAGTCCTGTTATAGTCCTGGTTTAGTCCTGGTTTAGTCCTGGTTTAGTTCTGGTTTAGTTCTGGTTTAGTTCTGGTTTAGTCCTGGTTTAGTCCTGTTTTAGTCCTGTTATAGTCCTGTTATAGTCCTGGTTTAGTCCTGGTTTAGTCATGGTTTAGTCCTGTTTTAGTCCTGGTTTAGTCCTGTTATAGTCCTGGTTTAGTCCTGGTTTAGTCCTGGTTTAGTTCTGGTTTAGTTCTGGTTTAGTTCTGGTTTAGTCCTGTTTTAGTCCTGGTTTAGTCCTGTTATAGTCCTGGTTTAGTCCTGGTTTAGTCCTGGTTTAGTTCTGGTTTAGTCCTGGTTTAGTCCTGTTTTAGTCCTGGTTTAGACCTAGTTCAGTCCTGGTTTAGTCCTGGTTTAGACCTAGTTCAGTCCTGGTTTAGTCCTGGTTTAGTCCTGGTTTAGTTCTGGTTTAGTCCTGGTTTAGTCCTGGTTTAGTTCTGGTTTAGTTCTGGTTTAGTCTTTGTATTTTTCCATAACTCGTGTCACAAACTGGAGATTTAAACATGAAAATTCGATTAAAAACATTCACAGTTATAATTTCATCAGATTTGAATCAGTCAGTTACACCAGAGCAGCTGGAATCAGACGCAGGATCGACATTTAAAATCACAGAATCATAAAATCACAGAATGAAAATCACAGCTCGGAGCCACAGACGCCAGAAGGATTCACTGCAAAAAATCCGATCACGAATGACTCGGGGTCAGAAGTCGTTTTGACTCGTTCAGATTTCCTCATGATTCAACCCCATTTAAACTTGTGCCCATAAGGTTCTCACACACGTTAAAGAGGCGCGACCTGAGTCCGGACCCGTTCAGTCCTGGTTCAGTCCTGGTTCAGACCTGGTTTAGTCCTGTTTTAGTCCTGGTTCAGTCCTGGTTTAGTCCTGGTTCAGTCCTGGTTCAGTCCTGGTTTAGTCCTGGTTCAGACCTGGTTTAGTCCTGGTTTAGTCCTGGTTTAGTCCTGGTTTAGTCCTGGTTTAGTCCTGGTTTAGTGTACTACAAAAAAAAAAAAGAAAAAAAGAGAGAAAGAAATCCTAATCTTAGACCTAAACTTAGAATGTTTAAGTAAATATTTTCTTAATTTTTAAATCATTTAATTTAATTAAAAAATAAATTAATAAATCTGAACTAATAAAACAAACGACTTCCTTAAATTGGATTCAAGTCATTCGAACTCAGAGCTGATTATTTTTTGCAGTGTCAAAGCCACAGAGTCCAAAGAGTCACAGACACAGAGTCACAGACACAGAGTCACAGACACAGACACAGAGTCACAGATACAGAGTCACAGACACAGAGTCACAGACACAGACACAGAGTCACAGATACAGAGTCACAGACACAGAGTCACAGTCACAGACACAGAGTCACAGACACAGACACAGAGTCACAGATACAGAGTCACAGACACAGAGTCACAGACACAGACACAGAGTCACAGACACAGAGTCACAGACACAGACACAGAGTCACAGATACAGAGTCACAGACACAGAGTCACAGACACAGACACAGAGTCACAGACACAGAGTCACAGTCACAGACACAGAGTCACAGACACAGACACAAGAGTCACAGATACAGAGTCACAGACACAGAGTCACAGACACAGACACAGAGTCACAGACACAGAGTCACAGACACAGAGTCACAGACACAGACACAGAGTCACAGATACAGAGTCACAGACACAGAGTCACAGTCACAGACACAGAGTCACAGACACAGACACAGAGTCACAGACACAGAGTCACAGACACAGAGTCACAGACACAGAGTCACAGACACAGACACAGAGTCACAGACACAGAGTCACAGACACAGAGTCACAAACACAGAGTCACAGACACAGAGTCACAGACACAGAGTCACAGACACAGACACAGAGTCACAGACACAGAGTCACAGTCACAGACACAGAGTCACAGACACAGACACAGAGTCACAGAGTCACAGATACAGAGTCACAGACACAGAGTCACAGACACAGAGTCACAGACACAGACACAGAGTCACAGACACAGAGTCACAGACACAGAGTCACAGACACAGAGTCACAGACACAGACACAGAGTCACAGACACAGAGTCACAGACACAGAGTCACAGACACAGACAGAGTCACAGACACAGAGTCACAGACACAGAGTCACAGACACAGAGTCACAGACACAGAGTCACAGAGTCACAGACACAGAGTCACAGACACAGAGTCACAGACACAGACACAGAGTCACAGACACAGAGTCACAGACACAGAGTCACAGACACAGAGTCACAGACACAGAGTCACAGACACAGACACAGACACAGAGTCACAGACACAGACACAGACACAGAGTCACAGACACAGAGTCACAGACACAGAGTCACAGACACAGAGTCACAGACACAGAGTCACAGACACAGACACAGAGTCACAGAGTCACAGACACAGAGTCACAGACACAGAGTCACAGACACAGACAGAGTCACAGACACAGAGTCACAGACACAGAGTCACAGACAGAGTCACAGACACAGACACAGAGTCACAGACACAGAGTCACAGACACAGTCACAGACACAGACAGAGTCACAGACACAGAGTCACAGACACAGAGTCACAGACACAGAGTCACAGACACAGACACAGAGTCACAGACACAGAATCACAGACACAGAGACACAGACACAGAGTCACAGACACAGAGTCACAGACACAGAGTCACAGTCACAGAGTCACAGACACAAAGTCACAGACACAGAGTCACAGACACAGAGTCACAGACACAGACACAGAGTCACAGACACAGAGTCACAGACACAGAGTCACAAACACAGAGTCACAGACACAGAGTCACAGACACAGAGTCACAGACACAGACACAGAGTCACAGACACAGAGTCACAGTCACAGACACAGAGTCACAGACACAGACACAGAGTCACAGAGTCACAGATACAGAGTCACAGACACAGAGTCACAGACACAGAGTCACAGACACAGACACAGAGTCACAGACACAGAGTCACAGACACAGAGTCACAGACACAGAGTCACAGACACAGACACAGAGTCACAGACACAGAGTCACAGACACAGAGTCACAGACACAGACAGAGTCACAGACACAGAGTCACAGACACAGAGTCACAGACACAGAGTCACAGACACAGAGTCACAGAGTCACAGACACAGAGTCACAGACACAGAGTCACAGACACAGACACAGAGTCACAGACACAGAGTCACAGACACAGAGTCACAGACACAGAGTCACAGACACAGACACAGACACAGAGTCACAGACACAGAGTCACAGACACAGAGTCACAGACACAGAGTCACAGACACAGAGTCACAGACACAGACACAGAGTCACAGAGTCACAGACACAGAGTCACAGACACAGAGTCACAGACACAGACACAGAGTCACAGACACAGAGTCACAGACACAGAGTCACAGACAGAGTCACAGACACAGACACAGAGTCACAGACACAGAGTCACAGACACAGTCACAGACACAGAGTCACAGACACAGACACAGAGTCACAGACACAGAGTCACAGACACAGAGACACAGACACAGAGTCACAGACACAGAGTCACAGACACAGAGTCACAGTCACAGAGTCACAGACACAAAGTCACAGACACAGAGTCACAGACACAGACACAGAGTCACAGACACAGAGTCACAGACAGAGTCACAGTCACAGAGTCACAGACACAGCTCTGCGGCGGCCAGCAGGGGGCGTCAGTACCTGAGGGTTTTCTTTGGCAGTGTGTTTCGGCCGCCGCTCAATGAACTGAGAATAAACAATTTAAACACAAAAAAATCAAACTATAAAAACGAATAAAGAAGAAATGAAATCTTCAAACCAACACATGCACAAACCAACGGGGACAAAAACCTGAGGCGTCACCACAAAGTGCACAAAGACGCTTTAAAGATGTATGATGTAACTTTTCTTCTCTTTGCTTTGCCTGAAATGTTCCGGAATATGGCATTAAAGGGGATTTTTCTGCATTTAATCAACCATCAAAAACCTGACCATCTTGGACTCGCCTTTGCACAGATCTGACCCGTAACATGGCCGTCAAGCTAGTGATGCGACCAGGACTAAACCAGGACTAAACCAGGACTAAACCAGGACTGAACCAGGACTGAACCAGGACTAAACCAGGACTAAACCAGGACTAAACCAGGACTAAACCAGGACTGAACCAGGACTAAACCAGGACTAACCCAGGACTGAACCAGGACTGAACCAGGATTAAACCAGGACTAAACCAGGTACCAGACCAGGACTAAACCAGGACTAAACCAGGACTAAACCAGGGCTAAACCAGGACAAAACCAGGACTAAACCAGGACTAAACCAGGACAAAACCAGGACAAAACCAGGACTAAACCAGGACTAAACCAGGGCTAAACCAGGACAGAACTAGGACTGAACCAGGACTAAACCAGGACTAAACCAGGACTAAACCAGGACTAAACCAGGACTGAACCAGGACTAAACCAGGACTAAACCAGGACTAAACCAGGACTAAACCAGGACTGAACCAGGACAAAACCAGGACTAAACCAGGACTGAACCAGGATTAAACCAGGACTAAACCAGGATTAAACCAGGATTAAACCAGGACTAAACCAGGTACCAGACCAGGACTAAACCAGGACTAAACCAGGACTAAACCAGGGCTAAACCAGGACAAAACCAGGACTAAACCAGGACTAAACCAGGACTAAACCAGGACTAAACCAGGACAAAACCAGGACAAAACCAGGACTAAACCAGGATTAAACCAGGTACCAGACCAGGACTAAACCAGGACTAAACCAGGACTAAACCAGGTACCACACCAGAACTAAACCGGGTCTAAAACCAGGACCAGACCAGGACTAAACCAGGACTAAACCAGGTACCACACCAGGACTAAACCGGGTCTAAAACCAGGACCAGACCAGGACTAAACCAGCTACAAGACCAGGACTAAACCAGATACCAGACCAGAACTAAACCAGGTCTAAACCAGGTCTAAACCAGGCCTAAACTAGGTTCCAAACAATGCCATACTGTGGGACATTCCACACAATAACATCTCCATGGAGACAAGCGGCTGTGACAAACCCTCCATTAGAAAAGTTACACGGTGTGGCTTTAAGGATGTGCAGAAAGAGCGAGACGTTTATGGAGATGAGCCCCTCTCACCAGCAGGGGGCGACACAGCACAGACACAGACACATCACCAATAAACTCTGACACTTCCCCCACACAGGAGCCAGCGAAACGCAGACGACTGCAGCAGACCTGAAGTCACACGTCAAACGCAAACCTGCACAAAAACTACGTCCATCGTTTGTGCTTCTTCAGTTTTGGAGAAATGAACGATTCTTTTCCAGGTCAAACTGGGGTCAGACCCACAGGAAGAAGAAAAATGCTCGAAAACGCCCAAAATGGAGTCAGTCGTTTGTGCTGCAGAAAGTTCAGTTTGTGTGATTCTGGTTCTTCAGATATTCACAGTTTTATTTTGGTCGATGACGTCGTCCAGAACCTCAGAATGTGAAACAGCCTCAAAACAGGAAGAAAATGACAGAAAACGTTTGTATTTGGTTTGTGCTGTTTTGTGCTGTGACAGTTTCATTTGTGTGAGTTTATTTCTAAAATTCTTCATGATTATTTCTGTGGTAATTACAGGACGTCATTTCTGCTCAGCTGACGGAGACAAACTCCACAAAACTAGAGAAGAGAAACGACCTGAGGCTGAGGAAAAGTCTGTGTTATTATAAAATATGAATCAAAAGCAAAAGACTAAAGACTGAAACAGACTTTTCCACAAATGAAACTGTCACAGCACAAAACAGCACAAACCAAATACAAACGTTTTCTGTCATTTTCTTCCTGTTTTGAGGCTGTTTCACATTCTGAGGTTCTGGACGACGTCATCGACCAAAATAAAACTGTGAATATCTGAAGAACCAGAATCACACAAACTGAACTTTCTGCAGCACAAACGACTGACTCCATTTTGGGCGTTTTCGAGCGTTTTTCTTCTTCCTGTGGGTCTGACCCCAGTTTGACCTGGAAAAGAATCGTTCATTTCTCCAAAACTAAAGAAGCACAAACGATGGACGTAGTTTTTGTGCAGGTCTGAGTTCGATGAGGCGACTTCCCGCAGGTCATAAACTGTCATTTGTTTCAGAAAAATACAGAAAAACTGCTTAAAAATGACCAAAACACAGAGAAAATGTGACTATTCTGACTCCCGTTATCACCGAGTGCAGAACAATTCTCCTTAATTTCGCACTCGTTTCACAGTTTTATTATTACAAACCGAGAGTCACGGTTTTTTTTTATTGTATTTTGAAACTCTGGTGTTGTACAGTCCAGATCTGTGGAGCGGCGTCTGTGTTTGGAGCAAAGCCACAGTTTTTTTTACCTTTCCTGTTTCCGAGGCAACGTGTTTCGAGAGAAAAGAGGAGAGGCCGAAGGAGACGGAGGAGGACTGAAGACCGAGAGGGAAAGAACGAGAGAGTCAGGAAAAAGAGATAAACGAGAGGAAGGACTGAACCAGGACTAAACCAGGACTACAGGAGGACTAAACCAGGACTAAACCAGGACTAAAGCAGGACTAAACCAGGACTAAACCAGGACTGAACCAGGACTGAACCAGGACTGAACCAGGACTAAACCAGGACTAAACCAGGACTGAACCAGGACTGAACCAGGACTAAACCAGGACTAAACCAGGACTGAACCAGGACTGAACCAGGACTAAACAAGGACTGAACCAGGACTAGACCAGGACTAAACCAGGACTGAACCAGGACTGAACCAGGACTGAACCAGGACTAAACCAGGACTAAACCAGGACTGAACCAGGACTGAACCAGGACTAAACCAGGACTACAGGAGGACTAAACCAGGACTAAACCAGGACTAAAGCAGGACTAAACCAGGACTGAACCAGGACTGAACCAGGACTGAACCAGGACTAAACCAGGACTAAACCAGGACTGAACCAGGACTGAACCAGGACTAAACCAGGACTAAACCAGGACTGAACCAGGACTGAACCAGGACTAAACAAGGACTGAACCAGGACTAGACCAGGACTAAACCAGGACTGAACCAGGACTGAACCAGGACTAAACAAGGACTGAACCAGGACTAAACCAGGACTAAACCAGGACTGAACCAGGACTGAACCAGGACTAAACCAGGACTAAACCAGGACTAAACCAGGACTAAACCAGGACTGAACCAGGACTGAACCAGGACTAAACCAGGACTACAAGAGGACTAAACCAGGACTAAACAAGGACTGAACCAGGACTAAACCAGGACTACAAGAGGGCTAAACCATGACTAAACCAGGACTGAACCAGGACTAAACCAGGACTACAAGAGGACTAAACCAGGACTAAACCAGGACTAAACCAGGACTACAAGAGGACTAAACCAGGACTAAAGCAGGACTAAACCAGGACTACAAGAAGACTAAACCAGACCTATATGAGGACTAAACCAGGACTAAACCAGGACTGAACCAGGACTGAACCAGGACTAAACAAGGACTGAACCAGGACTAAACCAGGACTAAACCAGGACTGAACCAGGACTAAACCAGGACTAAACCAGGACTGAACCAGGACTGAACCAGGACTAAACAAGGACTGAACCAGGACTAAACCAGGACTAAACCAGGACTGAACCAGGACTGAACCAGGACTAAACCAGGACTAAACCAGGACTAAACCAGGACTAAACCAGGACTGAACCAGGACTGAACCAGGACTAAACCAGGACTACAAGAGGACTAAACCAGGACTAAACAAGGACTGAACCAGGACTAAACCAGGACTACAAGAGGACTAAACCAGGACTAAACAAGGACTGAACCAGGACTAAACCAGGACTACAAGAGGACTAAACCAGGACTAAACAAGGACTGAACCAGGACTAAACCAGGATTACAAGAGGACTAAACCATGACTAAACCAGGACTGAACCAGGACTAAACCAGGATTACAAGAGGACTAAACCATGACTAAACCAGGACTGAACCAGGACTAAACCAGGACTACAAGAGGACTAAACCAGGACTAAACAAGGACTGAACCAGGACTAAACCAGGACTACAAGAGGACTAAACCAGGACTAAACCAGGACTAAAGCAGGACTACAAGAGGACTAAACCAGGACTAAAGCAGGACTAAACCAGGACTACAAGAAGACTAAACCAGACCTATATGAGGACTAAACCAGGACTACAGCAGAACTTAACCAGGACAAAACCAAGACTAAATCAGGACTGAACCAGGACTACAAGAGGACTGAGGCCAGAGAGAGAAAGAATCCAGATAAAGACATGTACAAGAGAAGACTGAACCACACCAGAACTAACCCAGGACTACAGGAGGACTAAACCAGGTCTGGAAAAGGGTCCATCTAAGATCCTGGCTCAGATCTCATGACTCCTGACAGTTTTAAAGTGTAACTCTGGCCCGTTTGAAGCTAAAGTTCGATTCTAGAGGAGGTGGAATTCTGTCAGGAGCCAAAAAACGACAGATCAGTGTTTCCTCAACGGAGATCTGACTGTGAGTGAGTCTGTGAAGGAAACAAACTAGTGTAGAGATGGGGCAAGTTCTGAACTAGTGTAGTGATGGGGGCAAGTTCTGAACTAGTGTAGTGATGGGGGCAAGTTCTGAACTAGTGTAGTGATGGGGGCAAGTTCTGAACTAGTGTAGTGATGGGGGCAAGTTCTGAACTAGTGTAGTGATGGGGGCAAGTTCTGAACTAGTGTAGTGATGGGGGCAAGTTCTGAACTAGTGTAGTGATGGGGGCAAGCTCTGAACTAGTGTAGTGATGGGGGCAAGCTCTGAACTAGTGTAGTGATGGGGCAAGTTCTGAACTAGTGTAGTGATGGGGCAAGTTCTCTGAACTAGTGTAGTGATGGGGGCAGAGTTCTGAACTGAGTGTAGTGATGGGGCAAGTTCTGAACTAGTGTAGTGATGGGGGCAAGTTCACTGAACTAGTGTAGTGATGAGGCAAGTTCTGAACTAGTGTAGTGATGGGGCAAGTTCTGAACTCTTTTAGTGTTGGGGCATGTTCTGCACTTGTGTCGTGTGGGGGGCAAGTTCTGAACTAGTGTAGTGATGGGGCAAGTTCTGAACTAGTGTAGTGATGGGGGCAAGTTCTGAACTAGTGTAGTGATGGGGCAAGTTCTGAACAGTTGTAGTGATGGGGGCAAGTTCTGAACTAGTGTAGTGATGGGGGCAAGTTCTGAACTAGTGTAGTGATGGGGCAAGTTCTGAACTAGTGTAGTGATGGGGGCAAGTTCTGAACTAGTGTAGTGATGGGGGCAAGTTCTGAACTAGTGCAGTGATGGGGGCAAGTTCTGAACTAGTGCAGTGATGGGGCAAGTTCTGAACTAGTGTAGTGATGGGGGGCAGAGTTCTGAACTAGTGCAGTGATGGGGGCAAGTTCTGAACTAGTGTAGTGATGGGGCATAGTTCTGAACTAGTGTAGTGATGGGGGCAAGTTCTGAACTAGTGCAGTGATGGGGGCAAGTTCTGAACTAGTGCAGTGATGGGGGCAAGTTCTGAACTAGTGTAGTGATGGGGGCAGAGTTCTGAACTAGTGCAGTGATGGGGGCAAGTTCTGAACTAGTGCAGTGATGAGGGGCAAGTTCTGAACTAGTGCAGTGATGGGGGCAAGTTCTGAACTAGTGTAGTGATGGGGGCAAGTTCTGAACTGGTGTAGTGATGGGGCAAGTTCTGAACTAGTGTAGTGATGGGGGCAAGTTCTGAACTAGTGTAGTGATGGGGCAAGTTCTGAACTAGTGTAGTGATGGGGGCAAGTTCTGAACTAGTGTAGTGATGGGGGCAAGTTCTGAACTAGTGTAGTGATGGGGGCAAGGTCTCTGAACTAGTGTAGCGATGGGGCAAGTTCTGAACTAGTGTAGTGATGGGGGCAAGTTCTGAACTAGTGTAGTGATGGGGCAAGTTCTGAACTAGTGTAGTGATGGGGGCAATTTATGAAATAGTGTAGTTATGGGGCAAGTTCTGAACTAGTGTAGTGATGGGGGCAAGTTCTGAACTAGTGTAGTGATGGGGGCAAGTTCTGAACTAGTGTAGTGATGGGGCAAGTTCTGAACTAGTGTAGTGAAGGGGCAAGTTCTGAACTAGTGTAGTGATGGGGCAAGTTCTGAACTAGTGCAGTGATGGGGGCAAGTTCTGAACTAGTGCAGTGATGGGGCAAGTTCTGAACTAGTGTAGTGATGGGGGGCAAGTTCTGAACTAGTGCAGTGATGGGGGCAAGTTCTGAACTAGTGTAGTGATGGGGGCAAGTTCTGAACTAGTGTAGTGATGGGGGCAAGTTCTGAACTAGTGCAGTGATGGGGGCAAGTTCTGAACTAGTGCAGTGATGGGGCAAGTTCTGAACTAGTGTAGTGATGGGGGCAAGTTCTGAACTAGTGCAGTGATGGGGGCAAGTTCTGAACTGGTGCAGTGATGGGGGCAAGTTCTGAACTAGTGCAGTGATGGGGCAAGTTCTGAAAAAGTGCAGTGATGGGGGCAAGTTCTGAACTAGTGTAGTGATGGGGGCAAGTTCTGAACTAGTGCAGTGATGGGGGCAAGTTCTGAACTAGTGCAGTGATGGGGCAAGTTCTGAACTAGTGTAGTGATGGGGGCAAGTTCTGAACTAGTGCAGTGATGGGGGCAAGTTCTGAACTAGTGCAGTGATGGGGGCAAGTTCTGAACTAGTGTAGTGATGGGGGCAAGTTCTGAACTGGTGCAGTGATGGGGGCAAGTTCTGAACTAGTGCAGTGATGGGGCAAGTTCTGAACTAGTGTAGTGATGGGGGCAAGTTCTGAACTAGTGCAGTGATGGGGGCAAGTTCTGAACTAGTGTAGTGATGGGGCAAGTTCTGAACTAGTGCAGTGATGGGGGCAAGTTCTGAACTAGTGTAGTGATGGGGGCAAGTGGAAACATTAGAAAACAACTTTATAAGCACCTCACACTTCCCTCTGCTGATTTCCCACTGCACAGGCCAAAGCCCAAAAGACTTGATTGTCGACTCCAGAAGCAACAAGTGAAGATCGACTACTGATGGTGAAGAAGAGAAACTGAAAGGTGTTGAAAGAAAATGGTTCGGGAATGGATTTTTTTAGCATTATATAATATAATTCACTTGTAAATAAATGGGATTAGAAACGGCATCATGATCGAGTCTTTTGGGCTTTGGTGCAGTGGGAAATCAGCAGAGGGAAGTGTGAGGTGCTTCTAAAGATGTTTTCTAACGTTTCCAGACACTAATGAGTGAACCAGAGCGTTTGGTTTGTTAGACTCGTGGCTGTTGTCAGATGGGTTAAAGTGGAGTTAAGCTTCTTCAGTGTGAAGCAAATTGGTGTTTTACATGAAAGTGAAGAACTTGCCCCATCACTACACTAGTTCAGAACTTGCCCCCATCACTACACTAGTTCAAAACTTGCCCCATCACTACACTAGTTCAGAACTTGCCCCCATCACTACACTAGTTTGTTGCCTTCACAGACTCACACACAGTCAGATCTCCGTTGAGGAAACACTGATCTGTGCCGTTTTTTGGCTCCTGACAGAATTCATCTCCTCTAGAATCGAACTTTAGCTTCAAACGGGCCGGAGTTCAACTTAAACCCGGAGCCCCTGGAGGAGGGGTCAGGTGCAGAGGCAGGTGACCTCACCTGTCGGTCATGCCGGCCTTGGCGCTGCCCGTCCGGCCCAGGGCAGGGGCCTCGTCGCGCTGGTAGGGGGCGCTGCTCACACTCATGTCTATGGACTCACTGCTGGTGTGCATGCTGCTGACAGAGGGGTACCCCACGCTCCCCGACCCCAACGGCCCCTCTCTGCCGGGGCCCGTGGAGCTCAGGGTCCCCTCTCTGCCGGGGCCCGTGGAGCTCAGGGTCCCGTCTCTGCTGGGGCCCGTGGAGCTCAGGGTCCCGTCTCTGCTGGGGCCCGTGGAGCTCAGGGTCCCGTCTCTGCTGGGGCCCGTGGAGCTCAGGGTCCCGTCTCTGCTGGGGCCGTACCCGGAGCTCAGGGTCCCGTCTCTGGAGGTGTTGGCGGAGGTGCCCCAGGTCAAACTGCCGGAGGGGCCAGACGAGTACACGGAGCCCGGGGTCGAGGCCTGGAGAGAGGACGAGGTGTTAGAAGAGTCGGGCTGTACCGATATCCAAGTGTCACGATAGGATACGGCCCCATCTGAACCTCCCGGTAGAGCCCTGCTCTCCCGCCGGGACCCAAAACAGTCCCAAAACAGTGCGGCGCCCAACACATTCTGAAAGCTCATTGTGGGAGTGCGACCGCACGATGTGGGAGCGGGAGGGACGATAAACAGCAGTACCGCAAACTAAACTGAGTCAAATAAAAGTCAGATAAAAAGTAAGTATATAAGTCAAATACACAGTCCACGGCGTCGCTGTGTTCAGGCTCCAGCACTGAGGGCCTCAGCGTCTGTGTCACAGACTGAAGCCCTCAGGGAACAACGGAGACTCAAGCCTCAATAGGCTCATTTTAGGGATGTTCATGGCCCATTATCGGCCTATCCAAATGTCAAATGTTACTGAGGCCTATTTAATGTTTGTGTGGCTGAACAATAAATGTTTCCCAGTTACAGCTTAAGGAATTATGTGCGTGCATGTTTTTTCCCCCTCGCCAGTGAATCAACCTTTCGTCTCCATCTTGCGGGATGCAGGAGCAGGACTGAAAATCCTGTCCCGCGCAGACCTCTACCTCACGGTACGATATTTATTGTGATATGGTGGGAGGCTCATGATATTACGATATTCTACAGAATAACAAGACTGACTTTCTAAAATGCTTTGGCCACTCGTTTGTTTTTTGCGCTCTAGTTTTTGTTCTAGTCCTGCTTTAAGGAGCTGTTCACCTGAAAACCTCTTCATGACATCACCAGTAGAGTTCTCAGGCCGACAGAACTGTGCCAGTGTCGGTTCTTGCACCTAATCTAAAACCATTGGAGCGTTCAGGAACCGAAAAGTTGGTTCCCGTTGGAGCCAAGAAAAACGTGTTTTTTCTCATTGAACTGAACGACACAGGTTCATCCGAATCACACGCGGGAAAACAAACAAACACAGACATGAGATTTAAAGTGGCTCCAGCACAATCTTCACGTACAACAAGAAAAGTTCTAAGTCTACAAAATATAACGTTCTGCTGCTGTAACAGAACTCGGCGCAGATAAATCATGATTTGTGTGAATATTAGAGGTGTAACGATGCCCAAGTCTCACGATACGGTCACGGTCTGAGCCTATAAAACTGTGAATCTGCTCCTTTTTCCTCTAAAAATGTTAAATATGTTTTTTTGTTCTTTTGTATTGTTTTTGTTCTGCTTGTTCTCTCCTGTGATTTGTTGTATAAAATGAGGTGACTCACCTCAAGGGGCTTTTCCTTAAAACCCTCGAAGACCCACGACATCGTACATGACTCAGAGGAACATGTTTGTATAACGGCAGAACTTTGTAACGGTAAAAGACAGAAACGTCCTTTTCCCCTCTGAAAGTGCAGACATAGAGGTTTCCGTACATTTCTGCGGCTTTATCCTACGTCACACTCACGCTGTGTGATGACGGGAGCAAAACGAGTGTCCAATAGGAACTTTGTTTTCCCCAAACTCATGCGCTCCGTCCATTTTGATCGAGCCAAACTTTGCCAAAGAGTGAAGTGAGTCAAGATGGTCGACTCCTCTGACTGTGTGTGTTTATAACGAGGGAAAAAGTCGCTCTAAGTGGAGTTAATTCTCACACACATGGAAAATGACACATCTTGGTGTGTGTAATTGTGCATCTCTTTCTATTTTTATTTAAAGGTTTATTTCAGTCCAAATGAACAAATCCAAATGTAATTTCCACCCTGGAAATGCAGAAGTGCTGTGGCTCTGGCCGTGGTCCTGACAGGAGCTGTTTCCAGGACTGGACCAGGAAAGTCATGGAGCCACTAGTGCTGCCGCGATTATTCGACGTTGTCGACGTAATCGAATATGAAAATGAGTCGACTACAATTTTTTTGGTCGAATATTCGCCTTTATTTATTTTTGGTCTCAAACGGCTCGTCCAGAGACAGGTGTTGTGAGATGTGTCTGTGTTGTGTCTGTGGCTCAGTGAGAGAGAGAGAGTGGGTGGTTGTCTGCGCGGACCAGGGGAGCCGGGTCTCGCTCTGGGTGTGTGTCCGCATGTGCTCTGGGAGAGAGGGAGACGGCGACCGGGCGAGTAGAGGAAAAGTAAGGATGCCATGCCTACAGTGTAGTGAGCGAATAAAGCCGACTCGACAGCGAAACTGCCTCCCTTTATTTACATTTTTTTTATATACACATGCAAGCACGAGGTCCTCAAAGGGAGTTAACTCCGGCCCTAGGAGAAGACGATCTCCCCTGTGCTCCCCAACCACGGTTAGGGGGCTAGAACAGGAAAAAGTTAACACAGGTATTTCCCCTCCACACCACTAGTAGTACTACACTCGAGGCGGACACCGGTGCTGCTGACAGCGGCTACATCCGGGGTTGACGCCTCGGCTTCACCAAAGGCTAACAGCAGTGGTAAATAATGGCACCGCCAAAGAAAACAAACTTGAGGAAGTATTTGCCGTGCGCACTCTGCTGGCTGGTCTCTCTCTTTCTCTCTTCCCCCTTCCCCCGATTTGAGCATTTGAGAAAATGGCAGTCGGATCCAAGAACAGTGGCGGCGACTTCTAGACCAAGACCTAAAGCCTCGAAAGTCTGGGAATACTTTCGGACAGTTGGTGATAGAGTGGTTTGTACACTCTGTAAGACTTCTTTGGCTTATCACGGGAGCACGACCACGATGCATGAGGTATTGAGAATACCGTTGCATATGCTGCTCGTGCAAACTCGTTAAATTGTGTGTGCATATCGTTGTTCAACATTGTCGAATGAGCACAACAGACATAACAGCAATAACCTTTGCAACTCGCACACACAAGGTAACCTCCCGGGAAAATCTAACACACACACTTGTGTGTGTTAGAACCGCTTGTTTGTTTTTTTTAATTAGTCGTTTAGATTAGTCGACTAATCGAAAAATTAGTCGAGAGATTAATCGTTAGAAAATTAGTCGTTAGTGGCAGCACTAGGAGCCACTGCACTTTTTTTGTTTTTAGGGCAATAAGGAGATTTTTAATTTACTTACAGACTTGAGATTTTACATTTTTGTAGCTGAGGCCCTAAATTAAAAAGTTGTTTCTACATGTTTGCTGTGTGTTTTGTATAAAAGAGTGAATTTTATTTTCAGTTTTTTTTTTCATCTCTATTTCTGGTCCTGTAGCTTTTCTCACAGCCTCATGACACAACTACAGCAGCAGATTGTGAAATAACAGGTTGGACTGAACAAAAGGAGGTAGAACACTTCATTAGGGGTAAAAGGGGCAGTTTTAAAAGCAAAATTAAGAACAAAATCCAGGCGAGGAGAAATGTACTAATAGATCTTCAGGGGTTAATGATAATATAAGTTTGAAAATCTTGGCCAGATCAGAGAAATTTTGAGGAGCAGGAGTTTAAAGCCTGAGTCACGGCAGGAGTCAGATCAGACTCAGACACAAACCTGCTCCAACACGAACGAGAGCGACGCAACGAGATCCAAATATGATTCAGACACATGACGAAACAGAGAACAAAGAGCAGAGAGTGACCTGTTCGCTGTCTCCGTGGGCGCTCTCCGTGGTGCTGGTGAGGGGGTTGGAGATAACTGTAGAATTCTTCATATTTTCTGCCGTCGTCACTGGAGCCTGTTTACTCGACTTCCCCCCGAACAGTCTGCGAGAAAAAAGACAAAATTACAGTTAATTTAGGGCAAAATCAGAACAAAAGGTGCTCAAAAAACGACCAAAAAGTTCTTAAAATTACAAAAACAGAAGAGCCAAGAGGTGGAGGTTTATATGAATCTCTCTTCATCTCTTCTACCTCACTCTTCATCTCCTTCTCTGTCCTCTCTCCCTTTCCTCCTCTCCTCCATCATACCTCTCTGCTCTCTCTCTTCCTCTCCCTCCTCCTCTCTCTCTTTCTCTCTCTCTCCTCCTCTCTCTCTTCCTCTCTCTCCTCTCTTCTTCTCTCTCTCTCCTCTCCTCCTTTCTCTTCCTCTCCCTCTCTCTCTTCCTCTCTCTCCTCTCTCTTCTTCTCTCTCTCTCTCCTCTCTTCCTTTCTCTTCCTCTCTCTTTCTCTCTCCTCCCTCTCTCTCTCTTCCTCTCTCTTTCCCGCTCATCCTTCTCTCCCTCTCCCTCCCTCTCTCTTGAAACGACCTAATCTTTCCGCACAGTACACCCCATTCCCTCCTCCTTTCCCTCTCTCCTCTCCCTCTTTCCTCCCCTCTCTCTCTCTCTCTCTTTCTCTCTCTGACCCAGTTTAACCCAACACAAACCCTCTTTCTCTCCTCCTCTTTTCTTTCACATGACCCCCCTCCTCCTCTGAACTGCACAAACCCGTTACACTTTTCTCTTCTCTCGTTCTCTCCTCCTCTTTTTTCTCCTTTAACCCAACGTGAGCCCTCTCGCTTTCTCTCTTTTTTCTCTTTCCTCGCATGACCCCCTCCTCCTCTCAACTGCACAAACTCGTTAAACTCTTCCTCTCTCTCCTCTCTCTTCCTCCCTCTTCCTCTCTCTCTCCTCTCTCTCTCCTCTCTCTTCCTCTCTCTCTCCTCTCTCTCTCCTCTCTCTTCCTCCCTCTTCCTCTCTCTCTCCTCTCTCTCTCCTCTCTCTTCCTCCCTCTTCCTCTCTCCTCTCTCTACCTCTCTTTCTCTTTACCTCTTCCTCTCTCTCCTCTCTCTTCATCTCTCTCGCTCTCTCTCCTCTCTTCCTCTCTCCTCTTCTTCCTCTCTCTTTCTCTCTTCCTCTCTTTCTCTCTCTCTCCTCTCTTCCTCCCTCTTCCTCTCTCCTCTCTCTTCCTCTCTTTCTCTCTTCCTCTCTCTCTCCTCTCTTCCTCCCTCTTCCTCTCTCCTCTCTCTTCCTCTCTTTCTCTCTTCCTCTCTCTCTCCTCTCTCACTCCTCTCCCGTTCCTTCTCGTTCTCTCTCTCCTCCTCTTTTTCCTCCTTTAATCCCCTCTCTTTCTCTCTTTTCTTCTCTTTCCTCACATGACCCCCTCCTCCTCTGAACTGCACAAACCCGTTAAACTCTTCTCTTTCTTTCTCTCTCTTCTTCCTGACTGTACAGACTTGTCACACTTTCCTCTCCTCTTTCCTCTCCTCTTTCTCCTCCTCGGTTCATGTCGGAGCAGGAGATTAAGTTACTCAGAGTTAATAATGGCCCATTGTTCCAAACGCAAACCGGGATAAACTCTGCCTCCCGTTTGTCTGGATTCGAGCGTTTGATGCTGTTTGCACACGACGCTCACACTTTATACCCGACTTCTGCTCGTTTACACTCGTTTATCTGAAGCGCTGCAGAGGTCTGAACACCGAAATCATCTAAAATCACCGAAATCACATAAAATCACTGAAATCATTTAAAATCACTGAAATCATTTAAAATAACTGAAATCACCTAAAATCACTGAAATCACATAAAATAACTGAAATCACCTAAAATCACTGAAATCACCTAAAATCACTGAAATCATCTAAAATCACTTAAATCATCTAAAATCCCTTAAATCATCTAAAATCACCGAAACCATCTAAAAATCACCGAAATCATCTAAAATCACTGAAATCATCTAAAATCACTGAAATCATCTAAAATCACCGAAATCATCTAAAATCACAGGCTGCAGCAGGGACGTGAAAATACATAAGGCAAATCTGGTGATATCGTAAATATTGTGATAAATCTGGTACAGTGAGATGGAGATGGACGATGAACGAAAGAAAGAACGAACAAAAAAGAAAGAATGGACGAACGAAAAGGAAATAATGAAATAAAGAACTGAAGGAAGCACGTAAAAGACAGAAAGAACTAAAGAAAGGGAGAATGAAAACGAACAAAGGAAAGTAAGAAAGAACGAACAAAAGAACGTAAAAGAAAGAACTGAAGAAAGAAAGTAAGACAGAAAGAAAGAACGAAAGAACAAACGAAAGTGAGAATGAAAGAAGGAACGTAAAAAAAAGAACTAAAGAATGTAAGAACGAACGGAAAAGAACGAAACAAGGAAAGAATGAACGAACGAAGGAAAGAGCGAACGAAACAGAAACCGGGTCAGTCAGGTCTCGGGTCAGTCCGGTCTCGGGTCGGTCCGGTCTTGGGTCAGTCCGGTCTCGGGTCGGTCCGGTCTCGGCTCGGTCCGGTCTCGGGTCGGTCCGGTCTCAGGTCGGTCCGGTCTCGAGTCGGTCCGGTCTCGGGTCAGGTGAGTCAGGTCTTGGGTCAGGTGAGTCGGGTCTTGGGTCAGTCCGGTCTCGGGTCAGTCCGGTCTCGGGTCGGTCCGGTCTCGGGTCAGTCCGGTCTCGGGTCAGTCCGGTCTCGGGTCGGTCCGGTCTCGGGTCGGTCCGGTCTCGGGTCGGTCCGGTCTCGGGTCGGTCCTGTCTCAGGTCAGGTGAGTCCGGTCTCGAGTCAGTCGGGTCTTGGGTCAGTCCGGTCTCGGGTCAGTCTGGTCTCGGGTCGGTCCGGTCTCGGGTCAGTCTGGTCTCGGGTCGGTCTGGTCTCGGGTCAGTCCGGTCTCGGGTCGGTCCGGTCTCAGCTCGGTCCGGTCTCGGGTCGGTCCAGTCTCGGGTCGGTCCGGTCTCGGGTCGGTCCGGTCTCGGGTCGGTCCGGTCTCAGGTCAGGTGAGTCCGGTCTCGGGTCAGCCTGGTCTCGGGTTGGTCCGGTCTCGGGTCAGTCCGGTCTCGGGTCGGTCCGGTCTCGGGTCGGTCCGGTCTCGGGTCGGTCCTGTCTCAGGTCGGTCCGGTCTCGGGTCGGTCCAGTCTCGGGTCGGTCCGGTCTCGGGTTGGTCCAGTCTCGGGTCAGGTGAGTCAGGTCTCGGGTCGGTCCGGTCTTGGGTCGGTCCGGTCTCAGTCTCACCTGCGCAGTGTGGGTGAGGACACCTGTTGCCTCCCGCCGGCACTTCCTGCCGCAGGCTCCGCCCCCTTCTCTCGGTCCGTCTGATTGGTCAGTTTTCCGAGCGGGCTGTTCTTATTGGTCACAGAGAGCACGGCCGCCTCGATGCTGCTGGTGGACGATCGGTTTCCGTTCCTGGCGGCGGCTCCGGAGCGCCCCGGCCTGGGCAGACTGCGGTACTGCAGCGTGCCCCGAGCACTCATGGGTAAGAAGGTGTCGTCATGGTGACTCAGGGAACCGCCCACTTCCTGTCCGGACTTGAGCCCTGCAGAGGAAACACAGTTTAAGAGGACATGTGGTGATATAGTGTCTGTAGTTCTAATCTCTGAGTCTGTGGATCCTTCTGTTCTGTCTGTGACATTTTAAATCACAATATTTGATCTAAAACAGCGACTTTCACTGGAGGGGCCCCGCCTCCCCTGGGGGCCAAAGACCCAGAGGCCCGACAGAGCTGCGCCTAAACTCTGTCCATCCGGACACGACTGAGCCCCTAAACTCTGTCCATCCGGACACGACTGAGCCCCTAAACTCTGTCCATCCGGACACGACTGAGCCCCTAAACTCTGTCCATCCGGACACGACTGAGCCCCTAAACTCTGTCCATCCGGACACGACTGAGCTTTTGAATGGGTGGTGTGATCAGTTCAGGCAGAACTTTGGAGAGGAGCCACGAGGAAGTCAGCGGGTGAGAAATCCTTTGTCTGTCCCAGTCTCGCTCTGTGATGGACGGAGCTGCAGGAGCTGCAGGAGCTGCAGGAGCAGGAGGCCCCGCTCGAGCTCAGATCCAATATGGACGTGAAGCAGAGACGGGAGAAATGCTGATCACGTGTTGGTGTTCATCTGTGGAGAATTCCCCCATGTCTCCACTAAGGATGTGGAAATCCTCATCCCCTTCACCTCCTCCTTGTGTGAGTTTTCTGCACTGACCCTAATTAAACATAAATACAGTTCAAGGCCACAGGTGGAGGACGACTAGTGTTTATTTCTCTCTGCAGTGCAGCATCGAACACCTCTGAGCATCAAGAGCCTCAGTCTTCCCTCTGACCTGGACGAGTACTGAATGTTGTTTTATGTGAAAACGATGAAAATCTTTGACTCTGTTCGATCTGATCACATTCAGTTCAGATGTGTAGTGTTTTATGTTCCTTGAACAGTGTTATCGTTTCTTAATCTGACCACTGTCCATGGTGCTTATTTTGAGTCCATGAGTTTAATCTAAGGCCCAGACATGTGTCGAGTTCAGTCTCAGGAGTTTTGGCACTGATTACAAATGTTAAACAGGTTCTGTTGGTTTGGGTCGGAGGGAGACATTCAGGGGGTGAGGGTCGAGGGGAGACATTCGGGGGTGAGAGTTGGGGGGAGACATTCGGGGGGTGAAAGTCTGGGGGAGACATTCGGGGGTGAGGGTCGGGGGGAGACATTCGGGGGTGAGAGTCGGGGGGAGACATTCGGGGGTGAGAGTCGGCGGGAGACAGTCGGGGGCTGAGGGACTGGGGCAGCCATGCCGGGGTGAGGGTCGGGGGAGACATTCGGGGGTGAGGGTCGGGGGGAGACATTCAGGGGGTGAGGGTTTGGGGGAGACATTCGGGGGTGAGGGTCGGGGGGAGACATTCGGGGGTGAGGGTCGGGGGACACATTCGGGGGTGAGGGTCGGGGGGAGACATTTGGGGGTGAGGGTAAGGGGTGAGGGTCGGGGTGAGGGTCGGGGGGAGACATTCGGGGGTGAGGGTCGAGGGGTGACATTCGGGGGGAGACATTCAGGGGTGAGGGTCGAGGGGAGACATTCGGGGGTGAGAGTTGGGGGGAGACATTCGGGGGGTGAAAGTCTGGGGGAGACATTCGGGGGTGAGAGTCGGGGGGAGACATTCGGGGGTGAGAGTCGGGGGGAGACATTCGGGGGGTGAGGGTCTGGGGGAGACATTCGGGGGTGAGGGTCGGGGGGAGACATTCGGGGGGTGAGGGTCGGGGGGAGACATTCGGGGGTGAGGGTCGGGGGGAGACATTCGGGGGTGAGGGTCGGGGGGAGACATTCGGGGGTGAGGGTCGGGGGGAGACATTCGGGGGTGAGGGTCGGGGGGAGACATTCGGGGGTGAGGGTCGGGGGGAGACATTCGGCACCTGCGGTGAGCGCCCGGCTGGACTTGGGCAGTTTCCCCAGGGTGGCGGCGCCGCTGGTGACCGTGGCTCCGCTGGCCGTCACCAGGGCTCCCGGCTTCTTGAACCCGAAGGAGGAGCCTGAGTTTGGGGCGCGGGAGGACAGGGCGCCGGGCGGAGGCTCCGGAAGTGTGGGGCCCGGCGGCACGCTGGCAGAGCTCCGGTTCTGCTTCGGCTCGTCGGCGTCGGAGGCGGGAGTCACGCCGCTCCTCTCCGACACTTTCACATCGTCCGTTTTGGCTGAAAAAGAAACGAAACATTTTTCTACAATATATTTCTAAAATTTATAAACGTTTTTTTTTCCCTAATTCCATCTAAAGGTGCATTGTGAAACTTTTCTCCATGCAGATGGTGTTGCTATTGCTTTGTCCGGAATGTTTAAGCCTTTCTATCGTCATGGAGACCAAACCAGACCAAGTGACAGGTCAGATCTGCGGGGAGGCGACGCCGCTCACAGTCAGAACATCAGATTTTTGAGCTATAAAAAACACCTGTAATTGAATAACTGTAAAGTCCAGCTGTTTAAAATCACACTGTGGAACATTCCAGGCAGAGCGACGACGTATCCATAGAAACCAGCAGGTGACTGACCCTCCACCAGAAAAGTTACACAATGCGCCAGATTTTTTATTTGATATTGATCAATAATTTGATTTGATTTTTATGTTAAACATGAAACTCCGGCACGTTTGAAGCTAAAGTCCGATGCTCGAGGTGGTGAAATTCTGTCAGAAAAACAAACTAGTGCAGTGATGGGGGCAAGTTCTGAACTAGTGCAGTGATGGGGGCAAGTTCTGAACTAGTGTAGTGATGGGGCAAGTTCTGAACTAGTGTAGTGATGGGGGCAAGTTCTGAACTAGAGTAGTGATGGGGGCAAGTTCTGAACTAGTGCAGTGATGGGGGCAAGTTCTGAACTAGTGCAGTGATGGGGGCAAGTTCTGAACTAGTGTAGTGATGGGGCAAGTTCTGAACTAGTGTAGTGATGGGGGCAAGTTCTGAACTAGTGTAGTGATGGGGGCAAGTTCTGAACTAGAGTAGTGATGGGGGCAAGTTCTGAACTAGTGTAGTGATGGGGCAAGTTCTGAACTAGTGTAGTGATGGGGCAAGTTCTGAACTAGTGTAGTGATGGGGGCAAGTTCTGAACTAGAGTAGTGATGGGGGCAAGTTCTGAACTAGTGCAGTGATGGGGGCAAGTTCTGAACTAGTGTAGTGATGGGGGCAAGTTCTGAACTAGTGTAGTGATGGGGCAAGTTCTGAACTAGTGTAGTGATGGGGGCAAGTTCTGAACTAGTGCAGTGATGGGGGCAAGTTCTGAACTAGTGCAGTGATGGGGGCAAGTTCTGAACTAGTGTAGTGATGGGGGCAAGTTCTGAACTAGTGTAGTGATGGGGGCAAGTTCTGAACTAGAGTAGTGATGGGGCAAGTTCTGAACTAGTGTAGTGATGGGGCAAGTTCTGAACTAGTGTAGTGATGGGGGCAAGTTCTGAACTAGTGTAGTGATGGGGCAAGTTCTGAACTAGTGCAGTGATGGGGGCAAGTTCTGAACTAGTGCAGTGATGGGGCAAGTTCTGAACTAGTGTAGTGATGGGGGCAAGTTCTGAACTAGTGCAGTGATGGGGCAAGTTCTGAACTAGTGTAGTGATGGGGCAAGTTCTGAACTAGTGTAGTGATGGGGGCAAGTTCTGAACTAGTGTAGTGATGGGGGCAAGTTCTGAACTAGTGTAGTGATGGGGGCAAGTTCTGAACTAGTGTAGTGATGGGGGCAAGTTCTGAACTAGTGTAGTGATGGGGCAAGTTCTGAACTAGTGTAGTGATGGGGGCAAGTTCTGAACTAGTGCAGTGATGGGGCAAGTTCTGAACTAGTGCAGTGATGGGGCAAGTTCTGAACTAGTGCAGTGATGGGGGCAAGTTCTGAACTAGTGCAGTGATGGGGGCAAGTTCTGAACTAGTGTAGTGATGGGGCAAGTTCTGAACTAGTGCAGTGATGGGGGCAAGTTCTGAACTAGTGCAGTGATGGGGGCAAGTTCTGAACTAGTGTAGTGATGGGGGCAAGTTCTGAACTAGTGTAGTGATGGGGGCAAGTTCTGAACTAGTGCAGTGATGGGGGCAAGTTCTGAACTAGTGCAGTGATGGGGGCAAGTTCTGAACTAGTGTAGTGATGGGGCAAGTTCTGAACTAGTGCAGTGATGGGGGCAAGTTCTGAACTAGTGCAGTGATGGGGGCAAGTTCTGAACTAGTGCAGTGATGGGGCAAGTTCTGAACTAGTGTAGTGATGGGGGCAAGTTCTGAACTAGTGCAGTGATGGGGCAAGTTCTGAACTAGTGTAGTGATGGGGGCAAGTTCTGAACTAGTGCAGTGATGGGGGCAAGTTCTGAACTAGTGTAGTGATGGGGGCAAGTTCTTCACTTCCACGTAAAACGCCAATTTGCTTCACACTGAAGAAGCTTAACTCCACTTTAACCCATCTGACAACAGCCACGAGTCTAACAAACCAAACGCTCTGGTTCACTCATTAGTGTCTGGAAACGTTAGAAAACAACTTTAGAAGCACCTCACACTTCCCTCTGCTGATTTCCCACTGCACAGGCCAAAGCCCAAAAGACTCGATCGTCGACGTCGTGTCTAATCCCGTTTACTTAGGTGTGAATTATATTTATTGAAAAACGCTGTGGTGAAGTATTTAAATCATCAGCTCAATATCGCAGAGTAGGTAACAGCAGGAATAGGCCCTGGGAAGTAGAAATGTCCCGATCAAGATTTTTTGGCTTCTGATCGGATCCAGTTTTTTTAAGGAGTGCTCTTTCCGATACCGATACCGATCCGATACCGATCCGATACCGATCCGATACCGATCCGATACGATCCGATACCGATCCGATACCTCCTCCAGTGTTTGTTGCTGTGGCTTTGCTGCTTTGCTCTTGTAAATCTCAAACTCGTCCGGATGATTCTTTTGTAAGTGACGAATCAAACTGGTGGTGTTAAAGTGGCTCTGCTGGTTCCTCCAGGAGGAACTGTTCGATTGCGTCGCTGTTTGACTCTCGTTTTGTTGGACAGTCGTCAATGCGGTTCACCTTTTGTTGATTTTTGGTGTATGAATGCGTGTGGTTTTGTGCGTAATTGAGGTGCACGTCTGTTAAAACAGCACCAGCACCTTCCCATAACGGTGTTTTTCAGCCCCTCCTCAGTTTAGATCGCGGCCGATTTGCTCCCCGCTCAGATCACAGACGGGTTTCACAGTTTTTACAGGGTTTTTCTACTCTGCAGATTTCACCTGAGTCGTGGGTTATTTTTAGAACGTGGCCTCCGCGATAAACGAGGGGCGGCTGCGGTGAAAAGTCCCACACAGCGACACGGCGGCGTTTTGATTTACGGCTGCGGCAAAGTGCGTCGATGCCGCAAAAACACGTGAAACTGGATCGGTCCAATACTGTCCGATCCTCATAAAAGAGCCGATAACGATGCTGAATATCGGATCTGGACTTTCCTGCTGAATCACGCTTTCAGCTTTTGCAGTCGATCCTTCTGTCCGAACCCTGAGCCGAACTCTCGCTCTGAAATCACGCGTGAGTTCGTTGTTGCAGAAAGAGATCGTCCAGCGGTGAGGATCGACTCCTGACTGTGAAGAAGACGACTTTAGCTTCAGACGTGCCCGAGTTCAGCTTTAATGTACAGAATGTATGAATTTCGAGTATATATTAACACGTCTGTTGCAACACTGTAATTTCCCATGAGCGCTCTCTCTGGTGCAGTACCTGTGTGCGGCCCCTTGGTGGCGCCGCTGCCGTTGCTGGCTGTGGAGCTGGTGCTGCTGGTCTTGGTCCTGGGGGAGGTGACCCCGACCTGGGCGCTCATGCCCCTCCTCCAGGACCCGGTCTGGGCCACGGTCTGGGCCTTCCTCCCCGGAGCTCGGGTCTGGTCCAGGTCCAGTCCGGAGTCCGAGGTCCAGTGAGGTCCGGACGAGGCCACACGCTTCTCCGCATCCGTCACCGGCTGAAGAGGGACGGAGGGTTTGAAGGAACGGCAGCTCTGGATCTTTACGAAATCTATACGAAATCTACAGGAAATCTACACAAAATCTATACGAAATCTACAGGAAATCTATACGAAATCTACAGGAAATCTACAGGAAATCTATACGAAATCTACAGGAAATCTACACAAAATCTATACGAAATCTACAGGAAATCTACACAAAATCTATACGAAATCTACAGGAAATCTATACGAAATCTACAGGAAATCTACACAAAATCTATACGAAATCTACAGGAAATCTTTACGAAATCTATACGAAGTCTACAGGAAATCTACACAAAATCTATACGAAATCTACAGGAAATCTTTACGAAATCTATACGAAATCTACAGGAAATCTACACAAAATCTATACGAAATCTACAGGAAATCTACACAAAATCTATACGAAATCTACACAAAATCTATACGAAATCTACACAAAATCTATACGAAATCTACAGGAAATCTATACGAAATCTACAGGAAATCTACACAAAATCTATACGAAATCTACAGGAAATCTTTACGAAATCTATACGAAGTCTACAGGAAATCTACACAAAATCTATACAAAATCTATACAAAATCTACAGGAAATCTACACAAAATCTATACGAAATCTACAGGAAATCTTTACGAAATCTATACGAAATCTACAGGAAATCTTTACGAAATCTATACGAAGTCTACAAGAAATCTACACAAAATCTATACGAAATCTACAGGAAATCTGTACGTAAATTATGCCAAGAATCCTGAACAGAATTGGACTTTCAGCTTACTGTAGTTTACTTATTTACTTCATGATGATATAATAATAATTTTAAAGGGTTTTGCAGCCTGGAGCCTGAGCCCGAAGGCTCTGAAGTGAGTCTGGTGCTGAACTGGTGCTGAACTGGTGCTGAACTGGTGCTGAACTGTACAGTCTGATGTCCCACTAAAAGCAGAGGTTTTGTAGGTGTGGTGTCCATCTGTATTCCTCCTTCATCCCTCTCTCCTTCATCCCTCTCTCCTTCATCCCTCTCTCCTTCATCCCTCTCTCTTTCTCTTTCTCTCATAATATTATGGTTCGTTTTCTGTTTAAAGTGTCAACAACAGGTTCAGGAGGAGACGAAAAACTCACAAAGAAACCAGGACTAAACCAGGACTAAACCAGGACTAAACCAGGACTAAACCAGGACTGAACCAGGACTGAACCAGGACTAAACCAGGACTAAACCAGGACTAAACCAGGACTAAACCAGGACTAAACCAGGGCTAAACCAGGACTGAACCAGGACTAAACCAGGACTAAACCAGGACTAAACCAGGGCTAAACCAGGAATAAACCAGGAATAAACCAGGACTAAACCAGGACTGAACCAGGACTGAACCAGGACTAAACCAGGACTAAACCAGGACTGAACCAGGACTGAACCAGGACTAAACCAGGACTGAACCAGGGTTAAACCAGGACACTGTGTGTGTGTGTATAGTGTGTATAGTGTGTATAGTGTGTGTGTGTAGTGTGTGTGTGTATAGTGTGTGTGTATAGTGTGTGTGTGTATAGTGTGTGTGTGTATAGTGTGTATAGTGTGTGTGTAGTGTGTGTGGACAGTGTGTGTGTGTGTATAGTGTGTGTGTGTGTATAGTGTGTGTGTGTATAGTGTGTGTGTGTATAGTGTGTGTAGTGTGTGTGGACAGTGTGTGTGTGTGTATAGTGTGTGTGTGTATAGTGTGTGTGTGTGTATAGTGTGTGTGTGTATAGTGTGTGTAGTGTGTGTGGACAGTGTGTGTGTGTGTATAGTGTGTGTGTGTATAGTGTGTGTGTGTGTATAGTGTGTGTGTCTGGATCACGCTCGGCTCATGTGAGACACAGACAGACACTCTGGAATGTCCCACTGAACTCCAGCCGACCCCGACCATGGACACACCGCAAGAGACCTGCTTTAGTCCAGGTTTAGTCCTGGTTCAGTCCTGGTTTAGTCCTGGTTTAGTCCTGGTTCAGTCCTGCTTTAGTCCTGCTTTAGTCCAGGTTTAGCCCTGCTTTAGTCCTGGTTTAGTCCTGCTTTAGTCCAGGTTTAGTCCTGGTTTAGTCCAGGTTTAGTCCTGCTTTAGTACAGGTTTAGTCCTGGTTTAGTCCTGGTTTAGTCCTGGTTTAGTACAGGTTTAGTCCTGCTTTAGTACAGGTTTAGTCCTGCTTTAGTACAGGTTTAGTCCTGGTTTAGTACAGGTTTAGTCCTGGTTTAGTACAGGTTTAGTCCTGCTTTAGTACAGGTTTAGTCCTGGTTTAGTCCTGGTTTAGTCCTGGTTTAGTCCTGGTTTAGTCCTGCTTTAGTACAGGTTTAGTCCTGCTTTAGTCCTGGTTTAGTCCTGCTTTAGTACAGGTTTAGTCCTGGTTTAGTACAGGTTTAGTCCTGCTTTAGTACAGGTTTAGTCCTGGTTTAGTACAGGTTTAGTCCTGCTTTAGTCCTGGTTTAGTCCTGGTTTAGTACAGGTTTAGTCCTGCTTTAGTACAGGTTTAGTCCTGGTTTAGTCCTGCTTTAGTACAGGTTTAGTCCTGGTTTAGTACAGGTTTAGTCCTGGTTTAGTCCTGGTTTAGTCCTGGTTTAGTACAGGTTTAGTCCTGCTTTAGTCCTGGTTTAGTCCTGCTTTAGTCCTGCTTTAGTCCTGCTTTAGTCCTGGTTTAGTCCTGCTTTAGTCCTGGTTTAGTCCTGGTTTAGTCCTGCTTTAGTACAGGTTTAGTCCTGGTTTAGTACAGGTTTAGTCCTGCTTTAGTACAGGTTTAGTCCTGGTTTAGTACAGGTTTAGTCCTGCTTTAGTCCTGGTTTAGTCCTGCTTTAGTACAGGTTTAGTCCTGGTTTAGTACAGGTTTAGTCCTGGTTTAGTACAGGTTTAGTCCTGCTTTAGTACAGGTTTAGTCCTGGTTTAGTCCTGGTTTAGTCCTGCTTTAGTCCTGCTTTAGTCCTGCTTTAGTCCAGGTTTAGTCCTGCTTTAGTCCAGGTTTAGTCCAGGTTTAGTTCTGCCTATAAACTGCTGTATAATGTCCCAGTTCAGGCCATAAAACTCCAGAGTCTTTAGCAAACACTTAGCAACAGCTCGTAAACAGGCCCAGAGTCTACAAACAGAGACAGGACCAAACCAGGACCAAACCAGGGCTAAACCAGGACTAAAGCAGGACTAAACCAGGACTAAACCTGGACTAAACCTGGTGGAGTCCTGGTCCAGTCCTGGTCCAGTCCTGGTCCAGTCCTGGTCCAGTCCTGGTCCTCACCTGTTTCCGGGGCGTGTTGCTGTAGGAGGAGATGGAGGAGCTGGTGTTGATGTCGTCGGTGTCGATATTGTCACTGACTCCACTGCTCACAGAGCTGCTGTCGTCCCAACTGCTCCAAACACGACAAAACAGGACAAAACAGGACAAAACAGGACAAAACACGACAAAACAGGACAAAACAGGACAAAACAGGACAAAACAGGACAAAACAGGACAAAACAGGACATTAGGACAAAGACATAAACAGGATTATCTGCCAAACACTCAGAAAAGTTCAATTTTTAAATCACAATATTTGATCTAAAACGACTTCATAAAGAAACAAGTGCAAAGACTTCAGAGAAAACTGTGGTGTTCAATGGGACCAAACCGGGACTAAACCTGGACTAAACCAGGACTAAACCTGGACTAAACCAGGACTAAACCTGGACTAAACCAGGACTAAACCTGGACTAAACCAGGACTAAACCAGGACTAAACCACAGAAACAACTAGGTCTAAACCAGGTCTAAACCAGGACTGAACCAGGACTAAACCAGGTCTAAACTAGATATAAACCAAGTCTAAACGGGGTCTAAACGGGGCCTAAACAGGATCTAAACAGGGTCTAAACCTGGTCTAAAGGGGGTCTAAACGGGGTCTAAACGGGGTCTAAACGGGGTCTAAACCTGGTCTAAACGGGGTCTAAACGGGGTCTAAACCTGGTCTAAACAGGGTCTAAATGGGGTCTAAACGGGGTCTAAACGGGGTCCAAACGGGGTCTAAACGGGGTCTAAACAGGGTCTAAACCAGGTCTAAACGGGGTCTAAACAGGGTCCAAACGGGGTCTAAACGGGGTCTAAACGGGGTCTAAACGTGGTCTAAACCGGGTCTAAACCAGGTCTAAAGCGGGTCTAAACGGGGTCTAAAGCGGGTCTAAACGGGGTCTAAACGGGGTCTAAACGGGGTCTAAACCTGGTCTAAACGGGGTCTAAACGGGGTCTAAACCTGGTCTAAACGGGGTCTAAACGGGGTCTAAACCTGGTCTAAACAGGGTCTAAATGGGGTCTAAACGGGGTCTAAACGGGGTCCAAACGGGGTCTAAACGGGGTCTAAACAGGGTGTAAATGGGGTCTAAACGGGGTCTAAACGGGGTCTAAATGCGGTCTAAACCTGGTCTAAATGGGGTCTAAACGGGGTCTAAACGGGGTCTAAACGCGGTCTAAACGGGGTCTAAACGGGGTCTAAACAGGGTGTAAATGGGGTCTAAACGGGGTCTAAACGGGGTCTAAACGGGGTCTAAACGGGGTCTAAACCTGGTCTAAACGGGGTCTAAACGGGGTCTAAACGGGGTCTAAACCTGGTCTAAACGGGGTCTAAACGGGGTCTAAACAGGGTCTAAATGGGGTCTAAACGGGGTCTAAACAGGGTCCAAACGGGGTCTAAATGGGGTCTAAACCGGGTCTAAACCAGGTCTAAAGCGGGTCTAAATGGGGTCTAAACGGGGTCTAAACCTGGTCTAAACAGGGTCTAAATGAGGTCTAAACGGGGTCTAAACAGGGTCCAAACGGGGTCTAAACGGGGTCTAAACGGGGTCTAAACCTGGTCTAAACGGGGTCTAAACCTGGTCTAAACGGGGTCTAAACGGGGTCTAAACAGGGTCTAAATGGGGTCTAAACGGGGTCTAAACCTGGTCTAAACGGGGTCTAAACGGGGTCTAAACAGGGTCTAAATGGGGTCTAAACGGGGTCTAAACAGGGTCTAAACCAGGTCTAAAGCGGGTCTAAACCTGGTCTAAACAGGGTCCAAACGGGGTCTAAACCGGGTCTAAACCGGGTCTAAACCAGGTCTAAAGCGGGTCTAAACGGGGTCTAAACGGGGTCTAAACGGGGTCTAAACGGGGTCTAAACGGGGTCTAAACGGGGTCTAAACGGGGTCTAAACCTGGTCTAAACAAGGTCTAAACGGGGTCTAAACCTGGTCTAAACGGGGTCTAAATGGGGTCTAAACAGGGTCCAAACGGGGTCTAAACGGGGTCTAAACAGGGTGTAAATGGGGTCTAAACGGGGTGTAAATGCGGTCTAAACCTGGTCTAAATGGGGTCTAAACGGGGTCTAAACAGGGTCTAAACGCGGTCTAAACGGGGTCTAAACGGGGTCTAAACGGGGTCTAAACGGGGTCTAAACAGGGTGTAAACGGGGTCTAAACGGGGTCTAAACGGGGTCTAAACCTGGTCTAAACGCGGTCTAAACGGGGTCTAAACGGGGTCTAAACCTGGTCTAAACGGGGTCTAAACGGGGTCTAAACAGGGTCTAAATGGGGTCTAAACGGGGTCTAAACAGGGTCCAAACGGGGTCTAAACCGGGTCTAAACCGGGTCTAAACCAGGTCTAAAGCGGGTCTAAACGGGGTCTAAACGGGGTCTAAACGGGGTCTAAACCTGGTCTAAACGGGGTCTAAACGGGGTATAAACGCGGTCTAAAACTGGTCTAAATGGGGTCTAAACGGGGTCTAAACCTGGTCTAAACAGGGTCTAAATGGGGTCTAAACGGGGTCTAAACAGGGTCCAAACGGGGTCTAAACGGGGTCTAAACAGGGTGTAAATGGGGTGTAAACGGGGTCTAAACGGGGTCTAAATGCGGTCTAAACCTGGTCTAAATGGGGTCTAAACGGGGTCTAAACAGGGTCCAAACGGGGTCTAAACGGGGTCTAAACGGGGTCTAAACAGGGTCCAAACGGGGTCTAAACGGGGTCTAAACCGGGTCTAAAGCGGGTCTAAACGGGGTCTAAACGGGGTCTAAACGGGGTCTAAACGCGGTCTAAACGGGGTCTAAACGGGGTCTAAACGGGGTCTAAACGGGGTCTAAACAGGGTGTAAACGGGGTCTAAACGGGGTCTAAACGGGGTCTAAACGGGGTCTAAACCTGGTCTAAACGCGGTCTAAACGGGGTCTAAACGGGGTCTAAACCTGGTCTAAACGGGGTCTAAACGGGGTCTAAACAGGGTCTAAATGGGGTCTAAACGGGGTCTAAACAGGGTCCAAACGGGGTCTAAACCGGGTCTAAACCGGGTCTAAACCAGGTCTAAAGCGGGTCTAAACGGGGTCTAAACGGGGTCTAAACGGGGTCTAAACCTGGTCTAAACGGGGTCTAAACGGGGTATAAACGGGGTCTAAACCTGGTCTAAACGGGGTCTAAACTGGGTCTAAACCTGGTCTAAACAGGGTCTAAATGGGGTCTAAACGGGGTCTAAACAGGGTCCAAACGGGGTCTAAACGGGGTCTAAACAGGGTGTAAACGGGGTCTAAACGGGGTCTAAACGGGGTCTAAACCTGGTCTAAACGGGGTCTAAACCTGGTCTAAACGGGGTCTAAACGGGGTCTAAATGCGGTCTAAACCTGGTCTAAATGGGGTCTAAACGGGGTCTAAACGCGGTCTAAACCTGGTCTAAACGGGGTCTAAACGGGGTCTAAACGGGGTCTAAACTGGGTCTAAACGGGGTCTAAACGGGGTCTAAACAGGGTGTAAATGGGGTCTAAACGGGGTCTAAACGGGGTCTAAACGGGGTCTAAACCTGGTCTAAACGGGGTCTAAACGCGGTCTAAACCTGGTCTAAACGCGGTCTAAACGGGGTCTAAACAGGGTCTAAATGGGGTCTAAACGGGGTCTAAACAGGGTCCAAACGGGGCCAAATGGGGTCTAAACCGGGTCTAAACCAGGTCTAAAGCGGGTCTAAAGCGGGTCTAAACGGGGTCTAAACGGGGTCTAAACGGGGTCTAAACGGGGTCTAAACGGGGTCTAAACGGGGTCTAAACGGGGTCTAAACGGGGTCTAAACGGGGTCTAAACGGGGTCTAAACCTGGTCTAAACGGGGTCTAAACGGGGTCTAAACCTGGTCTAAACAGGGTCTAAATGGGGTCTAAACGGGGTCTAAACCTGGTCTAAACGGGGTCTAAACGGGGTCTAAACGGGGTCTAAACAGGGTCCAAACGGGGTCTAAACGGGGTCTAAACAGGGTGTAAATGGGGTCTAAACGGGGTCTAAACGGGGTCTAAATGCGGTCTAAACCTGGTCTAAATGGGGTCTAAACGGGGTCTAAACGCGGTCTAAACCTGGTCTAAACGGGGTCTAAACAGGGTCTAAACAGGGTGTAAACGGGGTCTAAACGGGGTCTAAACCTGGTCTAAACGGGGTCTAAACCTGGTCTAAACAAGGTCTAAACGCGGTCTAAACCTGGTCTAAACGGGGTCTAAACGCGGTCTAAACGGGGTCTAAACTGGGTCTAAACGGGGTCTAAACGGGGTCTAAACAGGGTGTAAATGGGGTCTAAACCTGGTCTAAACGGGGTCTAAACGCGGTCTAAACGGGGTCTAAACGGGGTCTAAACGGGGTTTAAACGCGGTCTAAACGGGGTCTAAACGGGGTCTAAACGGGGTCTAAACGGGGTCTAAACGGGGTCTTCCTCGCTGTTATATTTTGCTATAAATTAATATTCCTTCTCCGTACAGTATCTCCCTCCTTCCTCGTTCTTTTTCTCTTTCTTTCTGTTTTCCTCTCGTCCCTGTGAATGGATCTGTCCATCACTCCACAAAAGAGGACGACATCACCGCACTGCGTTCACCAGGACTAAACCAGGACTAAACCAGGACTAAAGTAGGACTAAACCCGGACTAAACCAGGACTGAACCAGGACTAAACCAGGACTAAACCAGGACTGAACCAGGACTAAACCAGGACTAAACCAGGACTAAACCAGGACTAAACCAGGACTGAACCAGGACTAAACCAGGACTAAACCAGGACTAAACCAGGACTAAACCAGGACTAAACCAGGACAGCACCGGCTTCGTCCAGACTCGAGTCGTGCGTCTGTTTCAGGAGCAAAGATCCAAGGACACGTCAGACCCAAGAGTCCGAATCCAAACTTTTCCCCCCTGCCTGAAGTCGCCTCATCGAACTCAAACCTGCACAAAAACTGTGTCCACGTTTGTGCTGCAGAAAGTTTCATTTGTGTGATTCTGGTTCTTCAGATATTCACAGTTTTATTTTGGTCGATGACGTCGTCCAGAACCTCAGAATGTGAAACAGCCTCAAAACAGGAAGAAAATGATGTCAAACGTTTGTATTTGGTTTGTGCTGTTTTGTGCTGTGACAGTTTCATTTGTGTGAGTTTATTTCTAAAATTCTTCATTATTATTTCTGTGGTAATTATAGGACGTCATTTCTGCTCAGCTGACGGAGACAAACTCCACAAAACTAGAGAAGAGAAACGACCTGAGGCTGAGGAAAAGTCGAACAGAGTCTGAATTTACATAGAGTTTGCATCATGTGGTTCAGTCCTGGTTTAGTCCTGGTTTAGTCCTGGTTTAGTCCTGGTTCAGTCCTGGTTTAGTCCTGGTTCAGTCCTGGTTTAGTCCTGGTTCAGTCCTGGTTTAGTCCTGATTTAGACCTGGTTTAGTCCTGGTTTGGTCCTGGTTTAGTCCTGGTTTAGTCCTGGTTCAGTCCTGGTTTAGTCCTGGTTCAGTCCTGGTTTAGTCCTGATTTAGACCTGGTTTAGTCCTGGTTTGGTCCTGGTTTAGTCCTAGTTTAGTCCTGGTTTAAACCTGGTTTAGACCTGGTTTGGTCCTGGTTTAGTCCTGGTTTAGTCCTGATTTAGACCTGGTTTAGTCCTGGTTAACTCCTGGTTTAGTCCTGGTTTAGTCCTGATTTAGACCTGGTTTAGTCCTGGTTTAGTCCTGGTTTAGTCCTGGTCTAGTCCTGGTCTAGTCCTGGTTTAGTCCTGGTTTAGACCTGATTCAGACCTTGTTTAGTCCTGGTTTAGTCCTGGTTTAGACCTTGTTTAGTCCTGGTTTAGTCCTGGTTTAGTCCTGGTTTAGTCCTGGTTTAGTCCTGCTTTAAATCCTGGTTTAGTCCTGGTTTGGTCCTGGTCTAGTCCTGGTTTAGTCCTGGTTTAGACCTTGTTTAGTCCTGGTTTAGTCCTGGTTTAGGCCTGGTTTAGTCCTGGTTTAGACCTGGTTCAGACCTAGTTTAAAAACAAAAAAAAACTTAAACAGCACATTTTCAGGAGTGTGTGCACGGCGTAACCACGGTAACCGCTGGACATTTTGCTATCGACGTGCATGTAGAAAACCCCCGTCACGATGTCACCGCAAAGTATTAATGACAATAATTATTAGACAAATAAAAGGAAACGGCCGCACCTTTGTTTATCTGCAGAGGGAGACGTCATTACTTTGTCTGGAATGTTCCGCAGTACGGCATTAAACCTTTCTGTCGTCATGGAGACCAAACCAGGCCGAGTTCCAGGTCAGATCTGTGGAGAGGCGACTCCGCTCACAGTCAGAACTGAATAAAGTGGAGCTGTTTAAAGTCGCACTGCGGAACATTCCAGGCAGAGCAGTGACGTCTCCACGGAGAAAAGCACCAGAAAAGTTGCACAGTGCAGCTTTAACCCGTCTGGACTTTTAGTGTTGGCGTTTCCGTGGCGACAGAGCCTGGATCAGACTGAATGAATCTGGGACATTTGAAAAACTATTGTGAAGAGACTCAGAAACCAGGACTAAACCAGGACTAAACCAGGACTAAACCAGGACTAGACCAGGACTAAACCAGGACCAAACCAGGACCAAAACAGGACTAAACCAGGACTAAACCAGGACTAAACCAGGACTAAACCAGGACTAGACCAGGACTAAACTAGGACTAAACCAGGACTAAACCAGGACTAGACCAGGACTAAACCAGGACTAAACCAGGACTAAACCAGGACTAAATCAGGATTTAAACCAGGACTAAACCAGGACTAAACCAGGATTTAAACCAGGACTAAACCAGGACTGAACCAGGACTAAACCAGGACTAAACCAGGACTAAACCAGGACTAAACAAGGTCTAAACCAGGACTAAACCAGAATTAAACCAGGTCTAAACTAGGACTAAACCAGGACTAGACCAGGACTAAACCAGGACTAAACCAGGACTAAACCAGGTCTAAATCAGGACTAAACCAGGACTAAACCAGGAGTTAACCAGGACTAAACCAGGATTTAAAGCAGGACTAAACCAGGACTAAACCAGGACTAAACCAGGACTAAACCAGGATTTAAAGCAGGACTAAACCAGGACTGAACCAGGACTAAACCAGGACTAAACCAGGACTAAACCAGGATTTAAAGCAGGACTAAACCAGGACTAAACCAGGACTAAACCAGGATTTAAACCAGGACTAAACCAGGACTGAACCAGGACTAAACCAGGACTAAACCAGGACTAAACCAGGATTTAAAGCAGGACTAAACCAGGACTAAACCAGGACTAAACCAGGACTAAAGCAGAAAATTCACCCACTCAAACACAAACTACACAAAAGTCGTGTCAGTCGGACTTGATCAGATCTAAACCAGGACTGAACCCGGACTTGATCAGATCTAAACCAGGACTGAACCCGGACTTGATCAGATCTAAACCAGGACTGAACCCGGACTTGATCAGATCTAAACCAGGACTGAACCCGGACTTGATCAGATCTAAACCAGGACTGAACCCGGACTTGATCAGATCTAAACCAGGACTGAACCCGGACTTGATCAGATCTAAACCAGGACTTCTGAGGATCTTTGGACCAAACCACAGAAGGGGGATTCCTGAAGCTCTTCATGATCAGTGACAGAACCCGGGCCTCACGACTTTCATCTCCGCACAAACAAAAACCACAGAAAACTGACTCCCGCGACCTTCAAGTCCTGCGCAGACGCTCTGCTCCACCTCGTGATGTCATCAAGTGGCCGTTTCCAAGTTTTCCAGCTCCTTCAGTCCAGATCGGCGACTCCAGGTGTGAAACGATCCAAGTGATTCAGGTGAAGGTGTGTGGAGTTTAAAAACACAGTGGAGCTGTGATGTATCGCCACACAATGACATCACCAGGTGGAACAGAGCGTTTTGAGTTGGAGAGAAGAGAGAGAAGAGTCTAAATGTGCAGAGTTTGTGGGTGAAACGAAACACAAAGATCAACACAAAACAGACGAATAGAGTCTGAATTTACATAGAGTTTGCATCATGTGGTTTAGACCTGGTTTAGACCTGGTTTAGTCCTGGTTTAGACCTGGTTTAGACCTGGTTTAGACCTGGTTTAGACCTGGTTTAGACCTGGTTTAGACCTGGTTTAGACCTGGTTTAGTATCTGGTTTAGTCCTGGTTTAGACCTGGTTTAGACCTGGTTTAGACCTGGTTTAGACCTGGTTTAGACCTGGTTTAGTCCTGGTTTAGACCTGGTTTAGTCCTGGTTTAGTCCTGGTTTAGTCCTGGTTTAGTATCTGGTTTAGACCTGGTTTAGACCTGGGTTAGACCTGGTTTAGACCTGGTTTAGACCTGGTTTAGTCCTGGTTTAGTCCTGGTTTAGTATCTGGTTTAGACCTGGTTTAGACCTGGGTTAGACCTGGTTTAGTCCTGGTTTAGACCTGGTTTAGTCCTGGTTTAGACCTGGTTTAGACCTGGTTTAGACCTGGTTTAGTCCTGGTTTAGACCTGGTTTAGTCCTGGTTTAGACCTGGTTTAGACCTGGGTTAGACCTGGTTTAGTCCTGGTTTAGACCTGGTTTAGTCCTGGTTTAGACCTGGTTTAGACCTGGTTTAGTCCTGGTTTAGACCTGGTTTAGACCTGGGTTAGACCTGGTTTAGTCCTGGTTTAGACCTGGTTTAGTCCTGGTTTAGACCTGGTTTAGTCCTGGTTTAGACCTGGTTTAGACCTGGTTTAGACCTGGTTTAGACCTGGTTTAGACCTGGTTTAGTCCTGGTTTAGACCTGGTTTAGACCTGGTTTAGACCTGGTTTAGACCTGGTTTAGTCCTGGTCTAGTCCTGGTTTAGACCTGGTTTAGACCTGGTTTAGACCTGGTTTAGTCCTGGTCTAGTCCAGTTCAGAAATAATCGTCTTCATTCTGAGTTTTGCAGAAGTTCATCAGACTCAGTGAAACCAAAGCCCAAAATTACAGCTCGTCCCAAACAAACTGCCTCTAAGTACAGGTCCCAGGAAGCTTTAATCTGTTACTACGGCGACCGACAGAAGTGGAACCTGGAGAAGAGACTCAGGTACTCAGATACTCGGATACTCATACATTCGGATACTCAGACATTCGGATACTCAGAAACTCGGATACTCAGACACTCGGATACGCAGGTACTCAGATACTCAGGTACTCGGATACTCATACACTCGGATAATCAGATACTCGGATACTCAGACACTCGGATACTCAGATAATCAGACCCTCGGATACTCAGATACTCATAACTCGGATACTTATACATTCGGATACTCAGACATTCGCATACTCGGATAATCAGACACACGGATACTCAGATACTCAGACACTCCGATACTCAGATACTCAGATACTCAGGTACTCGGATAGTCATACACTCGGATACTCAGATACTCCGATACTCCGATACTCAGATACTCAGATACTCCGATACTCCGATACTCAGATACTCAGACACTCCGATACTCAGATACTGCACTTTTCAGAGTACTTTTACTTCTACAGTCCAGGTTCAGTCCTGGTTTAGACCTGGTTTAGTCTGGGTTCAGTCCTGGTTTAGTCCCAGTTTAGCCCTGGTTCAGTCCTGGTTCAGTCCTGGTTTGGACCTGGTTTAGTCCTGGTTCAGTCCTGGTTTAGTCCTGGTTTGGACCTGGTTTAGTCCTGGTTTAGTCCTGGTTTGGACCTGGTTTAGTCCTGGTTCAGTCCTGGTTTGGTCCTGGTTCAGTCCTGGTTTAGTCCTGGTTCAGTCCTGGTTTGGTCCTGGTTCAGTCCTGGTTTAGTCCTGGTTCAGTCCTGGTTTGGTCCTGGTTCAGTCCTGGTTCAGTCCTGGTTTGGTCCTGGTTCAGTCCTGGTTTGGACCTGGTTCAGTCCTGGTTTAGTCCTGGTTTAGTCCTACTCGGAGGTTTGGAGTACTCGGATCCTTAAACCTCTGCGTGTCGTTCTGCGCTGCAAAAACCACAACACATCCGCTTCCTGTAGCTGTTATGCAGGAGGTGCGCGTTAGCATGCTAGTAGTTCTAAAATCCTTATCATCATCTGAATGCAGGAGGTAAAACCCGGGTACAGAGACTTTAACGCTTTGCACGGTTTAGGTTTAAAGGGAGTTTTTCCCGGCGAAGCCTCGGGCCCCGAACGCGCCGTGTACCTGGAGCGGGGGTCCCTGTCGCCGTGGGAACCGGAGCAGCGAGGGAAGAAGCCGATTGGTCCAGACAACTTCATGACTTTTGTTTAAAAAGTCCAAACGAAAAACAAAAATAATCCTCCGACAGAAGGTTAAACGTGCTCCGCCATCGTGGTCCAAGGAACTCCTGGTTTAGTCCTGGTTTAGTCCTGGTTTAGTCCTGGTTTAGTCCTGGTTGAGACCTAGTTTAGACCTGGTTTAGTCCTGATTTAGACCATCTTTAACCCCTGGTTTAGTCCTGTTTTAGTCGTGGTTTGAACTTGGTTTAGCCCTGGTTCAGTCCTGCTCCAGTCCTGCTTTAATCCTGCTTCAGTCCTGATTCAGTCCTGGTTTAGGCCTGGATTTAGTCCTGGTTCATTTCTGGTTTAGTCCTGGTTTAGTCCTGGTTTAGTCCTGGTTCAGTTCTGGTTTAGTCCTGGTTCAGTCCTGGTTCAGTCCTGGTTCAGTCCTGGTTCAGTCCTGCTCTAGTCCTGGTTTAGACCGTGTTTAGTCCCTGCTTTAGCCGTGTTTTGGAGCCTCTTCAGTCCTGGTTGAGTCCTGGTTTAGTCTTGCTCTAGTCCTGGTTGAGTCCTGGTTTAGTCTTGCTCTAGTCCTGGTTGAGTCCTGGTTTAGTCTTGCTCTAGTCCTGGTTGAGTCCTGGTTTAGTCTTGCTCTAGTCCTGGTTGAGTCCTGGTTTAGACCGTGTTTAGTCCCTGCTTTAGCCTTGTTTTGGAGCCTCTTCAGTCCTGGTTTAGTACTTGGTTGAGTCCTGGTTGAGTCCTGGTTGAGTCCTGGTTTAGTCCGGTCTCTGTGGGTGTTCTGCAGACTGAGGTTTGCACAGAGCACACAGGGGGCGGGTCCTCGAACTTTAGCCCCGCCCCCTGTGTGCACATTAACCCCGTCACCGCCAAAAACCCACAGCCCGTGAACAGGACTAAACCAGGACTGAACCAGGACTAAACCAGGACTGAACCAGTACTAAACCAGGACTAAACCAGGACTAAACCAGGACTAAACCAGGACTAAACCAGGACTAAACCAGGACTAAACCAGGACTAAACCAGGACTAAACCAGGACTAAACCAGGACTAAACCAGGACTAAACCAGGACTAAACCAGGACTAAACCAGGACTAAACCAGGACTAAACCAGGACTAAACCAGGACTAAACCAGGACTAAACCAGGACTAAACCAGGACTAAACCAGGACTAAACCAGGACTAAACCAGGACTAAACCAGGACTAAACCAGGACTAAACCAGGACTAAACCAGGACTAAACCAGGTACTAAACCAGGACTAAACCAGGACTAAACCAGGACTAAACCAGGACTAAACCAGGACTAAACCAGGACTAAACCAGGACTAAACCAGGACTAAACCAGGACTAAACCAGGTACTAAACCAGGACTAAACCAGGACTAAACCAGGACTAAACCAGGACTAAACCAGGACTAAACCAGGTACTAAACCAGGACTAAACCAGGACTAAACCAGGACTAAACCAGGACTAAACCAGGACTAAACCAGGTACTAAACCAGGACTAAACCAGGACTAAACCAGGACTGAACCAGGACTAAACCAGGTACTAAACCAGGACTAAACCAGGACTAAACCAGGACTAAACCAGGTACTAAACCAGGACTAAACCAGGTACTAAACCAGGACTAAACCAGGACTTTCCCTGCTTTATCCTTGTATATACACCGGAACTTTCTCTTCCTAAAATAGTCCCTGGTCTCTCCCTGGGTCTGGATCAAAGTCGGTCTAACCCGGGATCCCAGACCGGCCCCGCCCCCTCGGTCTGAACTAGACCTCAGACCTGGACCTCAGACCTGGACTGAGACCGGGACTGAGCCCAGGACGGAGACCGAGACTAAGACCAGGACTAAGACCGGCACTGAGGACGGGACCGGGACTAAACCAGGACTAAACAAGGACTAGATGACAGACCAGGACTCAGACCAGGACTCAGACCAGGACTCAGACCAGGACTCAGACCAGGACTTTAAAAAAGCGGAAGAGCACATCTGAAGGACCACCTGATGATGTCACAAGGTGGAACAGACAGTTTCCGCCGTCTCTCCTGACCTCTGCCCTCTGACCTTTGACCCCGGGGCAGATGCTGGAATGTGGAGGGGAGTCAGCTCTGCGGAGGGGAGAGCTTTCTGACACCAAGAAGAGCGTAATGTGCAGCTAAGGACTAAACCAGGACTAAACCAGGACTAAACCAGGACTAAACCAGGCTTGAACCAGGAGTAAACCAGGACTAAACCAGGACAAAACCAGGATTAAACCAGGACTAAACCAGGACTAAACCAGGACTAAACCAGGACTAAACAAGGACTAAACCAGGCTTGAACCAGGACTAAACCAGGACTAAACCAGGATTAAACCAGGACTAAACCAGGCCTAAACCAGGACTAAACCAGGACTAAACCAGGACTAAACAAGGACTAAACCAGGACTAAACAAGGACTAAACCAGGACTAAACAAGGACTAAACCAGGATTAAACCAGGACTAAACCAGGCCTAAACCAGGACTAAACCAGGACTAAACCAGGACTAAACAAGGACTAAACCAGGACTAAACAAGGACTAAACCAGGTCTAAACCAGGAATAAACAAGGACTAAACCAGGACTAAACAAGGACTAAACCAGGACTAAACCAGGACTAAACCAGGATTAAACCAGGCCTAAACCAGGACTAAACAAGGACTAAACCAGGACTAAACCAGGTCTAAACCAGGCTTAAATGTGATCTTGCAGGCCTGAGTGATAGTCCTGGTTTAGTTCTAGCCCTGGTCTGGGTTCGGTGCTTTGTTGACACATTAAACAGCCCCGAGAAAAGCCTTTTGTGTGGCTGTTGCCAAAGAGCACAAAGGCACATTCCACACGGTCCTGCACAGTCCAGGCTCCAGACCCGGTCCTGACCCAAGACCTGGTCCAGACCCAGATCTGGACTCATGTGACGTGATTTGACTGAAGCCAAATTATGAAACTGGGGAGTAGACCAGAACTAAACCAAGACTAAACCAGGACTAAACCAGGACTAAACCAGGACTAAACCAGGACTAAACCAGGACTGAACCAAGACTAAACCAGGGCTAAACCAGGACTAAACCAGGACTAAACCAGGACTAAACCAGGACTGAACCAAGACTAAACCAGGGCTAAACCAGGACTAAACCAGGACTAAACCAGGACTAAACCAGGACTAAACCAGAAATAAACCAGGACTAAACCAGAACTAAACCAGGACTAAACCAGGACTAAACCAGGACTGAACCAGGACTAAACAGGACTAAACCAGGACTAAACCAGGACTAAACCAGGGCTAAACCAGGACTAAACCAGGACTGAACCAGGACTAAACCAGGACTGAACCAGGACTAAACCAGGACTGAACCAGGATTAAACCAGGGCTGAACCAGGACTAAACCAGGACTGAACCAGGACTAAACCAGGACTAAACCAGGATTAAACCAGAACTAAACCAGGACTAAACCAGGACTAAACCAGAACTAAACCAGGACTAAACCAAGACTAAAGCAGGACTAAACAAGGACTAAACCAGGAATTAACCAGGACTCAACCAGGACTAAACCAGGACTCAACCAGGTCTAAACCAGTACTAAACCAGGACTAAACCAGGACTAAACCAGGTCTAAACCAGGACTAAACCAGGACTGAACCAGGACTAAACCAGGACTAAACCAGGACTAAACCAGGACTAAACCAGGTCTAAACTAGGACTAAACCAGGACTGAACCAGGACTGAACCAGGACTGAACCAGGACTAAACCAGGACTAAACCAGGACTAAACCAGAACTAAACCAGGACTAAACCAGGACTAAACCAGGAATTAACCAGGACTCAACCAGGACTAAACCAGGACTGAACCAGGTCTAAACCAGGTCTAAACCAGGACTAAACCAGGACTAAACCAGGACTAAACCAGAAATAAACCAGGACTAAACCAGGACTAAACCAGGACTGAACCAGGACTAAACAGGACTAAACCAGGACTAAACCAGGGCTAAACCAGGACTAAACCAGGACTGAACCAGGACTAAACCAGGACTGAACCAGGACTAAACCAGGACTGAACCAGGACTAAACCAGGACTGAACCAGGATTAAACCAGGGCTGAACCAGGACTAAACCAGGACTGAACCAGGACTAAACCAGGACTAAACCAGGATTAAACCAGAACTAAACCAGGACAAAACCAGAACTAAACCAGGACTAAACCAGGACTAAACCAGGACTAAACCAAGACGAAAGCAGGACTAAACCAGGAATTAACCAGGACTCAACCAGGACTAAACCAGGACTCAACCAGGTCTAAACCAGTACTAAACCAGGACTAAACCAGGACTAAACCAGGTCTAAACCAGGACTAAACCAGGACTGAACCAGGACTAAACCAGGACTAAACCAGGACTAAACCAGGTCTAAACTAGGACTAAACCAGGACTGAACCAGGACTAAACCAGGACTGAACCAGGACTAAACCAGGACTAAACCAGAACTAAACCAGGACTAAACCAGGACTAAACCAGGAATTAACCAGGACTCAACCAGGACTAAACCAGGACTAAACCAGAACTAAACCAGGACTAAACCAGGACTAAACCAGGACTAAACCAGGAATTAACCAGGACTCAACCAGGTCTAAACCAGAACTAAACCAGGACTAAACCAGGACTAAACCAGGACTAAACCAGGAATTAACCAGGACTCAACCAGGTCTAAACCAGGACTAAATTAAATACTGTTATTCTATAAACTGATGCGTTCATCATAAATCTACAGAAAAAATTGTCGTAAATGAAGTCCTTCAGGATCAATAATGTTTCTTTGTTTTGAGCCGAGGTGAAAATGGAACGTTCACTTTGACAAAGAGGCGACAAATACTGCACCTGCCACTAAAGAGGAGGCAGGAGGAGACAGGAGGAGGCAGGAGGAGACAGGAGGAGAGAGGAGGAGGCAGGAGCAGAGAGGAGGAGAGAGGAGGAGGCAGGAGCAGAGAGGAGCAGAGAGGAGGAGACATGGGCAGAGAGGAGGAGAGAGGAGGAGGCAGGAGCAGAGAGGAGGAGGCAGGAGCAGAGAGGAGGAGGCAGGAGGAGAGAGGAGGAGGCAGGAGCAGAGAGGAGGAGGCAGGAGCAGAGAGGAGGAGGCAGGAGGAGAGAGGAGGAGAGAGGAGGAGGCAGGAGCAGAGAGGAGCAGAGAGGAGGAGAGAGGAGGAGGCAGGAGCAGAGAGGAGCAGAGAGGAGGAGACAGGGGCAGAGAGGAGGAGAGAGGAGGAGGCAGGAGCAGAGAGGAGGAGGCAGGAGCAGACAGGAGGAGGCAGGAGCAGAGAGGAGGAGGCAGGAGCAGAGAGGAGGAGGCAGGAAGAGAGAGGAGGAGAGAGGAGGAGGCAGGAGCAGAGAGGAGCAGAGAGGAGGAGAGAGGAGGAGGCAGGAGCAGAGAGGAGCAGAGAGGAGGAGACAGGGGCAGAGAGGAGGAGAGAGGAGGAGGCAGGAGCAGAGAGGAGGAGGCAGGAGCAGAGAGGAGGAGGCAGGAGGAGAGAGGAGGAGGCAGGAGCAGAGAGGAGGAGGCAGGAGCAGAGAGGAGGAGGCAGGAGCAGACAGGAGGAGGCAGGAGCAGAGAGGAGCAGACAGGAGCAGAGAGGAGGAGGCAGGAGCAGACAGGAGGAGGCAGGAGCAGACAGGAGGAGGCAGGAGCAGAGAGGAGCAGACAGGAGGAGGCAGGAGCAGACAGGAGGAGAGAGGAGGAGGCAGGAGCAGAGAGGAGGAGAGAGGAGGAGGCAGGAGGAGAGAGGAGGAGAGAGGAGGAGAGAGGAGGAGGCAGGAGCAGAGAGGAGGAGAGAGGAGGAGGCAGGAGCAGACAGGAGGAGAGAGGAGGAGGCAGGAGCAGACAGGAGCAGAGAGGAGGAGAGAGGAGGAGGCAGGAGCAGACAGGAGGAGAGAGGAGGAGGCAGGAGCAGACAGGAGCAGAGAGGAGGAGGCAGGAGGAGAGAGGAGGAGGCAGGAGCAAGGAGGAGAGAGGAGGAGGCAGGAGGAGAGAGGAGGAGGCAGGAGCAGACAGGAGCAGAGAGGAGGAGGCAGGAGGAGAGAGGAGGAGGAAGGAGGAGAGAGGAGGAGGCAGGAGCAGAGAGGAGGAGAGAGGAGGAGGCAGGAGCAGACAGGAGGAGAGAGGAGGAGGCAGGAGCAGAGAGGAGGAGGCAGGAGGAGAGAGGAGGAGGCAGGAGGAGAGAGGAGGAGGCAGGAGCAGACAGGAGGAGGCAGGAGCAGACAGGAGCAGAGAGGAGGAGAGATAAGGAGAAAGAGAGAGAAAAGAGAGAGAAAAGAGAGAGGAAGAAAATGAGAGAGAGCAAAGAATAAATAGAGGGAAAGAGAGAGAGACAGAGACAAAAGGGAGGAATAGTAAGAAAAGAGAGAGAGAGAGGGAGAGAGAGAGGTAGGGAGAGAGAGAAGGAGAGAGAGGAAGAGGGAGAGAGAAAGACGGAGCGAGAGAGAGAGAGGGAGAGAGAGGAAGAGGGAGGGAGAGAGATAGGAAGAGAGAGAGGGAGAGAGAGAGAGGGAGAGAGAGAGAGAGAGAGAGAGAGAGGGAGAAAGAGAGAGGGAGAGGAAGAGGGAGAGAGAGGGAAAGAGAGAGAGGAAGAGGGAGAGAGAGAGGGAGAGAGAGAGGGAGAGAGAGAGCTAGAGGGAGAGAGAGAGAGAGAGAGGAAGAGGGAGAAAGAGAGAGAGAGGGAGAGGGAGGGAAAGAGAGAGAGGAAGAGGGAGAGAGAGGGAGAGAGAGAGGAAGAGGGAGAGAGAGAGAGGGAGAGAGAGAGGAAGAGGGAGAGAGAGAGGGAGAGAGAGAGGAAGAGGGAGAGAGAGAGGAAGAGGGAGAGAGAGAGAGGGAGAGGGAGAAAGAGAGAGGGAGAGCGAGAGGAAGAGGGAGAGAGAGAGGGAGAGAGAGGAAGAGGGAGAGAGAGGGAGAAAGAGAGAGATAATGTGTCAGTTTAGTGATATAAACTCTGAAGTGTTTTGGAGCCTCTGAAAATGACACAGAAACTCCCCAGAAACTGTAACACTGCTCCAGTTTAGTCCTGGTTTAGTCCTGGTTTAGTCCCGGTTTAGTTCTGGTTTAGTCCCGGTTTAGTCCCGGTTTAGTCCTGGTTTTGACCTGGTTTAGTCCTGGTTTAGACCTGGTTTAGTCCTGGTTTAGTCCTGGTCTAGTCCTGGTCTAGTCCTGGTCTAGTCCTGGTCTAGTTCTCTTTTTGTGTGTGCTTAGTTCCGCCTGTTGACTCTGGCATTTACACATGTCTTTGTTTAACTGTCTGTTTGACTTCCAGCTCAGACCAGGACTAGACCAGGACTAAACCAGGACTAAACCAGGACTAAACCAGGTCTAAACCAGGTCTAAACCAGGACTAAACCAAGACTAAACCAGGACTAAACCAGGTCTAAACCAGGACTAAACCAAGACTAAACCAGGACTAAACCAGGACTAAACCAGGTCTAAACCAGGACTAAACCAGGTCTAAACCAGGACTAAACCAGGTCTAAACCAGGTCTAAACCAGGACTAAACCAAGACTAAACCAGGACTAAACCAGGTCTAAACCAGGACTAAACCAAGACTAAACCAGGACTAAACCAGGTCTAAACCAGGACTAAACCAGGACTAAACCAGGTCTAAACTAAACCAGGACTAAACCAGGTCTAAACCAGGACTAAACCAGGTCTAAACCAGGACTAAACCAGGACTAAACCAGGTCTAAACTAAACCAGGACTAAACCAGGACTAAACCAGGACTAAACCAGGTCTAAACCAGGACTAAACCAAGACTAAACCAGGACTAAACCAGGTCTAAACCAGGACTAAACCAGGACTAAACCAGGACTAAACCAGGACTAAACCAAGACTAAACCAGGACTAAACCAGAACTAAACCAGGTCTAAACTAAACCAGGACTAAACCAGGTCTAAACCAGGACTAAACCGGGACTAAACCGGGACTAAACCAGAACTAAACCGGGACTAAACCAGGACTAAACCAGGACTAAACCAGGAATATACTGGGAATAAACCAGGTCTAAACCAGGTCTAAACCAGGACTAAACCAAGACTAAACCAGGACTAAACCAGGACTAAACCAGGACTAAACCAGGTCTAAACCAGGTCTAAACCAGGTCTAAACCAGGACTAAACCAGATCTAAACCAGGACTACACCAGGACTAAACCAGGACTAAACCAGGACTAAACCAGGTCTAAACCAGGTCTAAACCAGGTCTAAACCAGGTCTAAACCAGGTCTAAACCAGGTCTAAACCAGCTCTAAACCAGGACTACACCAGGACTAAACTAAATAGAAGACAGAATAAAAATAGAAATAAAAATAAAACAAATAGAATAAAAAAGGGGGACAAATGGAAAAGTTTGCACGAATGTTTTGTAAAGAATGAAGCTTTTTGAAGCTTCCTGGACGCTCAGTGACCCCAGTTTGACCTGTAAAAGAATCCTTAATATGTCCAAAACTAAACTTCCTGCAGCACAATCGTCTGTGGCAGGTTTTGTGCCGGTGCGGCTGATGCGGCTGATGCGGCTGATGCGGCGACTTCACGGTGTCGCTCTTTATTCGCAGTAAAGCAGCGTTGTCGTGGAAACCTTTGAAACTGGAGAAGCGCGGCCGTGTTTTTGAACTAAACGATACGATCTTTACTTAACTCTCTGCTGTCCTCAGCGCTGAGCCTCCTACCTCCTAACTCCTAGATCCTACTTCCTAAGTCCTCAGGTGGGACTCATTTCCTCACTCTTGACCTTTGACCTTTAGCGCCTTTTCATCCCCCGAGAATTTAACCCCCACAGGCCCAAAGAGACGATCACTTTTACCCCAACCACTGGTTCAGTCCTGGTTTAGTCCTGGTTTAGTCCTGGTTTAGTCCTGGTTTAGTCCTGGTTCAGTCCGGGTTCAGTCCTGGTTCAGTCCTGGTTCAGTCCTGGTTCAGTCCGGGTTCAGTCCTGGTTCAGTCGTGGTTCAGTCCGGGTTCAGTCCGGGTTCAGTCCTGGTTCAGTCCTGGTTCAGTCCGGGTTCAGTCCGGGTTCAGTCCTGGTTCAGTCCTGGTTCAGTCCTGGTCTGATTCACGGTTTGTGACTCACTGTTTCTTCATAAACATTTGAACCAAACGTCATTTTCGATTTGAACAAGTTTGAACAGAACGATTCTGAGGAAACCCCCGAGGACAGATCCAGACCAGATCCTGGACCAGATCCTGGACCAGATCCAGATCAGATTCCAGACGTATGCTGTATAGGCTATCTGAGTGGACTAAGTGAGTGTGACGTCTCCACAGCGTCGCTCACATGAGGCTCCTGTTGCCACGGTTACAGGCTCCATATTTGGAAATCCTCCCGCGAGTATCATAGCAACACAAGAGCCAATCATGAGTGAGGAGGTTAAATGTGGCGCCTCCTCCTGGCAGAGCTGATGCATCATATATACGGACTATGGATGTGATACTCTGCACCTGCAGGACACTGGATTTACCTGATTCTGCACAAGAAGAAGAAACTTTGAGCTTTAAAGAGTTTAAGTCACTGATTTATGTTGTTTGTTCTGTTCCGTACGAACAACAATAGAGTCACAATTTAACCAAATTCTCTTTACTTTCTGCTCGTTAAATTCTGCTCGTTCAGATTCTAGTCACATTAGATATTGTGACTGTTTGAGATATTTTGTCATTTTATTTCAGAAATCGTCACTCGGGGGAAAGCGGGAAGGGAACTTACTTAGCAACGAAACGAGCTGTCAATCAAACCTGTTGCTAACGCTAGGGGGAGGGGCCTCTGGGAATGAAGGCGTCTGATTGGTCCGTTACTTATGTTCAGATCTTGGTTTAGGAACAAAACAGAGTTTGTACCTGTCTCCTCCTCCCTCACAGATATCACAGCTCCTCCTCTTACCTGTCTGCGTCTCCTCCCGGGTGGTGCTGCAGCGTCTCCCTCACGGCGCTCATGTTGGGGAGGTCGTGGAGGTCGTGGAGGCGGTGGAGGCGTCGTGTGTACAGCCCGAGGCCTCCGTCCGTCAGGTAACTGCAACAGAAACACACTTCAGACTCGAGCTGCAAGAAAATAGAATAAAAATAAACTGAATAAAATAAATAAATAAATTAATTAATTAAATAAAAAATATATAAAATGAACATTAATAAAATAAAAATAAATAAAATAACAATAGAATTAAAATAGAATAAAAATAAATAAAATAAAAGTAAATTAATTAATTAAATAAAAATAAAAATAAATAAAATGAATATTAATAAAATAAAAAATAAAATAACAATAAAATAAAAATAGAATAAATAGAATAAAAATAATATAAAATAGCAAATAGAAAAAAATTAGAAGAATAGAATAAAAATACAATAAAAATAAATAAAATAAATAAATAAACATTAATAAAAAGAAAAATAAATAAAATAACAAAAGAATAAAACGTTCAAAAATTAGAATAAAAAGATTTCAAAAAAGAAAATATAATAAAAATAGAAAAAAATTAACAAAATAGAGAAAAATAGAAAAAAAGCAAAGATTAGAATAAAAATTTTAAAAAATGCGAAAAATAACCCCCTATACCCCCTACAAAGCAAAGGGAGCAAAGGGAGGGCATCAAAAAATAGGAATAGAATAGAAAAATAATAGAAAACAGAAAATAAATATATAAATAAATAAATAAATAATACAATAAAAATAAAGACACTAACAATAAAATAAAAATAAATAAGATAATAATAGAATATAAATAAAAAATAGAATACATCAAAATAGAAGACAGAACAAATAGAAATAAAAATAAAACAAATAAAAAATAAAAAAATAAAATAAATATAGGGAAAAAATTTTAAAAATCCCCCCTCTTTAAAAAAGTTTTGGTGAACATTTTGAAGACAATAAAAGGAATGTTTTGCAGTACGGCATTAAACCTTTCTATCTCCATGGAGACCAAACCAGACCAAGTGACGGGTCAGATCTGTGGAGAGGCGACGCCGCTCACAGTCGGAACGTCTGTTTTTCTCTGTATTTTTGAGCTGTAAAACCACCTGTGACTGAATAAATGTGAAGTCGAGCTGTTTAAAGTCACACTGCGGAAGATTCTGAGCAGAGCTGTGACGTATCCATAGAAACGAGCAGGTGACGGAGCCCCAAGCAGAAAGTTACACAGTGCAGCTTTAAATGTTTGTCCTTCTCTCAGGAGTTCAGAGTTCACAACATCATCTCTGAAACACTCGGACGATCATCACAGAGATTCAAACAGGAAGTGAGTTTCATTCATCACTCGGAAAAACTTTTACTACGACAGAAAATGAAAGAAAGAAAGAAAGAAAAGGAGGGAGGAGGAGGAGAGGAGAGAGGGAAACGCTCTGAAATCTGAAAATCTAAAAATATCTGATCGGAAATGTGTGGGAACTGCAGGTCTATTCATGAGGGTTCAATCCTGGTTTAGTCCTGGTTTAGTCCTGGTTCAGTCCTGGTTTAGTCCTGGTTTAGTCATGGTTTAGTCATGGTTTAGTCCTGGTTCAGTCCTGGTTTAGTCCTGGTTTAGTCCTGGTTTAGTCATGGTTTAGTCATGGTTGAGTCCTGGTTCAGTCCTGGTTGAGTCCTGGTTTAGTCCTGGTTTAGTCCTGGTTCAGTCCTGGTTTAGTCCTGGTTTAGTCCTGGTTTAGTCCTGCTTTAGTCCTGGTTTAGTCCTGGTTCAGTCCTGGTTTAGTCCTGGTTTAGTCCTGGTTTAGTCCTGGTTTAGTCATGGTTTAGTCCTGGTTTAGTCCTGGTTCAGTCCTGGTTTAGTCCTGGTTTAGTCCTGGTTTAGTCATGGTTTAGTCCTGGTTCAGTCCTGGTTGAGTCCTGGTTTAGTCCTGGTTTAGTCCTGGTTCAGTCCTGGTTTAGTCCTGGTTTAGTCCTGGTTTAGTCCTGCTTTAGTCCTGGTTTAGTCCTGGTTCAGTCCTGGTTTAGTCCTGGTTTAGTCCTGGTTTAGTCATGGTTTAGTCCTGGTTCAGTCCTGGTTGAGTCCTGGTTTAGTCCTGGTTTAGTCCTGGTTCAGTCCTGGTTTAGTCCTGGTTTAGTCCTGCTTTAGACCTGGTTTAGTCCTGGTTCAGTCCTGGTTTAGTCCTGGTTTAGTCCTGCTTTAGTCCTGGTTTAGTCCTGGTTTAGTCCTGGTTTAGTCCTGGTTTAGTCCTGGTTCAGTCCTGCTTTAGACCTGGTTTAGTCCTGGTTTAGTCCTGGTTCAGTCCTGGTTTAGTCCTGGTTTAGTCCTGGTTTAGTACCTTTCTGTCTCAAACATGGCTCAGAGTTTTTCTGTTGGTAATTTTCTCCACAAAAACACATCATTTAAATCCCTCTGGTCTGAAATCCATTCTGCAGCAGGTCTGTGGCTCCAAGTCCTGGTTGAGTCCTGGTTCAGTCCTGGTTTAGACCTGGTGTAGTCCTGGTTTAGACCCGGTGCAGTCCTGGTTTAGTTCTGGCAGGTCCGTGTGGCTCTGAGCTGTTTCTCTGCTCCACATGGGACGAGCTGCAGGTGGGAGGAGCCTCATGCAAAACAGACGAGTTCAGAGAGACCGTCCCTCTTTAGTCCTGGTTCAGTCCTGGTTCAGTCCTGGTTCAGTCCTGGTTTAGACCTGGTTTAGTTCTGGTTTAGTCCTGGTTTAGACCTGGTTTAGTCCTGGTTTAGACCTGGTTTAGTCCTGGTTTAGTCCTGGTTTAGTCCTAATTTAGACCTGGTTTAGTCCTGCTTTAGTCCTGGTTTAGTCTTGGTTTAGACCTGGTTTAGTCCTGGTTTAGTCCTGCTTTAGTCCTGGTTTAGTCCTGGTTTAGTCCTGCTTTAGTCCTGGTTTAGTCCTGGTTTAGCTCTGGTTCAGTCCTGGTTTAGGTCTGGTTTAGTCTCAGTTTGGACCTGGTTTAGTTCTGGTTTAGACAGAAAGACTTCCCTCCCCTCGGGGCAGAGGTGGGCGCAGTGCAGGTGAATGTGTATAAAGAGGAAGAGACTGGTTTAGACCTGGTTTAATCCTGGTTTAGTCCTGGTTCAGTCCTGGTTTAGTCCTGGTTTAGTCCTGGTTTAGTCCTGGTTTAGTCCTGGTTTAGTCCTGGTTCAGTCCTGGTTTAGTCCTGGTTTAGTCCTGGTTTAGTCCTGGTTTAGTCCTGGTTCAGTCCTGGTTCAGTCCTGGTTTAGTCCTGGTTTAGACCTGGTTTAGTCCTGGTTTAGTCCTGGTGTAGTCCTGGTTCAGTCCTGGTTTAGTCCTGCTTTAGTCCTGGTTTAGTCTTGGTTTAGACCTGGTTTAGTCCTGGTTTAGTCCTGCTTTAGTCCTGGTTTAGACCTGGTTTAGTCCTGGTTCAGTCCTGGTTTAGACCTGGTTTAGTCCTGGTTTAGTCCTGGTTTAGTCCTGGTTCAGTCCTGGTTCAGTCCTGGTTTAGTCCTGGTTTAGACCTGGTTTAGTCCTGGTTTAGTCCTGGTGTAGTCCTGGTTCAGTCCTGGTTTAGTCCTGCTTTAGTCCTGGTTTAGTCTTGGTTTAGACCTGGTTTAGTCCTGGTTTAGTCCTGCTTTAGTCCTGGTTTAGACCTGGTTTAGTCCTGGTTTAGTCCTGGTTTAGTCCTGGTTCAGTCCTGGTTCAGTCCTGGTTCAGTCCTGGTTCAGTCCTGGTTTAGACCTGGTTTAGTCCTGGTGTAGTCCTGGTGTAGTCCTGGTTCAGTCCTGGTTTAGTCCTGGTTTAGACCTGGTTTAGTCCTGGTTTAGTCCTGGTGTAGTCCTGGTTCAGTCCTGGTTCAGTCCTGGTTTAGTCCTGGTTTAGACCTGGTTTAGTCCTGGTGTAGTCCTGGTGTAGTCCTGGTTTAGTCCTGGTTTAGTCCTGGTTTAGTCCTGGTTTAGTCCTGGTTCAGTCCTGGTTTAGTCCTGCTTTAGTCCTGGTTTAGTCCTGGTTTAGACCTGGTTTAGTCCTGGTTTAGTCCTAATTTAGACCTGGTTTAGTCCTGCTTTAGTCCTGGTTTAGTCTTGGTTTAGACCTGGTTTAGTCCTGGTTTAGTCCTGCTTTAGTCCTGGTTTAGCTCTGGTTCAGTCCTGGTTTAGGTCTGGTTTAGTCTCAGTTTGGACCTGGTTTAGTCCTGGTTTAGACCTGGTTTAGTCCTGGTGTAGTCCTGGTGTAGTCCTGGTTCAGTCCTGGTTTAGTCCTGGTTTAGACCTGGTTTAGTCCTGGTTTAGTCCTGGTGTAGTCCTGGTTCAGTCCTGGTTCAGTCCTGGTTTAGTCCTGGTTTAGTCCTGGTTTAGTCTTGGTTTAGTCCTGGTTTAGTCCTAATTTAGACCTGGTTTAGTCCTGCTTTAGTCCTGGTTTAGTCCTGGTTTAGTCCTGCTTTAGTCCTGGTTTAGTCCTGGTTTAGCTCTGGTTCAGTCCTGGTTTAGGTCTGGTTTAGTCTCAGTTTGGACCTGGTTTAGTCCTGGTTTAGTCCTGGTTTAGTCCTGGTTTAGTCCTGGTTTAGTCCTGCTTTAGTCCTGGTTTAGTCCTGGTTTAGTCCTGCTTTAGTCCTGGTTTAGTCCTGGTTTAGCTCTGGTTCAGTCCTGGTTTAGGTCTGGTTTAGTCTCAGTTTGGACCTGGTTTAGTTCTGGTTTAGACAGAAAGACTTCCCTCCCCTCGGGGCAGAGGTGGGCGCAGTGCAGGTGAATGTGTATAAAGAGGAAGAGACTGGTTTAGACCTGGTTTAGTCCTGGTTTAGTCCTGGTTTAGTCCTGGTTTAGTCCTGGTTTAGTCCTGGTTTAGTCCTGGTTTAGTCCTGGTTTAGTCCTGGTTTAGTCCTGGTTTAGTCCCTGGTTTAGTCCTGGTTTAGTCCTGGTTTAGTCCTGGTTCAGTCCTGGTTTAGTCCTGGTTTAGTCCTGGTTTAGTCCCTGGTTTAGTCCTGGTTTAGTCCTGGTTCAGTCCTGGTTTAGTCCTGGTTTAGTCCTGGTTTAGTCCTGGTTTAGTCCTGGTTTAGTCCTGGTTCAGTCCTGGTTCAGTCCTGGTTTAGTCCTGGTTTAGTCCTGGTTTAGTCCCGGTTTAGTCCTGGTTCAGTCCTGGTTCAGTCCTGGTTTAGTCCTGGTTTAGTCCTGGTTTAGTCCTGGTGTAGTCCTGGTTCAGTCCTGGTTTAGTCCTGGTTTAGACCTGGTTTAGTCCTGGTTTAGTCCTGGTGTAGTCCTGGTTCAGTCCTGGTTCAGTCCTGGTTTAGTCCTGGTTTAGACCTGGTTTAGTCCTGGTTTAGTCCTGGTGTAGTCCTGGTTTAGTCCTGGTTTAGTCCTGGTTTAGACCTGGTTTAGACCTGGTTTAGACCTGGTTTAGTCCTGGTGTAGTCCTGGTTCAGTCCTGGTTCAGTCCTGGTTTAGTCCTGGTTTAGACCTGGTTTAGTCCTGGTTTAGTCCTGGTGTAGTCCTGGTTTAGTCCTGGTTTAGTCCTGGTTTAGACCTGGTTTAGACCTGGTTTAGACCTGGTTTAGTCCTGGTTTATTCCTGGTTTAGACCTGGTTTATTCCTGGTTTAGTCCTGGTTTAGTCCTGGTTTAGTCCTGGTGTAGTCCTGATTTAGTCCTGGTTTAGTCCTGGTTTAGTCTTGGTTCAGTCCTGGTTTAGTCCTGGTTTAGTCCTGGTGTAGTCCTGGTTTAGTCCTGGTTTAGTCCTGGTTTAGTCCTGGTTTAGTCCTGGTTTAGTCCTGGTTTAGTCCTGGTTTAGTCCTGGTTTAGTCCTGCTGTGGAAACTAGATTCTCGCTTTTGACAGGTTGCGATACTAAAAAAGAACCTTTCCTGAATAAAAAGTACAGCACGTTTAAAGCTGCACTGTGCAACTTTTCGTTTGCAGGTCCGTCACCTGTTTGTTTCCATGGAGACGTCACTGCTGGAATGTTCCGCAGTGTCACTTTAAACAGCTCCACTTTACATTTATTCAGTCGCAGGAGGTTTTAGGGCCCAAAAATACCGAGAAAAACAAACAGCGGAGTCGCCTCTGCACAGATCTGACCTGTCACTCGGTCTGGTTTGGTCGCCATGGAGACAGAAAGGTTTAAGGCCGTACTGCGGAACATTCCAGACAAGGCAATAACGATAATACTTCCACGGAGTTAAACACTGCAGCTCCAAAGTTGAAAATCACATTCCGTTTGATTTCATTTTTTGTTTGATTGTTTATAAATTTTTAATTTTTGATTTATTTACTTTTATAATTAATTTTATGTATTATTTTTCATATTATTATTATTATTATTATTATTATTATTATTATTATTATTATTATTATTATTATTATTATTATTATTATTATTATTATTATCATCTTTTAATTGTTTGCCTTTATTTAATGTTGATCATATTTGGGTTTGACAGTTATTATTAAGATGGTGTTTTTTGTAAAAGGAAAACTGTGTAAATCCTGAATAAAAATACAGATTAAAGAATCAAATAAAATCCCGTGAGTCCGAGCCGCTGAATCACCTCCTGACGTGTTTATGCGGCGGGAACGTGAGACGCAGACGGAGGAACGTCTGGACGTGTTTGGGCGAAGACGAGACGCTCGAACTGAGGGCGGCCCAGACTCTGCCGCCCCCTGGTGGACACAGCGCAGCAGTGCAGGACGTTTCCACACTGCACCAGTGTTATTTTCTGCAAAAACTCAGCGTCCGACCAACTTTGCGCCACGTTCTGACACCGTTTCCTCCTCAAAAACGCACCTGGAGTTTGAGTGACACTTTATTATCCGTCTGTTTACGCCTCCAGAGCTCCAAACGCTCTGTTCCACCTCGTGATGTCATGAGGCTGTAGTTTAAAGTTAACTTCTCTGCCTCCTTTCGAGATCAGGCACTTCTGGGTCTGAAATGATCCAAATGAAGGTGTGTGGAGCAAAGGTCTGATCGGACAGAGTTTCCTGATTTCTCTTATCTCGATATTACAACTTATTCTAAGCACTTTTTATATGAACTCAGTCCAGGTTAATCTCATTTATTTAAAATGGGACAATGCATATTCATTGACATGAACACACGAACATGTAAATATGCCAGATTTAGCCGTAAAGGCTCATTTTCATCAAGCCTCGTTTCGTTAAGCCTCTTTAACTTCCTTCTCAAACCAAGAAGGGGAAAAATCTTGCCATAAATACTTGAAACTCGTGTTTTCTGCTTAGAACAAGATTCGTATTTCGTCTTGTTTTAAGAAAACTTGGTAAGTGAAAATTTCTTACTGAACTGGCAGAAAATTTCACTTAAAATGAGACATTTTAACCTCAAAATTGGTATTTTTTTCTTATTTTTTGATAGGCCTTTTTTGCAGTAATGTTACAGCGTTGTGACATCACAAGGTGGAACAGAGTGTTCTGTTTGAGAGAAGCAGAGTCTAAATCTGCAGGGTTTGTGTGTTAAACATGTGTGAAAGAAATAAAACACGACTCTGTGGAAATGTTACAGATGAGAGAAAAGTGCCACTTTGACCCTTTAAGTCGTCAAATGTTCTGATTGGTCTCTTACCCGCTGGTGACATCATCAGTGCGCGCCAGGTTCTTGCTCAGCACGTCTCCGTCGCTCATATATCCCGTCATTTCCACGGCGACGCCCTCCAGCTCCTCCTCGTCTCCCATTGGCTCCGAGCCCTCCCCGGCCCCGCCCCTTCCTGTCAGCTGACGCCTCAGGTGCGCCGCGTACAGGTACCTCCCCGGCCCCGCCCCTCTGCAGCCGTTGGCCAATGAGGGGGCGTCGCCGGCCTGGAGGCGGGGCACGCCCGAGCCCAGTCTCCACGACGACAGGTGTGGGCGGGACAACAGGCTCCGCCCACTGTTCGAGTCCGAGGCGTCGAACGAAGAGTCGAGGGAGCTGGAGGAACGAGAGGAAAACGGGTTTGAGTAAGAACGTTTGTGATCAGAAGGTCGACGGTTCGATTCCCGACCTCGACATAAACATCATCAGTGGAGCGTCACATCCACAGACCCACAGGCTGGTGTGATTCTTTTCCAGGTCAAACTGGGGTCAGACCCACAGGAAGAAGAAAAATGCTCGAAAACGCCCAAAATGGAGTCAGTCGTTTGTGCTGCAGAAAGTTCAGTTTGTGTGATTCTGGTTCTTCAGATATTCACAGTTTTATTTTGGTCGATGACGTCGTCCAGAACCTCAGAATGTGAAACAGCCTCAAAACAGGAAGAAAATGACAGAAAACGTTTGTATTTGGTTTGTATTTCCTCAGCCTCAGGTCGTTTCTCTTCTCTAGTTTTGTGGAGTTTGTCTCCGTCAGCTGAGCAGAAATGACGTCCTGTAATTACCACAGAAATAATAATGAAGAATTTTAGAAATAAACTCACACAAATGAAACTGTCACAGCACAAAACAGCACAAACCAAATACAAACGTTTGACATCATTTTCTTCCTGTTTTGAGGCTGTTTCACATTCTGAGGTTCTGGACGACGTCATCGACCAAAATAAAACTGTGAATATCTGAAGAACCAGAATCACACAAACTGAACTTTCTGCAGCACAAACGATGGACACAGTTTTTGTGCAGGTTTGAGTTCGATGAGGAAACGACGTCAGAACATCAGAACTCGTCCTCGTACCTGTGCGTGAGCTGTGTTCCTCTCAGACTCGACATCGTCTCCTCCAGATTCTGTCTCAGATCCGCGATGTTCTTAACCGTCCTCAAACGCCTCGTCTCTGCGTCCTCTCCTGGAACACAAAATATGAAAAAACACAACAAATCATAAACAGATTTAATTCAAATATTTAAACCTGCGCCTTTGTTTAGGTTTAAAATGGTGTTTTCAAAGATTTCTGCTCTCATTTTTTCTATTATGATGCTTTTATATTCTAAAAAAAATGTGTAACTGTTCAGTATTTTCAATTTTACTTTTCGTTAGTGGATCTGTCACCTGCTTTTTGCTATGGATACTGGTCTTTGCTCTGCCTGGAATGTTCCGCAGTGTGACTTTAAACAGCTCCACTTTACATTTATTTAATCACAGCTGATTTTACAGCTCAAAAACACCTAAAAAACAGCGGCGTCGCCTCTCCACAGATCTGACGCGTGACCTGGTCTGGTTTGGTCTCCGTGACGGCAGAAAGCTTTAATGCCGTACTACGGAACCTTCCAGACAAAGCAACACAACGCACCTTTAACTAAGAATCAAATCACAAACTGGTATCAAAACCAGATGCTCATTCGACTCCACGTTGTTGTTTTTTCCTGAAATTACCCACAGTACGGCATTTAATTTAACCTGATCTCCATGGAGACGAGAAGGCCACATCACCGGGCCACGTTACAGGTCAGATCTGCGGAGAGCCTGCTCACAATATCAATAATACTAATAATAACTAATACTTCTGGAGTAGTTTTGAGAAATAAAAACTACTCACAACACATACAAAGGCCACAATACACACAAAAAAACAACAACGCACCAAAAAAAGGTGAAACACACCAAAAAAAAAAGACACAGCACACCAAAAACAAGCCACAATACACACAAAGAAACAACAACGCACCAAGAAAAGGTTAAAAAAAACAAGAAAAGGTAAAAAAAAAAAACACACACCAAGAAACAGTAAAAAAAAAACACCAAGAAAAGTTTAAAAAACACCAAAAAAGGTCAAAATACACAAAAAAGGTGCAGCACACCAAAAAACAAGCCACAAAACACCAAAAAAGACCACACCACAGCAGGAAAAGGTCAAAATACACCAAGAAAAGGTAAAAAAACACCAAAAAAAGGCCACAACACACACAAAAAACACCACAAGGCACAAAAAACGCACCCCCAAAAAGACACAATACACCAAAAAAAGACACAACACACCAAGAAAAGGTCAAAATACACCAAAAAAGCCAAAAAACCAAAAAAGCCACAACACCAAAAAAAAAACGCACCAAAAAAGCCACAACACCCAAAAAAAAAACGCACCAAAAAAGGCCACAACACAACAAAAAAAACATAACACACCAAAAAAAGGCCACAACACACCAAAAAAGGCCCAAAACACCAAAAAGAGGCACAACACACAAAAAAGGCCACAACACACCAAAAAAGGCCCAAAACACCAAAAAAAGACGCAAAACACCAAAAAAGGCGCAAAACACCAAAAAAAGACGCAAAACACCAAAAAAGGCCCAAAACACCAAAAAAAGACGCAAAACACCAAAAAAAAGGCGCAAAACACTACAAAAAGACCACAACACACCAAGAAAAGGTCAAAATACACCAAAAAAGCCACAACACCAAAACAAAATGCACCAAAAAGCCACAACACAACAAAAAAAACACAACACAACAAAAAAAGGCGCAAAACACCAAAAAAGCCACAACACACCAAAAAAAAAAGCAACAATGCACCAAGAAAAGGTCAAAACACACCAAAAAAAGCCACAACACACCAAAAAAGACCCTAACAACGCACCACAAAAAAGCAACAGCGGAAGTGGCCACGGGGCTCTATTTTCTGACGGACCGAGCGAGGAGGATCAAGCGGGAAGTGAATGGGAAAAGATAAAGACGACGAATGTGAAAAGTAAGTCGGAAACGTAAGTAAAAGTAAGTTATTGTTTTGTGGCCAGGATCGATGCCCGTGTCTGACCGCCGTAAATCATTTCCTCACTCAGTCCGTGGGAAAACACTCCCGTTTCGCCTTTTTTTGTTGTGTTGCGGCGTTTGTATTTGTTGCTAACCTCCTCCCAGGCTTCCGTAAAAAAACGCCTGTACTTGAATAACTACAAGAGCTATATTTGTTTAATGCCGTACTGCGGAACATCACCACGGAGACGAGCAGAAAAGTCACACAGTGCACCTTTAAGTAGAGAAGAAGAGCAAACCCCACGGACCTGACAGATCCTCGATGGAGGCGAGGCTGTGTTTGGAGTCTCGTCCGTCGCTGTTCACCTCGGACTCTTGAGATCTGGAAAGAAAAAAGAATAAAAAACGCATATAAAAAACAAAACAAACCAAAAAAACAGTTATAAAAGTGAAAAAAAGAGAGATCTGCAGGAGGCAAACGCGCCGACGTGGGTGAAGCAATGTTTACCGATGACGCAAACGGACCGGAGACAGCGCCGGCCGGCCTTGACTTTTGGAAGAGGAAAAATAAAAACGTGTTTAAAGGGTCCAATGTTCCACCGTTTTCCCTGTTCGGACGGCGTTTCCTCGTCACAAACGGACCCGGAGCTGTGTTTTGTTTGATTGACTTGACAAACCTCTTTGGCTCCACTGTGTTTTTAAACTCCACACACCTTCACCTGAATCACTCGGATCGTTTTTTTCAGTCCTGGAGTCGCAGATCTCGACTGAAGAAAAGGTAAAAGGAACTGGAAAACTTCAGAGTTTGTTCAGTCCTTTTTTAGTCCTGGTTTAGTCCTGGTTTAGTCCTAGTTTAGACCTGGTTTAGACCTGGTTTAGACCTGTTTCAGTTCTGGTTTAGTCCTGGTTTAGTCCCAGTTCAGTCCTGGTTTAGTCCCAATTTAGACATGGTTTAGTCTTGGTTTAGTCCTGGTTTAGACCTGTTTTAGTCCTGGTTTAGTCCTGGTTCAGTCCTGGTTTAGTCCTGGTTTAGACCTGTTTTAGTCCTGGTTTAGTCCTGGTTTAGACCTGGTTTAGTCCTGGTTCAGGCCTGGTTCAGTCCTGTTTTAGTCCTGGTTTAGTCCTGGTTTAGTCCTGGTTTAGTCCTGGTTTAGTCCTGGTTTAGACCTGTTTTAGTCCTGGTTCAGTCCTGGTTCAGTCCTGGTTCAGTCCTGTTTTAGTCCTGGTTCAGTCCTGTTTTAGACCTGGTTTAGTCCTGTTTTAGTCCTGGTTTAGACCTGTTTTAGTCCTGGTTCAGTCCTGTTTTAGTCCTGTTTTAGTCCTGGTTTAGATCTGTTTTAGTCCTGGTTTAGACCTGTTTTAGTCCTGGTTTAGTCCTGGTTTAGTCCTGGTTTAGTCCTGGTTTAGTCCTGTTTTAGTCCTGGTTTAGATCTGTTTTAGTCCTGGTTTAGACCTGTTTTAGTCCTGGTTTAGTCCTGGTTTGTAATTCTCTGGGTGTAATTCTCACCTGTACATGAAGGGGGCGACGGTGGCCATGTTGGGGTGGCTGTGCAGCTGCTGGTTCTGGGGCAGCTGGACGCTCACAGTGTTGGAGGCCGTGCTCTGCGTAGTCCCGGCGGCCGCCACACAGGGGGCGCCGCTCCCCGAGTCCCTGTCCGCCCCCTTCGACGCCAGATGCCCTCCCGGGCCTCGCGCGCCCTTCGCCCGCTCCGCCGCCTCCTTCGACGACTTCGCCGCCTGGTTCTTCGCTCCGGGCTTCGGGATTCCGCTCTGCGCTTCCTTCTTCGCCACTTTCCCGCCTTTCGGAATGAAGCTCGCGATTTTCGACGTGCGTTTGTTGCAATCCGAGTCCGGCGTTTCGTCTTTCGCTTCGTCGGTTTTCATCTCCGGCGTAGAAACTCTTTTGGAGCTCTCTTTAACTTTACTTTTGTCTTTTTCCGGAGCTTTCACCGAACTTTTCTTCGCCGTCAGCGCCCGGCTAAACGTCCTTTGCGCGATTCCCTTCAGCGCCATTTTCGGACTGCTCGCCGACGCCGGATTCGCTCCGTTCGTTGCCGGTCGGACATTTCCGTTGTCAACCTCCAGCGAGTCCGTCATCGAAGAAGATTCCGTCAGCTTTCCCGACGTACCGTTTTCCGTGGACGATTTCGAGGCGCTTTTGCTGTTGAATAGTTTGAGTTTTTCGAGCATGGACTTCTGGGACGCGGCTTTGGGCGGAGACTCGGAGGCTTTCGCGGTGTTTTCGTGCGTTTTGGTCGAGCAGGAAGCGGCGTTCTTGTTCGCCGATTTGCTCCTCCAGGGTTTCCCGCCGGCGTTGGGCTGAGGGATCGCCGTGTTGTTATTGGGCGAGGAGGAGGAAGGGGGCGGGGCCGGGGCGGAGGAGGAGGTAGCTGATTGGACGCCGGCCGAGTGCTCGGTCATCGCCGGGGGATGGAAGGACAGACCCTCGGAAGAATCTGGAAGGAAAAAGAGAGAAAAAAAACGTTCAAACTAAAACCACAGACGGAGTAAAAGAAGTGGACAGAGCGAGAGCGACGTCCTCAGAGTCAAATGAAAACCTGAAGTCGCCTCATCGAACGCAAACCTACAGAAACTACGTCCATCGTTTGTGCTGCTTTAGTTTTGGAGAAATGAACGATTCTTTTCCAGGTCAAACTGGGGTCAGACCCACAGGAAGAAGAAAAACGCTCGAAAACGCCCAAAATGGAGTCAGTCGTTTGTGCTGCAGAAAGTTCAGTTTGTGTGATTCTGGTTCTTCAGATATTCACAGTTTTATTTTGGTCGATGACGTCGTCCAGAACCTCAGAATGTGAAACAGCCTCAAAACAGAAGAAAATGATGTCAAACGTTTGTATTTGGTTTGTGCTGTTTTGTGCTGTGACAGTTTCATTTGTGGAAAAGTCTGTTTCAGTCTTTAGTCTTTTGCTTTTGATTCATATTTTATAATAACACAGACTTTTCCTCAGCCTCAGGTCGTTTCTCTTCACTAGTTTTGTGGAGTTTGTCGCCGTCAGAGGAGCAGAAATGACGTCCTGTAATTACCACAGAAATAATAATGAAGAATGACTCCATTTTGGGCGTTTTCGAGCGTTTTTCTTCTTCCTGTGGGTCTGACCCCAGTTTGACCTGGAAAAGAATCGTTCATTTCTCCAAAACTAAAGCAGCACAGACTAAACCCGTGGCCCTTTTGCATCTTCCAGCCCGACGTCTTCAAAACTTGGCTAAACGGAGTCAAACCCACAACCCTCTGGTGCGCGGGAGGAGAGGCCGACCACTCTGCCGCCGTCGCCACGGAGACGGAGCCGTAAAAGGACTTTGTTTAAACATGTTTAAAGTTTTTCACACAGAGTCCAGTGTTTACACTCTGGACGACCTCGCTGCAGCGCCAAAGAGTTCGTCTAAAGCTGCTCTGCGGAACTTTCCCGTCGTTTCCACGGATACGTCACTGCTCGGCCTGGAATGTCCCGCAGTGTGACTTTAAACAGCTCTGCTTTACGTTTATTCACTCACAGGTGGTTTATTTAAAGCTCAGAAAAAGTTTAGACCTGGTTTAGTCCAGATTTAGTCCAAGTTTAGACTTGGTTTAGTCCTGGTTTAGTCCGAGTTTAGACCTGGTTTAGTCCTGGTTTAGTCCGAGTTTAGACCCGATTTAGTCCGAGTTTAGACCTGGTTTAGTCCTGGTTTAGTCCGAGTTTAGACCTGGTTTAGTCCTGGTTTAGTCCGAGTTTAGACCCGATTTAGTCCGAGTTTAGACCTGGTTTAGTCCTGGTTTAGTCCAAGTTTAGACCCGATTTAGTCCGAGTTTAGACCTGGTTTAGTCCTGGTTTAGTCCGAGTTTAGACCTGGTTTAGTCCTGGTTTAGTCCGAGTTTAGACCTGGTTTAGTCCAAGTTTAGACCCGATTTAGTCCGAGTTTAGACCTGGTTTAGTCCTGGTTTAGTCCAAGTTTAGACCCGATTTAGTCCGAGTTTAGACCTGGTTTAGTCCTGGTTTAGTCCGAGTTTAGACCTGGTTTAGTCCTGGTTTAGTCCGAGTTTAGACCTGGTTTAGTCCTGGTTTAGTCCGAGTTTAGACCTGGTTTAGTCCTGGTTTAGTCCGAGTTTAGACCTGGTTTAGTCCTGGTTTAGTCCAAGTTTAGACTTGGTTTAGAACTGGTTTAGTCCAAGTTTAGACCTGGTTTAGTCCGAGTTTAGACCTGGTTTAGTCTGAGTTTAGACCCAATTTAGTCCAAGTTTAGACCTGGTTTAGTCCTGGTTTAGTCCAAGTTTAGACCTGATTTAGTCCGAGTTTAGACCTGGTTTAGTCCTGGTTTAGTCCGAGTTTAGACCTGGTTTAGTCCTGGTTTAGTCCGAGTTTAGACCCGATTTAGTCCGAGTTTAGACCTGGTTTAGTCCTGGTTTAGTCCAAGTTTAGACCTGATTTAGTCCGAGTTTAGACCTGGTTTAGTCCTGGTTTAGTCCGAGTTTAGACCTGGTTTAGTCCTGGTTTAGTCCAAGCTTAGTCCTGGTTTAGTCCGAGTTTAGTTTTTCACACAGAGTCCAGTGTTTACACTCTGGACGACCTCGCTGCAGCTCCAAAGACTTCGTCTAAAGCTGCTCTGTGGAACTTTCCCGTCGTTTCCATGGATACGTCACTGCTCGGCCTGGAATGTCCCGCAGTGTGACTTTAAACGGCTCTGCTTTACGTTTATTCACTCACAGGTGGTTTATTTACAGCTCAGAAATCCCTGGAAAAACAGACGTTCTGACTGTGAGCGGCGTCGCCTCTCCACAGATCTGACCCGGAACTCGGTCCGGTTTGGTTTCCGTGGAGACAGAAAGGGTTAACGCCCCTGCTAGACGGGAAAAGTTACACAGTGCACCTTTAAATCATGCAAAACCCTAAATGTTTACTTCATGTTTGTGGCGTAAAAGTTGCAGGTTAAAAATTTGTGTAAAAAGAAAAACAGATTTAAAAAGAACAGATAAAGAAAGAAAGAAAGAAAGAAAGAAAGAAAGAGTGAATTAAACGCAGAGGAAATGAACTCACCACGAAGAGACGTTTGAATGAAGCTGTGAGAGCGAAAGAGTTTGAATATTCAAAACTAACCGACAGAGAGAGAGAGAGAGAGAGAGAAAAGAGAAAGAGAGAAAAGAGAAAGAGAGGAGGAGGGAAAGAGAGAAAGAGGAGGTGGAGAGAAAGAGAAGAGTGAGAAAGAGGAGGAGGAGGGGAAGAGAGAAAGAAAGAGGAGGGGGAGGGGAAGAGAGAGAAAGAGAGGAGGAAGAGAGAAAGAAAGAGAGAGTGGAGGAGGAGAGGAGGAGAGAAAAAAGAGGAGGGTGTAAAGAGGAGGGGAGGGAGAGAAAGAGGAGGGAACGAGAGAGAGGAGGAGGAGGAGGGGAAGAGAGAGAGGAGGGGGGAAGACAGAGAGAGAAGGGGGAACGAGAAGGAGGTAGAGAAGGGAGAGAGAGAAAGAGAGAAGGAACAGGGAGGGGAACGAGGGAGAACGAGGGGGAAGGGAAAGAAACAGAGAGGGAGAGAAAAGGAGGGAGAGAGAGGAGAGAGGGAGTGGGAAAGGGGGGAGGAAGAGAGAAGGGGAGGAGGAGAGAGAGTGGGAAAGAGGGGAAGGGGGAGGAGGGGGGTTAGAAAAAGAGAGAAACAGGAGAGAGGGAAGAAGGGAAGAGGGAGGAACGAAAACATGGAGCAACAGTCATAAAAAACTGACAAAGTCTGAGAACGAGAGAAGAAAGAAGAAAGACCTGTTTAAGAGGAAGAGAGAAGGAAGGAGGGAGGGAGAGAGAGGGAGGGAGAGGGAAAGAGGGAGAGAGAGGGAGGGAGAGGGAGGGAGAGGGAAAGAGGGAAGGAGAGGGAGAGAAAGAGAGAGGGAGAGACAGGGAGAGAAAGAGGGAGGGAGGGAGAGAGGGAGGGAGGGAGAAAGAGGGAGGGAGGGAGAAAGAGGGAGAGAGGGAGGAAAGGGGACGAGAGAGAGAAAGAAGGAGAGAGGAGGAGGAAGGGAGGAAGAGGGAGGGAAGGAGGGAGAAAAAGAGAGGAAGGGAAAAAGAGGAGGAGGGAGAGAATGAGAGGGACGGAGAGAAAGAGAGGGAAGGAAAGAAAGGGGGAGGGAGAAAAAGAGGGAGGGAGAGGGAAATGGAGGGGGGAAAGAAAGAGAGAGGAGATGGGAAGAGAAAGAAAGGAAGGGAGGGAGAGGGAGGGAGGGAGGGAGGAGAGGGTGAGGGGGAAGAGAAAGAGAAAATGAAGGAGAGAGAGAGAGGGAGGAAGAGGGAGGGGGAGAAAGACAGGCAGAGAGGGAATGAAAGGGAGGGAGAAGAAAGAGAAGGAGAGGAGGGAAAAAGACAGTGAGAGGGACAGAGAGAGAGAAAAAAGAGGAAAAAAGAGAAAGAGGGAAAGATAAAGAGACAGAAACAAACTGGAGGAGGACAGAGAGTAAAGGGAGAGAAAGGAGGAGTGCAGACTGATCACACGTTCAAACTCCTGCCTTCTTTTCACACTCTATCCTTTCTTTCCCTCCTCTTCCCTTTTCCCCCTTTTCTCCCTGAAGCACCTCATTTTCCTCGTCTCTTTAAACAAACTGCGTCACATGAAGTGTCTGAGCAGCCCCCCTGTCAGGAAGTGCTCCTCTGCATGCCGGTTGCCGTTGGCGTTAGCTCCGCCCCCTCGTCTGTTCTGTTTTCCACGTTTCTTCGGTTAAAGTTTCGTCAGGATTTTAAAGTTTAATGTTTAATGTCTGACCAGAGCCGGGTCCAAGTCCAGAGTCCGGACTTTAGGGTCAACCGGGTCCGACCAGACCAGACCCGGGACCAGACCAGAGCCGGGACCAGACCAGACCCGGGACCAGACCAGAGCCGGGACCAGACCAGAGCCGGGACCAGACCAGAGTCGGGACCAGACCAGACCCGGGACCAGACCAGAGCCGGGACCAGACCAGACCCGGGACCAGACCAGAGCCGGGACCAGACCAGAGCCGGGACCAGACCAGACCCGGGACCAGACCAGACCCGGGACCAGACCAGACCCGGGACTCTGAGACTAAACCGGGGTTTGAGTCTGAGACCTGGTTTTACAATAGTCTAGTACTTGGTCTCGTCCTAGCTTAGTTTAGACCTGGTTTAGTCCAAGTTTAGACCTGATTTAGACCTGGTTTAGTCATGGTTTAGTCCAAGTTTAGTCCTGGTTTAGTCCGAGTTTAGACCTGGTTTATTCCGAGTTTAGACCTGGTTTAGTCCGAGTTTAGACCTGGTTTAGTCCGAGTTTAGACCTGGTTTAGTCCGAGTTTAGACCTGGTTTAGTCCGAGTTTAGACCTGGTTTAGTCCGAGTTTAGATCTAGTTTAGTCCGAGTTTAGACCTGGTTTAGTCCGAGTTTAGACCTGGTTTAGTCCGAGTTTAGATCTGGTTTAGTCCGAGTTTAGACCTGGTTTAGTCCGAGTTTAGACCTGGTTTAGTCCGAGTTTAAACCTGGTTTAGTCTGAGTTTAGACCTGGTTTAGGCCAAGTTTAGACCTGGTTTATTCCGAGTTTAAACCTGGTTTAGTCTGAGTTTAGACCTGGTTTAGGCCTAGTTTAGACCTGGTTTAGTCCGAGTTTAGACCTGGTTTAGGCCAAGTTTAGACCTGGTTTAGTCCGAGTTTAGACCTGGTTTAGACCTGGTTTATTCCAAGTTTAGACCTGGTTTAGTCCGAGTTTAGACCTGGTTTAGTCCAAGTTTAGACCTGGTTTAGTCCGAGTTTAGACCTGGTTTATTCCAAGTTTAGACCTGGTTTAGTCCGAGTTTAGACCTGGTTTAGTCCAAGTTTAGACCTGGTTTAGTCCGAGTTTAGACCTGGTTTAGTCCGAGTTTAGACCTGGTTTAGTCCGAGTTTAGATCTGGTTTAGTCCGAGTTTAGACCTGGTTTAGTCCGAGTTTAGACCTGGTTTAGTCCGAGTTTAAACCTGGTTTAGTCTGAGTTTAGACCTGGTTTAGGCCAAGTTTAGACCTGGTTTATTCCGAGTTTAAACCTGGTTTAGTCTGAGTTTAGACCTGGTTTAGGCCAAGTTTAGACCTGGTTTAGTCCGAGTTTAGACCTGGTTTAGGCCAAGTTTAGACCTGGTTTAGTCCGAGTTTAGACCTGGTTTAGACCTGGTTTATTCCAAGTTTAGACCTGGTTTAGTCCGAGTTTAGACCTGGTTTAGTCCAAGTTTAGACCTGGTTTAGTCCGAGTTTAGACCTGGTTTATTCCAAGTTTAGACCTGGTTTAGTCCGAGTTTAGACCTGGTTTAGTCCAAGTTTAGACCTGGTTTAGTCCGAGTTTAGACCTGGTTTAGTCCGAGTTTAGACCTGGTTTAGTCCGAGTTTAGATCTGGTTTAGTCCGAGTTTAGACCTGGTTTAGTCCGAGTTTAGACCTGGTTTAGTCCGAGTTTAAACCTGGTTTAGTCTGAGTTTAGACCTGGTTTAGGCCAAGTTTAGACCTGGTTTATTCCGAGTTTAAACCTGGTTTAGTCTGAGTTTAGACCTGGTTTAGGCCAAGTTTAGACCTGGTTTAGTCCGAGTTTAGACCTGGTTTAGTCCAAGTTTAGACCTGGTTTAGTCCGAGTTTAGACCTGGTTTAGTCCAAGTTTAGACCTGGTTTAGTCCGAGTTTAGACCTGGTTTAGTCCAAGTTTAGACCTGGTTTAGTCCGAGTTTAGACCTGGTTTATTCCAAGTTTAGACCTGGTTTAGTCCGAGTTTAGACCTGGTTTAGTCCAAGTTTAGACCTGGTTTAGTCCGAGTTTAGACCTGGTTTAGTCCGAGTTTAGACCTGGATTAGTCCAAGTTTAGACCTGGTTTAGTCCGAGTTTAGACCTGGTTTAGACCTGGTTTATTCCAAGTTTAGACCTGGTTTAGTCCGAGTTTAGACCTGGTTTAGTCCAAGTTTAGACCTGGTTTAGTCCGAGTTTAGACCTGGTTTATTCCAAGTTTAGACCTGGTTTAGTCTGAGTTTAGACCTGGTTTAGTCCAAGTTTAGACCTGGTTTAGTCCGAGTTTAGACCTGGTTTAGTCCGAGTTTAGACCTGGTTTAGTCCGAGTTTAGACCTGGTTTAGTCCGAGTTTAGACCTGGTTTAGTCCGAGTTTAGACCTGGTTTAGTCCAAGTTTAGACCTGGTTTAGTCCGAGTTTAGACCTGGTTTAGTCCGAGTTTAGACCTGGTTTAGTCCGAGTTTAGACCTGGATTAGTCCGAGTTTAGACCTGGTTTAGTCCAAGTTTAGACCTGGTTTATTCCAAGTTTAGACCTGGTTTAGTCCAAGTTTAGTCCTGGTTTAGTCCGAGTTTAGACCTGGTTTAGTCCGAGTTTAGACTCCAGCTCTGATTTGGAGGAAACATTAGAACATGAAACTTCTTAAAGACTTTTTTTTAGGGTCAAAGTCTGTGAAAAATGAAGATTTAAAAATATGAATCGTGTCCGTTTTCGTGCCATAAATAATTTGACTTCTAAACTCTGAAGTCCAAATGTATTAAAATCCTGTGTTTAATTCCTCTGCATTTGACCCACGGGTGATCAGGAGTCACAGTTCAAACCATCTGCCCCACAGTCAGCCTGACACCATCAGCCTGCACGTTTTGTCCCATAATGCCCCTCTCCCTCCTGCCCCTCCTGCCCCCCCGCCCCCTCCTCCTGCCCCCTCCTCCTGCCCCCTCCTCCTGCCCCTCCTGCCCCCTCCTGCCCCCTCTTACCCCCCCTCCTCCTGCCCCTCCTGCCCCCCCTGCCCCCTCCTCCTGCCCCTCCTGCCCCCTCCTCCTGCCCCTCCTCCTGCCCCCTCCTCCTGCCCCCTCCTCCTCCCCCCCCGTCCCCTCCTCCTGCCCCCTCCTCCTGCCCCCCCGTGCCCTCCTCCTGCCCCCCCGCCCCCTCCTCCTGCCCCTCCTCCTGCCCCCTCCTCCTGCCGCCCCCGTCCCCTCCTCCTGCCCCCCCTGCCCCCTCCTCCTGCCCCTCCTGCCCCTCCTGCCCCGTCCATGCCACCCATTCATAATCGCCCTAACCCACTTTCCTCAAACGCCAAACGCCGGCACGGATAATTGGGCACTAATCACTTCCTAATGCAGCCCCAGAACAGGACCGAGTTCAGACCGAGTTTAGACCTGGTTTAGTCTGAGTTTAGACCTGGTTTAGTCCTGGTTTAGACCTGGTTTAGACATGGTTTAGACCTGGTTTAGACATGGTTTAGACCTGGTTTAGACATGGTTTAGTCCGAGTTTAGACCTGGTTTAGTCCTGGTTTAGTCCGAGTTTAGACCTGGTTTAGTCCGAGTTTAGACTTGGTTTAGTCCGAGTTTAGACCTGGTTTAGTCCAAGTTTAGACCTGGTTTAGACATGGTTTAGTCCGAGTTTAGACCTGGTTTAGTCCTGGTTTAGACCTGGTTTAGACATGGTTTAGTCCGAGTTTAGACCTGGTTTAGTCCTGGTTTAGTCCGAGTTTAGACCTGGTTTAGTCCGAGTTTAGACTTGGTTTAGTCCGAGTTTAGACCTGGTTTAGTCCAAGTTTAGACCTGGTTTAGTCCGAGTTTAGACCTGGTTTAGACCTGGTTTAGTCCAAGTTTAGACCTGGTTTAGTCCAAGTTTAGACCTGGTTTAGTCCGAGTTTAGACCTGGTTTAGTCCGAGTTTAGATCTGGTTTATTCCGAGTTTAGACCTGGTTTAGTCCGAGTTTAGACCTGGTTTAGTCCTGGTTTATTCCGAGTTTAAACCTGGTTTAGTCTGAGTTTAGACCTGGTTTAGTCCAAGTTTAGACCTGGTTTAGGCCAAGTTTAGACCTGGTTTAGTCCGAGTTTAGACCTGGTTTAGTCCAAGTTTAGACCTGGTTTAGTCCGAGTTTAGACCTGGTTTAGACCTGGTTTAGTACAAGTTTAGACCTGGTTTAGTCCGAGTTTAGATCTGGTTTAGTCCAAGTTTAGACCTGGTTTAGTCCAAGTTTAGACCTGGTTTAGTCCAAGTTTAGACCTGGTTTAGTCCGAGTTTAGACCTGGTTTAGTCCGAGTTTAGATCTGGTTTATTCCGAGTTTAGACCTGGTTTAGTCCGAGTTTAGACCTGGTTTAGTCCTGGTTTATTCCGAGTTTAAACCTGGTTTAGTCTGAGTTTAGACCTGGTTTAGTCCAAGTTTAGACCTGGTTTAGGCCAAGTTTAGACCTGGTTTAGTCCGAGTTTAGACCTGGTTTAGTCCAAGTTTAGACCTGGTTTAGTCCGAGTTTAGACCTGGTTTAGACCTGGTTTAGTACAAGTTTAGACCTGGTTTAGTCCGAGTTTAGATCTGGTTTAGTCCAAATTTAGACCTGGTTTAGTCCAAGTTTAGACCTGGTTTAGTCCAAGTTTAGACCTGGTTTAGTCCGAGTTTAGACCTGGTTTAGTCCGAGTTTAGATCTGGTTTATTCCGAGTTTAGACCTGGTTTAGTCCGAGTTTAGACCTGGTTTAGTCCTGGTTTATTCCGAGTTTAAACCTGGTTTAGTCTGAGTTTAGACCTGGTTTAGTCCAAGTTTAGACCTGGTTTAGGCCAAGTTTAGACCTGGTTTAGTCCGAGTTTAGACCTGGTTTAGTCCTGGTTTAGTCCGAGTTTAGACCTGGTTTAGTCCGAGTTTAGACCTGGTTTAGTCCTGGTTTAGTCCTGGTTTAGACCTAGTTTTAGTCCTGGTTTAGACCGGGTTTAGACCTGTTTTAGTCCTGGTTTAGTCCTGGTTTACTCCTGGTTTCAGTCCTGGTTTTAGTCCTGGTTTAGTCCTGGTTTAGTCCTGGTTTAGACCTAGTTTAGTCCAACTTTAGTCCTGGTTTAGACCTAGTTTTAGTCCTGGTTTAGACCGGGTTTAGACCTGTTTTAGTCCTGGTTTAGTCCTGGTTTACTCCTGGTTTCAGTCCTGGTTTTAGTCCTGGTTTAGTCCTGGTTTAGTCCTGGTTTAGTTCTGGTTTAGACCTGGTTTAGTCCTGGTTTAGACCTGGTTTAGACCTGGTTTAGACCTGTTTTAGACCTGGTTTAGACCTGGTTTAGTTCTGGTTTAGTCTCGTGGTTCTGTGTTTGTGTCTAAAGTTTCTCACCTGATCCGGAGCCTCAGTTTCCTGAAGTGTTTCAGTGTGAGACAGAATTCCACCTCCTCCTGCTCATGTGAGCGAGGGAAGAGACGGAGGAGAGGAAGAAGGAGGGAAGAGACGGAGGAGAGGAGGAGAGGAGGAGGGAGGGAAGAGACGGAGGAGAGGAGGAGGGAGGGAAGAGACGGAGGAGAGGAGGAGGGAGGGAAGAGACGGAGGAGAGGAGGAGGGAGGGAAGAGACGGAGGAGAGGAGGAGGGAGGGAGGAGAGGAGAGGAGGAGGGAGAGAAGAGAGGAGGAGGGAGGGAGGGAAGAACCAGAGCTACTATTAGAGAGAGAGAAGAGAGGAAAGAAAAGAGGGAAGAGAAGAGGGGAGGGAAGAGAGACACAGCTACTATTAGAGAGAGAGAAGAGAGGGAGAGGAGAGGAGGGAGGGAAGAGCAACAACATGACTATTAGAGAGAGAGAGAAGAGAGGGAAGAGAGAAGGGAAAAAACACAGAGAGACTGAGAGAGAGGAGGAGAGAAAAGAAGAGGGGGCAGAGAGAAAGAAAGAGGGACAGAGGAAACAGAGAGAGAGAGAGAGAGAGAGGAGGGGGGAAGAGAAGGTGAAAAACAAGAGAGAGAGAGAGAGAAAGGGGGTAAAGGCAGTGGACGAGAAGAGAGAGCGGGGGGATGGAGAGAAAGAGAGAAAAGAGGGAAAAAAGGAGTCAGTAGAAAAACAGAGAGAGAGAGAAAGAGGGAGGAAGCGTGAGAAAAGAGGAGGAGGAGGAGGAGAGGGGAGAAGGGCGAGACGGAGGGCTGGAGAGATGGAGAGAAAAGGGAAAATGGAGAGAGAAGAAAAAGTAGGAAAAGAGAGACAGAGAAAGAGGAAGAGAGAAAACAAAAGAGGAACAGAAGAGAGAGAAGAAGGGATGTGTGGACGGGCAGAAGGAGGAGAGAAGGAAAGAGAAGAGAGAGAAGGAAAGAGGAGAGAGAGAAGGAGACAGACGGAGGTGAAGACGAGCGAGTCTGAGCCTGTGTCACCGCCTGAAGTACAAATACTTCAAACTGGAATGTACTGCAAATATAAGTACTACTACTGCAAATATATGTACTACTACTGAAAATATAAGTACTACTACTGCAAATATAAGTACTACTACTGCACATATATGTACTACTACTGCAAATATAAGTACTACTACTGCAAATATAAGTACTACTACTGCAAATATAAGTACTACTACTGCAAATATAAGTACTACTACTGCAAATATAAGTACTACTACTGCACATATATGTACTACTACTGCAAATATAAGTACTACTACTGCAAATATAAGTACTACTACTGCACATATAAGTACTACTACTGCAAATATAAGTACTACTACTGCAAATATAAGTACTACTACTGCAAATATAAGTACTACTACTGCAAATATAAGTACTACTACTGCAAATATAAGTACTACTACTGCACATATAAGAAATACTAAATCAAATATAAGAACTACTACTGAAAATATATGTACTAATACTGCACATATAAGTACTACTACTGAAAATATAAGTACTACTACTGCAAATATAAGTACTACTACTGCACATATATGTACTACTACTGCAAATATAAGTACTACTACTGCAAATATAAGTATTACTACTGCACATATATGTACTACTACTGCAAATATAAGTACTACTACTGCACATATATGTACTACTACTGCAAATATAAGTACTACTACTGTAAATATAAGTACTACTACTGCAAATATAAGTACTACTACTGCAAATATAAGTACTACTACTGCAAATATAAGTACTACTACTGCACATATATGTACTACTACTGCAAATATAAGTACTACTACTGCAAATATAAGTACTACTACTGCAAATATAAGTACTACTACTGCACATATATGTACTACTACTGCAAATATAAGTACTACTACTGCAAATATAAGTACTACTACTGCAAATATAAGTACTACTACTGCACATATATGTACTACTACTGCAAATATAAGTACTACTACTGCAAATATAAGTACTACTACTGCACATATATGTACTACTACTGCAAATATATGTACTACTACTGCAAATATAAGTACTACTACTGCAAATATAAGTACTACTACTGCACATATAAGTACTACTACTGCAAATATAAGTACTACTACTGCACATATATGTACTACTACTGCAAATATAAGTACTACTACTGCAAATATAAGTACTACTACTGCACATATATGTACTACTACTGAAAATATAAGTACTACTACTGCAAATATAAGTACTACTACTGCAAATATATGTACTACTACTGAAAATATAAGTACTACTACTGCAAATATATGTACTACTACTGAAAATATAAGTACTACTACTGCAAATATAAGTACTACTACTGCACATATATGTACTACTACTGCAAATATAAGTACTACTACTGCAAATATAAGTACTACTACTGCACATATATGTACTACTACTGCAAATATAAGTACTACTACTGCACATATATGTACTACTACTGAAAATATAAGTACTACTACTGCAAATATATGTACTACTACTGAAAATATAAGTACTACTACTGCAAATATAAGTACTACTACTGCACATATATGTACTACTACTGCAAATATAAGTAATTACTACCGCAAATATAAGCACTACTACTGCACATATAAGCAATTACTACTGCAAATATAAGTACTACTACTGCAAATATAAGTACTACTACTGCACATATAAGTACTACTACTGCAAATATAAGTACTACTACTGCAAATATAAGTACTACTACTGCACATATAAGTACTACTACTGCAAATATAAGTACTACTACTGCAAATATATGTACTACTACTGCAAATATAAGTACTACTACTGCAAATATAAGTACTACTACTGCAAATATAAGTACTACTACTGCACATATATGTACTACTACTGCAAATATAAGTACTACTACTGCAAATATAAGTATTACTACTGCACATATATGTACTACTACTGCAAATATAAGTACTACTACTGCACATATATGTACTACTACTGCAAATATAAGTACTACTACTGTAAATATAAGTACTACTACTGCAAATATAAGTACTACTACTGCAAATATAAGTACTACTACTGCACATATATGTACTACTACTGCAAATATAAGTACTACTACTGCAAATATAAGTACTACTACTGCAAATATAAGTACTACTACTGCACATATATGTACTACTACTGCAAATATAAGTACTACTACTGCAAATATAAGTACTACTACTGCACATATAAGTACTACTACTGCACATATATGTACTACTACTGCAAATATAAGTACTACTACTGCAAATATAAGTACTACTACTGCACATATATGTACTACTACTGCAAATATATGTACTACTACTGCAAATATATGTACTACTACTGCAAATATATGTACTACTACTGCAAATATATGTACTACTACTGCAAATATAAGTACTACTACTGTAAATATAAGTACTACTACTGCAAATATAAGTACTACTACTGCAAATATAAGTACTACTACTGCAAATATAAGTACTACTACTGCAAATATAAGTACTACTACTGCACATATATGTACTACTACTGCAAATATAAGTACTACTACTGCAAATATAAGTACTACTACTGCACATATATGTACTACTACTGCAAATATAAGTACTACTACTGCAAATATAAGTACTACTACTGCAAATATAAGTACTACTACTGCACATATATGTACTACTACTGCAAATATAAGTACTACTACTGCAAATATAAGTACTACTACTGCACATATATGTACTACTACTGCAAATATAAGTACTACTACTGCACATATATGTACTACTACTGCAAATATAAGTACTACTACTGCAAATATAAGTACTACTACTGTAAATATAAGTACTACTACTGCAAATATAAGTACTACTACTGCAAATATAAGTACTACTACTGCAAATATATGTACTACTACTGCAAATATAAGTACTACTACTGCAAATATATGTACTACTACTGCAAATATATGTACTACTACTGCAAATATAAGTACTACTACTGCAAATATAAGTACTACTACTGCACATATATGTACTACTACTGCAAATATAAGTACTACTACTGCAAATATATGTACTACTACTGCAAATATATGTACTACTACTGCACATATATGTACTACTACTGCAAATATAAGTACTACTACTGTAAATATAAGTACTACTACTGCAAATATAAGTACTACTACTGCAAATATAAGTACTACTACTGCAAATATAAGTACTACTACTGCAAATATAAGTACTACTACTGTAAATATAAGTACTACTACTGCAAATATAAGTACTACTACTGCAAATATAAGTACTACTACTGCAAATATAAGTACTACTACTGCAAATATAAGTACTACTACTGTAAATATAAGTACTACTACTGCAAATATAAGTACTACTACTGCAACATATGTACTACTACTTCAAATATAAGTACTACTACTGCAAATATATGTACTACTACTGCAAATATATGTACTACTACTGCAAATATAAGTACTACTACTGCAAATATAAGTACTACTACTGCACATATATGTACTACTACTGCAAATATAAGTACTACTACTGCAAATATATGTACTACTACTGCAAATATATGTACTACTACTGCACATATATGTACTACTACTGCAAATATAAGTACTACTACTGCAAATATATGTACTACTACTGCAAATATATGTACTACTACTGCAAATATATGTACTACTACTGCAAATATATGTACTACTACTGCAAATATAAGTACTACTACTGTAAATATAAGTACTACTACTGCAAATATAAGTACCACTACTGCAAATATAAGTACTACTACTGCAAACATAAGCACTACTACTGCAACATAAGCACTACTACTGCACACATATGTACTACTACTGCAAATATAAGTACTACTACTGCAAACATAAGCACCACTACTGCAAATATAAGTACCTACTACTGCAAAATATAAGTACCACTACTGCAAATATAAGCACTACTACCGCAAATATAAGTACTACCTGCAAATATAAGTACTACTACTGCACATATAAGCACTACTACTGCAAATATAAGTACCTACTACTGCAAATATATACTACTACTGCAAATATAAGTACTACTACTGCACATATAAGCACTACTACTGCAAATATAAGCACTACTACTGCAACATAAGTACTACTACTGCAAATATAAGTACTACTACTGCACACATAAGCACTACCACTGCAAATATAAGCACTACTACTACTGCAAATATAAGCAACTACTACTGCACACATAAGTACTACTACTGCAAATATAAGTACTACTACTGCAAATATAAGTACTACTACTGTAAATATAAGTACTACTACTGCAAATATAAGTACTACTACTGCAAATATAAGTACTACTACTGCAAATATAAGTACTACTACTGCAAATATAAGTACTACTACTGTAAATATAAGTACTACTACTGCAAATATAAGTACTACTACTGCAAATATAAGTACTACTACTGCAAATATAAGTACTACTACTGTAAATATAAGTACTACTACTGCACATATATGTACTACTACTGCAAATATAAGTAGTACTACTGCAAATATAAGTACTACTACTGCACATATATGTACTACTACTGCAAATATAAGTACTACTACTGCACATATATGTACTACTACTGCAAATATAAGTACTACTACTGCACATATATGTACTACTACTGCAAATATAAGTACTACTACTGCACATATATGTACTACTACTGCAAATATAAGTACTACTACTGCACATATATGTACTACTACTGCAAATATAAGTACTACTACTGCACATATATGTACTACTACTGCAAATATAAGTACTACTACTGCACATATATGTACTACTACTGCAAATATAAGTACTACTACTGCACATATATGTACTACTACTGCAAATATAAGTACTACTACTGCACATATATGTACTACTACTGCAAATATAAGTACTACTACTGCAAATATAAGTACTACTACTGCAAATATAAGTACTACTACTGCACATATATGTACTACTACTGCAAATATAAGTACTACTACTGCAAATATAAGTACTACTACTGCACATATATGTACTACTACTGCACATATATGTACTACTACTGCAAATATAAGTACTACTACTGCACATATATGTACTACTACTGCAAATATAAGTACTACTACTGCAAATATAAGTACTACTACTGCAAATATAAGTACTACTACTGCAAATATAAGTACTACTACTGCAAATATAAGTACTACTACTGCAAATATAAGTACTACTACTGCACATATATGTACTACTACTGCAAATATATGTACTACTACTGCAAATATAAGTACTACTACTGCACATATATGTACTACTACTGCAAATATATGTACTACTACTGCAAATATAAGTACTACTACTGCAAATATAAGTACTACTACTGCAAATATAAGTACTACTACTGCAAATATAAGTACTACTACTGCAAATATATGTACTACTACTGCAAATATAAGTACTACTACTGCACATATAAGTACTACTACTGCAAATATAAGTACTACTACTGCAAATATAAGTACTACTACTGCAAATATAAGTACTACTACTGCAAATATAAGTACTACTACTGCAAACATAAGTACTACTACTGCAAATATAAGCACTACTACCGCAAATATAAGCACTACTACTGCAAATATATGTACTACTACTGCAAATATAAGTACTACTACTGCACATATAAGTACTACTACTGCAAATATAAGTACTACTACTGCAAATATAAGTACCACTACTGCAAACATAAGTACTACTACTGCAAATATAAGTACTACTACTGCAAATATAAGTACTACTACTGCAAATATAAGTACTACTACTGCAAATATAAGTACTACTACTGCAAATATAAGTACTACTACTGCAAATATAAGTACTACTACTGCAAATATAAGTACTACTACTGCACATATAAGTACTACTACTGCACATATAAGTACTACTACTGCAAATATAAGTACTACTACTGCAAATATAAGTACTACTACTGCAAATATAAGTACTACTACTGCAAATATAAGTACTACTACTGCAAATATAAGTACTACTACTGCACATATAAGTACTACTACTGCACATATAAGTACTACTACTGCACATATATGTACTACTACTGCACATATATGTACTACTACTGCACATATATGTACTACTACTGCAAATATAAGTACTACTACTGCAAATATAAGTACTACTACTGCAAATATAAGTACTACTACTGCAAATATAAGTACTACTACTGCAAATATATGTACTACTACTGCAAATATAAGTACTACTACTGCAAATATAAGTACTACTACTGCACATATAAGTACTACTACTGCACATATATGTACTACTACTGCACATATATGTACTACTACTGCACATATATGTACTACTACTGCAAATATAAGTACTACTACTGCAAATATAAGTACTACTACTGCAAATATAAGTACTACTACTGCAAATATAAGTACTACTACTGCAAATATAAGTACTACTACTGCAAATATATGTACTACTACTGCAAATATAAGTACTACTACTGCACATATAAGTACTACTACTGCAAATATAAGTACTACTACTGCAAATATAAGTACTACTACTGCACATATATGTACTACTACTGCACATATAAGTACTACTACTGCAAATATAAGTACTACTACTGCACATATATGTACTACTACTGCACATATAAGTACTACTACTGCACATATATGTACTACTACTGCACATATAAGTACTACTACTGCACATATAAGTACTACTACTGCACATATATGTACTACTACTGCACATATATGTACTACTACTGCACATATATGTACTACTACTGCACATATATGTACTACTACTGCAAATATAAGTACTACTACTGCAAATATAAGTACTACTACTGCACATATATGTACTACTACTGCACATATATGTACTACTACTGCAAATATAAGTACTACTACTGCACATATATGTACTACTACTGCAAATATAAGTACTACTACTGCAAATATAAGTACTACTACAGTCCCTGACAAAAGTCTTGTCTCTGATCCATTTTGTAGAAACAAAAGTTTATAACCGGACTTTAAATGAATCGAGTGGTTTTAGAAATGTCTCATATCAAAGCTCAAACCTCCCAAATTCTGCTCGATACTCAAATAAATTTGCTTCACTGGAGAAACATCGATCATTAATGAACACAAAGGTCAGATTTAGGCAGGACAAAAGTCTTGTCTCCTTGTCACATGATGCACCCAGTCCTAGATTCCAGCCTCACCTGTGATCAGGTACTGATCAGTCACTTAGTGGTGAGTATAAAAAGAACCCCAGCACACCAGACCCTCACATCAACTGCAACCTGACCTCACACCAGACCCTCACATCAACTGCAACCTGACCTCACACCAGACCCTCACATCAACTGCAACCTGACCTCTGACCTGCCTAAGATCCACCCTGAGACCAAAGCGTTAATTATCAAGAGGCTGAAGACCAGATCCACTGCTGAGGTGGCCGACACCTTCAATGTGTCTCAGCGTCAAGTACAAAGAATAAGAAAAAGATCTGAAAAGACTGGAGATGTTTTTGACAAGCCCAGGTCCAGCAGACCCCGCAAGACAACTGCTCAGGAGGACTGTTTGTTAGTCCTGGTTTAGTCCTGGTTTAGTCCTGGTTTAGTCCTGGTCTAGTCCTGGTTTAGTCCTGGTCTAGTCCTGGTCTAGTCCTGGTCTAGTCCTAGTTCAGTCCTGGTTTAGTCCTGGTCTAGTCCTGGTCTAGTCCTGGTCTAGTCCTGGTCTAGTCCTGGTTTAGTCCTGGTCTAGTCCTGGTCTAGTCCTGGTCTAGTCCTAGTTCAGTCCTGGTCTAGTCCTGGTCTAGTCCTGGTCTAGTCCTGGTCTAGTCCTGGTCTAGTCCTGGTCTAGTCCTGGTTCAGTCCTGGTCTAGTCCTGGTCTAGTCCTGGTCTAGTCCTGGTTCAGTCCTGGTCTAGTCCTGGTCTAGTCCTGGTTCAGTCCTGGTCTAGTCCTGGTCTAGTCCTGGTTCAGTCCTGGTCTAGTCCTGGTCTAGTCCTGGTCTAGTCCTGGTCTAGTCCTGGTCTAGTCCTGGTTCAGTCTCACCTCTCGGGGCTTTGGTCTTGCTGTCGATCACTTGGCTTCGTCGGTGACAGTTGATCCGACTCGAGGACTCCGCGGTCTGGACCCGAGACCCGGTGGGACCTGGGAGTCTGAGGACAGAACCAGAGACCGGGTCAGGACCAGAGACCGGGTCAGGACCAGAGACCGGGTCAAGACCAGAGACCGGGTCAGGACCAGAGACCGGGTCAGGACCAGAGACCGGGTCAGGACCAGAGACCGGGTCAGGACCAGAGTAAAATGAAGAAAAAAAAAAAATATATACTGTTCATTTATTATTTAAAATCAAAGTCTTTTTATCAGTGATTTTGTCAGTGTAATAACAGGGATTATCCAGAAGGGGGCAGTGTTTCACTTCAGAGCAGATGCACAAACAACCAGAGAGTTCAGAGTCACCAGAGAAAAACAAAATAAATAAGACAAAATAAAAATCCACATGCAACAAAAACAGGCAAAAACAGGCAAAAAAAAAACAGTTTCACGACATTAAAGCTGCATTGTGTAACTTTTCTGGTGGTCCATGGAGATGTTTTTGTTATCGATTTGTCTGGAATGTTCTGCAGTACGGCATTAAAGCTTTCTGTCTACATGGAGACCAAACCAGACTGTTCCAGGTCAGATCTGTGGAGAGGCGACCGCGCTCAGGCAGAAGGTGTTTTTCTGGGTCTTTCTGAGCTCTAAAAACACCTGTGATGAATAAAAGGAAAGTCCCACTGAGACTCGTCTGTTTGTCAGTGGAGTCCTGAGGGGGAAGAGGCCCCTGTGGCTCCTGGCCCGACGGCCCCTGTGGCTCCTGGCCCGACGCCCCCTGTGGCTCCTGGCCCGACGGCCCCTGTGGCTCCTGGACTGACGGCCCCTGTGGCTCCTGGACCGACGGCCCCTGTGGCTCCTGGACTGACGGCCCCTGTGGCTCCTGGCCCGACGGCCCCTGTGGCTCCTGGACCGACGGCCCCTGTGGCTCCTGGCCCGACGCCCCCTGTGGCTCCTGGACCGACGGCCCCTGTGGCTCCTGGCCCGACGGCCCCTGTGGCTCCTGGACCGACGGCCCCTGTGGCTCCTGGCCCGACGGCCCCTGTGGCTCCTGGACCGACGGCCCCTGTGGCTCCTGGCCCGACGGCCCCTGTGGCTCCTGGACCGTGACAGGATCAGACTTTGATGTGGCGACACGTTTAAAATCCCTCTGTGTTCTCAGGCCGACAGAATCGCGCCGGTGTCGGTTTCTGCACCTAATCTTGAACGACTGACGTGTTCACGGTGAAAATCAGAGCGTTCGGGAACCGAAAAGTAAAAGTTGTTTTTTCTGCGGGACGCGTGACGACACAGTCGACGTCAGCAGGTTCATCCCAGTCACATGCGGGAAAATAAATCGGACCTGCTGTTGCAGAGATTTAATGTGTCTCATCACGTACGACAAGAAAAGATTTAAGTCTCTCAAATATTACGTACCGCTCGTCTTGCAAATACCCGCGTTTGCCCGGTAAGGTTCCATCTTTGGATTCGGCGTTTTACCACCTTCTCCACAGCAGCAGAGTTTGGTGCAGATAAACACTGATTTCCTGAGTCCAGACGCTGGTGTCAGTGATGTGCTCCACCAGTGGTATTTCTATGGCCTTGTTTTTATTTGGCGCTAAATCCACAGCCTCATGAACATCATGAGTTCACTTCACCTTTAAGCACTTTGGTGCGAGAACCGGTCTGAAAACAGCTACTGTGGAACATTCCAGGCAGAGCAGTGACGTATCCATGGAAACAAGCAGGTGATGGAGCCTCAAACCGAAAAGTTACACAGTGCAGCTTTAGGTCCAATTAATCACACACAGATCCGTCTTCTAAACGTGTTCAGAGGAATTATGAGCATAACGTTTTGTAAAAGGGGGAAAGGTTAAATCAGCAGGGGTCACGCAGGGGTCACGCAGGGGTCGTGTGGAGGCCACAGCCTGGAGCGACATTAGCGTTAGCTCCTCATGCAGTTTAACACATCATTAGCATAGAAACTGCCTTTGAACAGACACACCGAGCTAACGATGCTAACGCGCTAATGACGCTAACAACACTAATGAGGCTAATGAGGCTAAAGAGGTGCTATCTGATCAGAGGCAGGTTCAAGTTTAGTCCTGGTGCAGTTCTGGTTCTGTTATTGTTTAGTCCTGGTTTAGTCCTGGTTTAGTCCTGGTTTAGTCCTGGTTTAGTCCTGCTTTAGGCCTGGTTTAGTCCTGGTTTAGTCCTGGTTTAGCCCTGGTTTAGTCCTGGTTTAGTCCTGCTTTAGGCCTGGTTTAGTCCTGGTTTAGTCCTGGTTTAGTCCTGCTTTAGCCCTGGTTTAGTCCTGGTTTAGTCCTGCTTTAGGCCTGGTTTAGTCCTGGTTTAGTCCTGGTTTAGCCCTGGTTTAGTCCTGGTTTAGTCCTGGTTTAGTCCTGCTTTAGGCCTGGTTTAGGCCTGGTTTAGTCCTGGTTTAGTCCTGGTTTAGCCCTGGTTTAGCCCTGGTTTAGTCCTGGTTTAGTCCTGGTTTAGTCCTGCTTTAGGCCTGGTTTAGCCCTGGTTTAGTCCTGGTTTAGATCTGGTTTAGTCCTGGTTTAGCCCTGGTTTAGTCCTGGTTTAGTCCTGGTTTAGTCCTGCTTTAGGCCTGGTTTAGCCCTGGTTTAGTCCTGGTTTAGCCCTGGTTTAGTCCTGCTTTAGGCCTGGTTTAGGCCTGGTTTAGTCCTGGTTTAGATCTGGTTTAGTCCTGGTTTAGCCCTGGTTTAGTCCTGGTTTAGTCCTGCTTTAGGCCTGGTTTAGTCCTGGTTTAGTCCTGGTTTAGCCCTGGTTTAGTCCTGGTTTAGTCCTGGTTTAGTCCTGCTTTAGGCCTGGTTTAGGCCTGGTTTAGTCCTGGTTTAGTCCTGGTTTAGCCCTGGTTTAGCCCTGGTTTAGTCCTGGTTTAGTCCTGGTTTAGTCCTGCTTTAGGCCTGGTTTAGCCCTGGTTTAGTCCTGGTTTAGATCTGGTTTAGTCCTGGTTTAGCCCTGGTTTAGTCCTGGTTTAGTCCTGGTTTAGTCCTGCTTTAGGCCTGGTTTAGCCCTGGTTTAGTCCTGGTTTAGCCCTGGTTTAGTCCTGCTTTAGGCCTGGTTTAGGCCTGGTTTAGTCCTGGTTTAGATCTGGTTTAGTCCTGGTTTAGCCCTGGTTTAGTCCTGGTTTAGTCCTGGTTTAGTCCTGCTTTAGGCCTGGTTTAGCCCTGGTTTAGTCCTGGTTTAGTCCTGGTTTAGTCCTGGTTTAGTCCTGGTTTAGCTCTGGTTCATGCAGATGATCTGACCGAGTCTTTTTGGAGCCGAGGGAAAACTTGAGGAGTTTATTCTGAGGAGAATCGCTGAGGAGAGAGAGAAACAGCGAGAGGGAGAGAAGGATTTAAAGAAGAAGAGCACATCGTGACATCACTGAGTGCGTTTCCGTGCACATGAAAATCCCGGTTAAGCCATTTTTTACATTTCTTTTAGCTTTTCTTTTAGTTCTTGCAGTATTTTCAGGATCCCACCGTGTACTGCTGCATATTAATTGTAATAAAAGTTCACGTATTATTTATTTGTTCATTTTTCTTGCTTTTTAACGTTTGTTTCATTTTCGCCTCACTCACCTGGACTGCATGTCTGAGTGTGCGGCGGGCCCCTGCGCTGTGTGCCTGTGTCCAGACGGGGGCGCCCCATGCGACAGGTGTGGAGGGGCGCTGCTGTGCTGCGTCAGGGGCGGGTGCGGCGGGTGCGGCGGGTGCGGCGGGTGAGGCCTCTGCTGCTGCTGCTTAAACCGGGACAGGCTGAAGAACAGGCCCAGAATCGCCTTCAGGTTTCCATTCCCGATCTCTGAGGGAACACGAGAGGAGTCCTGGTTTAGTCCTGGTTTAGTCCTGGTTTAGTCCTGGTTTAGTCCTGGTTTAGTCCTGGTTCAGTCCCGGTTTAGTCCTGGTTCAGTCCCGGTTTAGTCCTGGTTCAGTCCCGGTTTAGTCCCGGTTTAGTCCTGGTTTAGTCCTGGTTTAGTCCCGGTTTAGTCCTGGTTTAGTCCTGGTTTAGTCCTGGTTTAGTCCTGGTTTAGTCCTGGTTTAGTCCTGGTTTAGTCTGGCATCTGACACACTGGGGTGAGTTAGGAGGTAGGAGTTAGGAGGCAGGAGGCAGGAGGTAGGAGGTAGGAGTTAGGAGTTAGGAGATAGGAGATAGGAGTTAGGAGATAGGAGGTAGGAGATAGGAGGTAGGAGATAGGAGGTAGAAGATAGGAGGTAGGAGATAGGAGGTAGGAGGTGGGTGGTAGGAGGTAGGTGATAGGTGATAGGAGGTAGGAGGTGGGAGATAGGAGGTAGGAGGTAGGAGATAGGAGGTAGGAGATAGGAGGTAGAAGATAGGAGGTAGGAGATAGGAGGTAGAAGGTGGGTGGTAGGAGGTAGGTGATAGGTGATAGGAGGTAGGAGGTAGGAGGTGGGAGGTAGGAGGTAGGAGATAGGAGGTAAGAGGTTGGAGGTAGAAGATAGGAGGTAGGAGATAGGAGGTAGAAGGTAGGAGGTGGGTGGTAGGAGGTGGGAGATAGGAGGTAGGAGATAGGAGGTAGGAGATAGGAGGTGGGTGGTAGGTGGTAGGAGGTGGGAGGTAGGTGATAGGAGGTAGGACATAGGAGGTAGGAGATAGGAGGTAGGAGGTGGGTGGTAGGAGGTAGGAGACAGGAGGTAGGAGGTAGGTGGTAGGTGATAGGAGGTAGGAGGTAGGTGATAGGAGATAGGAGGTGGGTGGTAGGAGGTAGGAGATAGGAGGTAGGAGGTAGGTGATAGGAGATAGGAGGTGGGTGGTAGGAGGTAGGAGACAGGAGGTAGGAGGTAGGTGGTAGGTGATAGGAGGTAGGAGGTAGGTGATAGGAGATAGGAGGTGGGTGGTAGGAGGTAGGAGATAGGAGATAGGAGGTGGGAGGTAGGAGATAGGAGGTAGGAGATAGGAGGTGGGAGGTGGGAGGGCATCTGGGCGTTTCTTACCTTCGGACGACAGGCCCTGGATGTTCACTCCTTTGGCGGCGAGAAAACTGAGACACGAGTCGATGTTTTCGATCTGAAACAGACGAACGAAAGAATCAGTGACGAGAGGAGGAAGAAAACAAAGCCCCAAAGACTCGATCCCGACGGATTCTGATCCCGTTTATTCCCCAGCGAATCATATTCCTGCACTTCCTGTTCAGACACAAGTCAAACTGTGGGATTATTATGTGTGAAATGTGGAGCGAGACTTCAGATCCAGGGTTTTTAAAGCAGAAAAGAGGCGATAAAGTCACAGGAAGTCGAGTCACTGTGGCTGATCTGCAGCTCTGTGGACGTAAACAAACACACGTGAGGAACAACTTCCGCCTTTTGACTTTTAAAGAACGTTTCAAATTGGATTCACAGCGCCGTTTTGTGGACTGGAGTCATTATTTGTGGAGGAGTTTCTGTGGATAATGTGGATCAGACGCTGCACTTTAGGTGAGTGCCGTATTTTCCGGACTTTAAGCCGCTTCTTTTTTCCCAGGCTTTTACAAAAGTCCGGCTAATCTGTGGATTTTTCTTCCACCACTAGGGGCGCTCTAACCGGAATTTCAAAAACAAGACAGACAGAAAATGAATCCAAAGAAGAATACGCTACTTTTTATTTAGCAGATATAACACACACGACAAATTACTAACTGGTAATTCTTTTCAAATCCTCGCCCCTTCATCATGAAAAGCACGAAGGAGTTTGTATGATGCAAGTTTTAAGTTGAAGGCATCGATGTTGCTCCAGGAAGGAAACGGCTGTAGAGCCCTGCACCCACGGGACCCCCGGGACCCGCTGCACCCCCGGGACCCGCTGCACCCGCGGGACCCACAGGACCCGCTGCACCCGCGGGACCCACGGGACCCACGGGACCAACGCAAAACAGTGCAGGACCATGGATGTAATAATGCACGGGACACATTCTGAAAGCTGATTGCAGGAGCAGGACTGAAAGTTGTGTCCTGCTGCTGTGAGCTCGGGTCAATGGTTTCAGTGGAGATGATTAAAGTGACTTGTGGTTTCACTGCACAGGAGAAATGAAGGACAATTATCGGTTCTTTTCTGTTTTTGACCTGTTTTAATCAGCACCGTTGTTGCCGTGTTAAAAGTCACTGTTCAGAAAGAATCTGTTCAGGTACATAAATGTACATTTACAGTACAAAATCGTTCTGTAGATGCAGTAAATATCTCATTCTTCAACACAGACATCAGCGGCTTATAGCCCGGAGCGGCTTGTACAACTTTTTTCTTATTTTTTTTTAATAGCGTGGGTGCGTCTTATATACTGCTGCGCTCAATAGTCCGGAAAATACGGTAATAAAGTCTTTATTTTCGCTCCTGAGTTTGTTTGTTGCGTCTCTGTGTCCGTCGCTCCTCTGCCCCCGACTCTGTTTTATCGTCTGTTTCCGTCGCGTCGTCGATGTTCGGTGGTTCTGATCCGACACCGACTCCACAAACACGAGGAGCAGCGGCTTCAGAATCGCAAATCGCAGCCAAAACTTCCTTCACGGCCGACATTACAGACGGATCCACCGAAGCTATAACAAAGGTGTCAGATCTGTATTGGAAGGAGCTGTCCTTAAGATCAGATCGGAAAAACTCTTGTAGTCTAAAGTCTTTGTGGACGAAGGCGGCTCTCGAGCGTCCGGGTTCAGATCGTTTCAGCGTCAGATGTTGAAAATGTCGGACGCACCGTTTCAACCGATCAGGGACGACGGTCCAGTGACGTAGCGACGTTATTATCCAGAAAAAGGAGGAGGAGGAGAAAGACCTGAGGGCCACAAACACCAGAACGAGAAACCGACACCGTGTCTTTGGTATAAACATACAGACGCTCGCGGTTTAATGTCAGAAATAAAAGTTATTGTATAAAAGAACAGCCCAGGGACCAGGGGGACGTAGTGGGACGTGTGCAGCTTTATGAGCAGCTTCCTCATGAGGCCAACAACAGTTTCACATCAAAGTCTCTGTTAACGTCCTCTGTGCCCCTAAAGAAATGACTTTAACAAATACACTTAATCCTAATGCCAGTAGTGAATGTGTTTTTAGCCTTAGTGATGCTCTCAGCACATTCACATTTACAGTCATTTCTTCTGTCCTTCCTGTCCCTGTTTTTTCCTGTCAAAATGCTCCGGGTCTTGTGTTTTAATCCAGGGCCGTGCAGAGCGGGTTTGGTCTGTCGCCATAAATCCATATTTCAAGTAGAACTCCTGCTATCGTCTGTTAAAAGCTTCTTTTTCTGGGAAGTTGTCGGCTTTTCTTCTGTCTCTTCACTGGGCCTTTTCCGCTCCGAAAAGAAACTTCCCAAAGACGTCTGGTTTTTTTTACTCATTTTGCTCATTTGTGGGTTAAATTTTTGGCGCTAAGTGGCCGAGATGTAACCGAGAGAATCCGGTCATTTTTCAAATAAAGGTGTTTCAAAATAAAAGATTGAACGGAAATAATTCATTATTTCTTGGGCGGCCGGTGGCCCCGTACCACCTGATCCATGGACACTGACTTAAACCACATACACGGCACCAGCAATGAAATACATTCCAAATGACAGAGCAGGCAGGTACCAGCACAGTCAAACCACACTTCATACTTCAAATGAGAAAAATAAGAAATAAAACGTTGCTGATCTGGAAAAGTCGATGTGCACATCCGCGTAATGTGTATTTAATGATCAGACAGAGCAGTGCCCACAGTTAGCGTCACAGCCCCAGGGAGAGAGGATTTACAGCCTGTAACAGCGCCATAAAAACCCGGGCGAGCAAAGTTTACCAACGTCTGCAGGAAACGGTGGAACAGGAGTAAACGACAGGGAGCAAAGGTCTGATCATGTGACCACTGCGTGACATCACCACTGGAGACCTGTTATCAGAGCGACAGTGAGAGCGACAGAGTCATAAACAGACCTCCTGTGAGAGTGGAGGTCTTTAGAGGAGCTTTGAGTCGTGTTTCCTCCTCAGAGTCGTGTTTGCAAAGCTCCAAACTCGAGGGGCAGTGGGGACGTGTCACCACTGATATTTGGGGAATATGGCAATGGCAAAATCTGCCGTTTGATTTGAATAAACTAAAATATACATTTAATATAAAATATCAATCACTCAAACTTTATGTATGGAGAGTTTTTCATACAAAAAAGATTATAATCTGTGACAATCCCACATGAAGCTGAGCTAAACCGACAAGTGTACAGATTATAATCTGTGACAATCCCACATGAAGCTGAGCTAAACAGACGAGTGTAGAGATTATAATCTGTGACAATCCCACATGACTAAACAGAGTCTGTCCTGTGACTGTGACATGAGCGTCTTTATTTACGACTGAAACAGGAGAAAGATTCAGATTCATCTGAATTTAACAGGTTTTAGTTCAGTGATATGACACAGTTACTCAGGCGCTGCTCACTGGCCCCAGTGCCTCATGTGCTGCATGTGCTGCGTGTGCTGCGTGTGCTGCGTGTGCTGCATGTGCTGCATGTGCTGCGTGTGCTGCATGTGCTGCGTGTGCTGCATGTGCTGCATGTGCTGCATGTGCTGCGTGTGCTGCATGTGCTGCGTGTGCTGCATGTGCTGCATGTGCTGCATGTGCTGCGTGTGCTGCGTGTGCTGCATGTGCTGCATGTGCTGCATGTGCTGCATGTGCTGCATGTGCTGCATGTGCTGCTGTGTTGCGTGTGCTGCATGTGCTGCATGTGCTGCATGTGCTGCGTGTGCTGCGTGTGCTGCATGTGCTGCATGTGCTGCTCACACTATTTCCTTCACTGCTCTATTTCATTTCCCTCCAGCACAAAGTAGTGAAACCTGCTGATGAATGAGGCGGGATCAAAAACAGGAGATAAGAATGTATTTGAGCAGAGCTGGAAACACAAACCTGTGAACTGCAAACGAGTTTTAATCTAGTTTAATGATGAGACTTCTGCAGCCAACAGAATAAAGGCAAATATCAAATATGTGCAAAAAGCACAGAAATGTGATAATGTCCACAAAACTAGAGAAACGATCTGAGGCTGTGGAAAAGTCTGTTATTCTAATAATAATAATAATAATAATAATAATAATAATAATAATAATAATAATAATAATAATAATAATAATAATGCATCAGTTTTATACAGCGCTTTTCTGGACACTCAAAGACACTTTACAGCTTTATTCACTCACTCCAGACCCGGTGGTGTAAACTACTGTTGTAGCCACAGCTGCCCTGGGGCAGACTGACGGAACTGAGGCTCCAGTCTGCACCATCGGCCCCTCCCACCACCACCTCCATCACTCACACACTCCACTTTCACACTGGGCAGTGTGGGTGAAGTGTGTTGCCTAAGGACACAGTGGCAGTATCTGTGAGTGGCGCCCCCCTGTGGCACCTGGAGCTCCAGTGTCTCCATCCGAGTCCTGCCCAGGTCCTGCTGAGCCTCTGAGCTCTGACGGGATCAGACTGTGACAAACCGGTGCGGCCACAGTATATATGTTATATTCTATAAAATCTGAATCAAACGCAAATGACTAAAGACTGAAACAGACTTTTCCTCAGCCTCAGGTCGTTTCTCTTCTCTAGTTTTGTGGAGTTTGTCTCCGTCAGCTGAGCAGAAATGACGTCCTGTAATTACCACAGAAATAATCATGAAGAATTTTAGAAATAAACTCACACAAATGAAACTGTCACAGCACAAAACAGCACAAACCAAATACAAACGTTTTCTGTCATTTTCTTCCTGTTTTGAGGCTGTTTCACATTCTGAGGTTCTGGACGACGTCATCGACCAAAATAAAACTGTGAATATCTGAAGAACCAGAATCACACAAACTGAACTTTCTGCAGCACAAACGACTGACTCAGTTTTTGTGCAGGTTTGAGTTCGATGAGGCGACTTCAGGCTGGTTCATGTGAAGAGGGAACTGCACTAAACATGACTACAGCTCCCTGAAAGGTTTGTGGTAAAAAAAAGAGCTGCGTTTGGGGAAAACTGTCCAAATCTGCCCTATAAATCGGCTCTCGTGTCCTCTGGACTCTGCACGACTGGTACAAAGTGTGTGAAGTGTGTTGCCTGAGGACACAACAGCAGCCTGCAGAGGGGGAAATCTGAACTGACAAATAACACAAGAATCACGTTCAGAACATAAACTACAGAGAATCTACCAAAATCCAAAGTGTAAATTGTAAAAACTGAGCTCTGACCTTTCCTCTCGCTGCACAGTCTGAGCAGAATTCTGTTTCATTCTCTGAGGTTTTCTCCCAAAAGAAAAAGAGAATTCTCCAAAAGTTAAATCCACAAACGTTTAACCTGATTATTTTATTAGCAGCGAGGTTCATTCTAGGAAAATCAGACACGAATCGATACGGGAACGGGCAAGGAGAGCTCCCAAGTCAAACACCAAAAATCTAAAGCAAAGCACGGGAGGGCATCTGGAGCATTCTGAATGAGTGGACCAGGCTCTTACCTCTGCTCCTTCACCCCCTCTGCTCCTTCACCCCCTCTGCTCCTCTGTTCTCTCTGCGTCTCGGTGTGAAGTGAATCTGTTAGAACCGACTCCCAATAAAACCCGGGCAAACACGGCTCGGCCAATCACAGCGCACCAGGAAGTGACAACCAGGAAGTGAAAACCAGGAAGTGAAAACCAGGAAGTAAACAAACAACAGCTGTTTGTTTTTTGTTTTTTTATTTGTTTGTTTTGTGGTTTTTTTTCTTTTTCTTCTTATTTTTTTGGCTAGAGTAGTTTTTATTTTTATGTATTTATTTATTTTTATTTTTTAAATTAATTTTGTGAAGTTTTAAGACACTATATAGTGACTTTTTTCTTTTTTTTTTTGGCTGTAGTAGTATTTTTTTTAATTCATTTTACTGGTTCCATTCAAGAAGCAGACATTTTTAAATAGTACTTTAGTTTTTGTTTTGTTTTTTAAATTAATTTTGTGAAATAGTGACTTTTTTTCTGTATTAGTATTTTTTATTTTATTTTAAGAAGCAGATCTTTTTAAATAAAGGACTAATAAGAGTGCATTTTCTATCCCAATCTTTTTTTAAGTTATTTTTTTTTTTTTTATAAATTTTGGGACATGTTAAGACACCATATAGTGTAGTGCTGCCACTAACGACTAATTTTCTAACGATTAATCTCTCGACTAATTTTTCGATTAGTCGACTAATCTAAACGACTAATAAAAAAAAAGCGGTTCTAACACACACAAGTGTGTGTGTTAGATTTTACCTTGTGTGTGCTGTGCGTGCGAGTTGCAAAGGTTATTGCTGTTATGTCTGTTGTGTGTGCTCATTCAACAATGTTGAACAACGATATGCACACACAATTTAACGAGTTTGCACGAGCAGCATATGCAACGGTATGCTCAATACCTCATGCATCGTGGTCGTGGTCGAGAAAGAGAGAGACCAGCCAGCAGAGTGCGCACGGCAAATACTTCCTCAAGTTTGTTTTCTTTGGCGGTGCCATTATTTACCACTGCTGTTAGCCTTTGGTGAAGCCGAGGTTAGCCACCTCGGCGTCAACCCCGGATGTAGCCGCTGTCAGCAGCACCGGTGTCGGCCTCGGGCGCAGTTGCTGCCAGCGGCACCGTGTCCGCTACGGTGTAGCCGCTGTTCGCTGCGCCGGTGTCCGCCTCGGGTGTAGCCGCTGTTAGCTGCGCCGGTGTCCGCCTCGGTGTAGCCGCTGTTAGCTGCGCCGGTGTCCGCCTCGGGTGTAGCCGCTGCCTGCCGCACCGGTGTCGGCCTCGAGTGTAGTACGACTAGTGGTGTGGAGGGGAAATACCTGATCTCAGGCAAGCAAAAGGTCTCTGGACGAGCCGTTTGAGACCAAAAATAAATAAAGGCGAATATTCGACCAAAAAAATTGTAGTCGACTCATTTTCATAATCGATTACGTCGACAACGTCGAATAATCGCGGCAGCACTAATATAGTGACAATTTATTGATTTATTTTTATTGATTTATTTTTTATTTCAAGGAGCAGACCTTTTTAAATAAAGGACTAATAACAGTGCATTTTCTATCCCTATTATTTTAAGTTTAAGTTTAGTTTATTTGAAGTTTTAAGACATCAAATAGTGATGAATATTTATTTAATTTTTATTTTTTTATTTATTTATTTGGCTGTAGTAGTATTTTTTATTTCATTTTACAGGTCCCATTCAAGAAGCAGACATTTTTACATAAAGGACTATTAGCAGTGCATTTCCTGCACCTATTTTATTTATTTATTTTTTAATTTTGTGAAGTTTTAAGACAGAATAAATTGATAAAATATAAATAACTGACTGGTGAACTGACTGATCGTCGATACCAAAACCAAAACCGTGGACGACTGAAGAATAATCACACAAACAGATCAGAAGTGGACGAACAACCTCAGGAGCAGCAGTTTGTAAAGAGGCTTTTTTTAGTCTCTGGTGCGTTTTGCGAGAGGAAGTTTGACACCCACAGAAAAAAAAGAGGAAAAATACAAAACTCCGACGACAACACGTCTCATTCATCAGTTATAAACAGAACGGGAAATGGAACAAGTTTGTGACTCTGGGGAAACGGACAAAAATTACATAAAACGTTGTTGCTACAGAAATTAAAAGGGGAAAATAGTGAAAACTAAATACACAGAGTCCATTCACAACAACAAGACGCTATTACTACAGTAAAACTTTAAAGGAACAGTGATAGTAGGAGTAGTAAACAGTGATAGTCGGAGTAGTAAACAGTGATAGTCGGAGTAGCAGCAGTCGCGGCCGCACCGGTTTGTCACAGTCTGATCCCGTCAGAGCTCCGACGCTCAGCAGGACCTGGGCAGGACTCGGATGGAGACGCTGGGAGCTCCAGGTGCCACAGGGGGGCGCCAGTGGCAAAAACTGTCGTTGTAATGTAACTTTGATTTATACAGCGGTTTTCACAGACACACGTCATGAGCACGAGTAACAGAACAATCCTCACTCACTCCAGACCCAATGCTGCTGGAGCCACAGCTGCCCTGGGACAGACTGACGGAGACTGAACCAGGACTAAACCAGGACTAAACCAGGACTAAACCAGGACTAAACCAGGACTAGACCAGGACTAGACCAGGACTAAACCAGGACTAAACCAGGACTAGACCAGGACTAGACCAGGACTAAACCAGGACTAAACCAGGACTAAACCAGGACTAGACCAGGACTAGACCAGGACTAAACCAGGACTAAACCAGGACTAGACCAGGACTAGACCAGCACTAGACCAGGACTAGACCAGGACTAGACCAGGACTAGACCAGGACTAGACCAGGACTAAACCAGGACTAAACCAGGACTAGACCAGGACTAGACCAGGACTAGACCAGGAGGTTTGTACAGATTTAAACTGGAGCTTTTGTTGTTTTCTCTCTTTCGTCTCTGGGGCCTCAGCTGTTTTAAACCTGCTCCTCGTTCGATCGGACACAGACTGAAGCTGCAGATTTACATAATGACTCCAGAGCACCTGCCCCTGTCACCCTGCCCCTATCACCCTGCCCCTGTCATCCTGCACCTGTCACCCTGCACCTGCCCCTGTCACCCTGCCCCTGTCATCCTGCCCCTGTCACCCTGCTACTGTCACCCTGCCCCTATCACCCTGCTCCTGTCATCCTGCACCTGTCACCCTGCACCTGCCCCTGTCACCCTGCCCCTGTCATCCTGCCCCTGTCACCCTGCACCTGTCACCCTGCACCTGCCCCTGTCACCCTGCCCCTGTCGCCCTGCCCCTGTCGCCCTGCCCCTGTTGCCCTGCCCCTGTCACCCTGCACCTGCCCCTGTCACCGTGCCCCTGTCACCCTGCCCCTGTCACCCTGCACGTGCCCCTGTCACCCTGCCCCTGTCGCCCTGCCCCTGTCACCCTGCCCCTGTCACCCTGCACCTGCCCCTGTCGCCCTGCCCCTGTCACCCTGCCCCTGTCACCCTGCCCCTGTCGCCCTGCCCCTGTCGCCCAGCCCCAGTCACCCTGCCCCTGTCCCCCTGCCCCTGTCGCCCTGCCCCTGTCGCCCTGCCCCTGTCACCCTGCCCCTGTCGCCCTGCCCCTGTCGCCCTGCCCCTGTCACCCTGCCCCTGTCGCCCTGCCCCTGTCACCCTGCCCCTGTCGCATTTAGCAGCTTGACAAACCGTCCGTGCTGTAGTTTCATTACAACAAACCTTTTTCACTTTGCCTTTTCTGTGGCAAAATGTGTCTGCAAATGTGGTGTAACGTAAAAAAAAAACTTCACAAAATTAATAATAATTAAAAAGAATTAATAAATATAGGCATAGGAAATGCACAGTTAGTCCCTTATTTAAAAAGCGCTGCTTCCTGAAATAAAATTTTAAAAAAACTACTACAGACAAATAAATAAATTTTTTTTTAAAAGTCAAACTTCACAAAGCAAATTTTAAAAATAGTGGTGGAAAATGCACTTTTATTAGTAATTTATTTAAAAAGGTGCTTCCTGAAATAAAAAATACCACTGCAGCCAAAATAAATAAATAATAATATAATTAAGAAGTCACTATTTCGTGTCTTAAAACCTCACAAAAATAATTTAAGAAATTAAAAGAAACTAAAATAAAAATATTAAACCAGCCCAATAATATTAATAAATCTCACGCCGGTGCGAGATTTGAAAAAGGACAAAGAGTCGCTGAATTTCTCTTTTTCTTTAACGTCCTTTTCCGTTCTTTTGCCGGACGTGAGCGTTTTTCTGGCCGTTCCTCGTGTTCCAGGTCCTGCTCCGGGTCCTGCTCCGGGTCCTGCTCCGGGTCCTGCTCCGGGTCCTGTGTTCTGGGTCCTGCTCCGGGTCCTGCTCCGGGTCCTGCTCCAGGTCCTGCTCCAGGTCCTGCTCCGGGTCCTGTGTTCCGGGTCCTGCTCCGGGTCCTGCTCCGGGTCCTGTGTTCTGGGTCCTGCTCCGGGTCCTGCTCCGGGTCCTGTGTTCCGGGTCCTGCTCCGGGTCCTGCTCCGGGTCCTGTGTTCCGGGTCCTGCTCCGGGTCCTGCTCCGGGTCCTGTGCTCCAGGTCCTGCTCCGGGTCCTGCTCCGGGTCCTGCTCCGGGTCCTGTGCTCCGGGTCCTGTGCTCCGGGTCCTGCTCCGGGTCCTGCTCCGGGTCCTGTGTTCCGGGTCCTGCTCCGGGTCCTGCTCCGGGTCCTGCTCCGGGTCCTGCTCCGGGTCCTGTGCTCCGGGTCCTGTGCTCCAGGTCCTGCTCCGGGTCCTGCTCCGGGTCCGGGGCCTCAGCTGCTGGAGGTCTGGAGGACGGGGGGGGGGGTTCCCGGCTCCCTCTCCCCAGCCGCAGAGCTCCGTGTGGGGGTGGAGACGGGAGGCAGCTGGGGGCTATTCCTGGAGCCCGAGCGCCGCACTCCCCCCGGAATTCACCGCATTGTTCCGGTGTTTTCCATCCAAACGGAGCGCGGAAAACCTGAAGCCGCCAGTGAAGCGAAACCGGGATTTGAACGGAGAAAATGAGGAAGTGACAAACATCTGGACACATGGAAATGACTTAAATTTAAAACATTTCACTTTATTTGACTGAAGTAATAAATGTGTTTTTCTTGTCAAGGAAAATTTTAAATCAAGATCAAATCATCTGAACTCGGCTACGACTCCAGAACTGAACCAGGACTGAACCAGGACTAAACCAGGACTAAACCAGGACTAAACCAGGACTGAACCAGGACTAAACCAGGACTGAACCAGGACTAAACCAGGACTGAACCAGGACTGAACCAGGACTGAACCAGGACTAAACCAGGACTGAACCAGGACTGAACCAGGACTAAACCAGGACTGAACCAGGACTGAACCAGGACTAAACCAGGACTAAACCAGGACTGAACCAGGACTGAACCAGGACTGAACCAGGACTAAACCAGGACTGAACCAGGACTGAACCAGGACTGAACCAGGACTGAACCAGGACTGAACCAGGACTAAACCAGGACTGAACCAGGACTAAACCAGGACTAAACCAGGACTGAACCAGGACTAAACCAGGACTGAACCAGGACTAAACCAGGACTGAACCAGGACTGAACCAGGACTAAACCAGGACTAAACCAGGACTGAACCAGGACTGAACCAGGACTGAACCAGGACTAAACCAGGACTGAACCAGGACTGAACCAGGACTAAACCAGGACTGAACCAGGACTGAACCAGGACTAAACCAGGACTAAACCAGGACTGAACCAGGACTGAACCAGGACTGAACCAGGACTAAACCAGGACTGAACCAGGACTGAACCAGGACTAAACCAGGACTAAACCAGGACTGAACCAGGACTGAACCAGGACTGAACCAGGACTAAACCAGGACTGAACCAGGACTGAACCAGGACTGAACCAGGACTAAACCAGGACTGAAACAGGACTGAACCAGGACTGGACCAGGACTAAACCAGGACTAGACCAGGACTAGACCAGGACTAAACCAAGACTAGACCAGGACTAGACCAAGATTAGATCAGGATTGGACCAGGATTAGACTAGGACTAAATCCTAACTCAGAACTAAACCAAGACCAAAGCTTCTGAACTCTCCAGACCTGGTCCATAATCCGGGCGAATTAGTGGTTTTGGTTTCTGCAGATCTTAGGCCACATGAGGAGAAGAGCTCGAAGTTTTGACCCAGAATAAAACAAACTTCTGCAAAACCTGTGGGGGGACAGAACCACAAACCGTGGTCGAAAATGATCGAAAAATAGATAAAAAAACTGTGTTGAGCCACGATGATGATAAAAAAACTCTTTTTTTAGACCACAGAACGGATTTTCAGCTTTTCTATCCCATGTGTCCTTATATCTGGACTAAACCAGGTCTAAACCAGGTCTAAATCAGGTCTAAATCAGGTCTAAATCAGGTCTAAATCAGGTCTAAACCAGGTCTAAATCAGGTCTAAACCAGGTCTAAACCAGGTCTAAATCAGGTCTAAATCAGGTCTAAACCAGGTCTAAATCAGGTCTAAATCAGGTCTAAATCAGGTCTAAATCAGGTCTAAACCAGGTCTAAATCAGGTCTAAATCAGGTCTAAACCAGGTCTAAATCAGGTCTAAACCAGGTCTAAATCAGGTCTAAACCAGGTCTAAATCAGGTCTAAATCAGGTCTAAACCAGGTCTAAATCAGGTCTAAATCAGGTCTAAACCAGGTCTAAATCAGGTCTAAACCAGGTCTAAATCAGGTCTAAACTAGGTCTAAACCAGGTCTAAATCAGGTCTAAACCAGGTCTAAATCAGGTCTAAACTAGGTCTAAACCAGGTCTAAATCAGGTCTAAACCAGGTCTAAATCAGGTCTAAACCAGGTCTAAATCAGGTCTAAACCAGGTCTAAACCAGGTCTAAACCAGGACTAAATCAGGTCCCTGTGTTTAACCTCTCACATCTACGGCTCCTCAGGAAAAGACTCAGTGGTATCGGATCAGTATCGGTTCTGAGTTCTCGCTGATACCGATACCTGAACAAAGATGCACTGTGGAACTTCCTGCTTGTCTGAGATGTTATTTTTTCGCTGGAATGTTCCACAGTTTGGCATTAAACGAAGGATAGTAACTAATGAACTAATGAATTTGGATTTTGATTACAGTAAATTTCAGTATTTTTTAAAGATATTGATGAATTTAAATCTTGTATTTAAGGAAATTAGAATGAATGAATCTTTAATGTATTTAGTTCCTGTTTGTGGTCTGCAGATGGAAAGGATCTTGGAGCTAAATCTGTCACAGAGCCTCTTTTCGCGCCGAGATTCATGTTTTCTGTGCACTTTTCCCGTTTTAAATCACATAAATGAATCAATAAAAACTTTTCTCCTTTACATTTGTTCAATTACAGGTTTTATCGCTCAAAAATACCTTAAAGACATGTATTTTTGCCATGTGCAGGCTCGCTTCTCCACAGATCTGACCGAGTTTCTTTCCATACTGTGGTTTAATCAATGAAAAACAGTCAAATCTCCATGGACACAAGCAAAAGTCACACAACGCACCTTTAACGCCCGAGTCTAGCTACATTTCTCAGTCAAATTCCATTTCCAAAGCCCAAAATCTGAACTTTTCACGGAGTTTCCAACAGAAATCGGATCTAAAAACTTTCCGAAAACACAACAACGAGACGAACAAAAGACGAAAACGTGAATGTTCTGGATAATCCTGTAACCGGACCTTCCTCACACGATTAAACTTCAGCTGTTTGAGTCCAAGATTTCTCCTTTCCCACCGAACAAAACTATAATTTACACACAAAAACTCCACGGAAAACAGCGCACTTCCCATAGAGATACGATTTCAACCGGTTTAGGCCAAAAGCACAACAAAAGCACAACAAAAGCACAACAAAAACACAACAAAAACACCACAAAAACACAACAGCGTGAGTCGAAAACAGAAAAAACTACATTGCCCATGATCCTTTGCGGTTTATAGTTTTATTCTGGCAGTAAATATCGTATGGAGAGAGTTTCTTACCATCTGAGAGCGGCTGCGAGGGCTGCCATGGATCTCCCCGATCTTCTCGTTGGCTGAAAAATCCAAAACAGAAGCAGAAGAGGACTGTGGGTAAAAAATGGAGGGATATTCAGAGATAAGAGAGAAAGAGGAGAGAGAATGAGAGGAATGAAAGTGGAACTACGACAAATGGACAGACAGGAGGAGGGGCGGGGCTAAGGGGGAGGGGAGGGGCTAAGGGAGGAGGGGCGGGGCTAAGTGGGGGCTCATGTTTATTTAGGGAAGTCTAAACTCCAGCTGCAGTCCTGGTTTAGTCCTTGTTTAGTTCTAGTTTAGTCCTGGTTTAGTCCTGGTTTAGTCCTGGTTTAGTCCTGGTTTAGTCCTGGTTCAGTCTTGGTTTAGTCCTGGTTTAGTCCTGGTTTAGTCCTGGTTCAGTCTTGGTTTAGTCCTGGTTTAGTCCTGGTTTAGTCCTGGTTCAGTCTTGGTTTAGTCCTGGTTTAGTCTTTGTTTAGTTCTAGTTTAGTCCTGGTTTAGTCCTGGTTCAGTCCTCGTTTAGTCCTGGTTTAGTCCTGGTTTAGTCCTGGTTTAGTCCTGGTTCAGTCTTGGTTTAGTCCTGGTTTAGTCCTGGTTTAGTCCTGGTTCAGTCTTGGTTTAGTCCTGGTTTAGTCCTGGTTTAATCCTGGTTTAATCCTGGTTTAGTCCTGGTTCAGTCCTGGTTCAGTCCTGGTTTAGTCCTGGTTTAGTCCTGGTTCAGTCTTGGTTTAGTTCTGGTTTAGTCTTGGTTTAGTCCTGGTTTAGTCCTGGTTCAGTCCTCGTTTAGTCCTGGTTTAGTCCTGGTTTAGTCCTGGTTCAGTCCTTATTTAGTCCTGGTTTAGTCCTGGTTTAGTCCTGGTTCAGTCCTGGTTTAGTCCTGATTTAGTCCTGGTTTAGTCCTGGTTCAGTCCTGGTTTAGTCCTGGTTTAGTCCTGGTTCAGTCCTGGTTTAGTCCTGATTTAGTCCTGGTTTAGTCCTGGTTTAGTCCTGGTTTAGTCCTGATTTAGTCCTGATTTAGTCCTGGTTTAGTCCTGGTTTAGTCCTAGTTCAGTCCTGGTTTAGTCCTGATTTAGTCCTGGTTTAGTCTTGGTTCAGTCCTGGTTCAGTCCTGGTTTAGTCCTGGTTTAGTCCTGGTTTAGTCCTGGTTCAGTCTTGGTTTAGTCCTGGTTTAGTCCTGGTTTAGTCCTGGTTCAGTCTTGGTTTAGTCCTGGTTTAGTCCTGGTTTAATCCTGGTTTAGTCCTGGTTCAGTCTTGGTTTAGTCCTGGTTTAGTCCTGGTTTAGTCCTGGTTTAGTCCTGGTTCAGTCTTGGTTTAGTTCTGGTTTAGTCTTGGTTTAGTCCTGGTTTAGTCCTGGTTCAGTCCTCGTTTAGTCCTGGTTTAGTCCTGGTTTAGTCCTGGTTCAGTCCTTATTTAGTCCTGGTTTAGTCCTGGTTTAGTCCTGGTTTAGTCTTGGTTCAGTCCTGATTTAGTCCTGATTTAGTCCTGGTTTAGTCCTGGTTTAGTCCTGATTTAGTCCTGATTTAGTCCTGGTTTAGTCCTGGTTTAGTCCTAGTTCAGTCCTGGTTTAGTCCTGATTTAGTCCTGGTTTAGTCTTGGTTCAGTCTTGGTTTAGTCCTGGTTTAGTCCTGGTTTAGTTCTGGTTTAGTCCTGGTTCGGTCCTGGTTTAGTCCTGGTTCAGTCCTGGTTTAGTCCTGGTTCAGTCCTGGTTCAGTCCTGGTTTAGTCCTGGTTCAGTCCTGGTTCGGTCCTGGTTTAGTCCTGGTTCAGTCCTGGTTCGGTCCTGGTTCAGTCCTGGTTCGGTCCTGGTTTAGTCCTGGTTCAGTCCTGGTTCAGTCCTGGTTTAGTCCTGGTTCAGTCCTGGTTCGGTCCTGGTTTAGTCCTGGTTCAGTCCTGGTTCAGTCCTGGTTCGGTCCTGGTTTAGTCCTGGTTCAGTCCTGGTTCAGTCCTGGTTTAGTCCTGGTTCAGTCCTGGTTCAGTCCTGGTTTAGTCCTGGTTTAGTCCTGGTTCGGTCCTGGTTTAGTCCTGGTTCAGTCCTGGTTCGGTCCTGGTTCAGAAGCAGGTAACAGCACCAGAGTTACAGGTCAGATCTGCGTAAAGGCGTTTGTACCAGTTTAAAGCTTTAATCTGTCACTTTCTGGAGCTGCAGAGTGAAAACACTCGAAAAAGAGAAAATTCAAACCACGAATTCCAAAACTAAACACGAGTCGAGTCGAGTCGTGACCCGAGCAGTGAAGAAGAGACGTGTCGAGTCAGGTCTGTGTGTGAGTCTGACCTCTGACCTCTGACCCCGGTGTGGAGGAAGAGACTTTAAAATATTTGTGTTTGCTCGATACTCGTGACTTCTTTAAAAATAATCCCGCACTTTACATCGGCCACGTTCAGACTGCAGGGATTAAAGCTGAACTCCGGAACATTTGGAGCTAAAGTTCGATTCTGGAGGAGGTGGAATTCTGTCAGGAGCCAAAAAACGGCACAGATCAGTGTTTCCTCTGTGGAGATCTGACTGTGTGTGAGTCTGTGAAGGCAACAAACTAGTGTAGTGATGGGGGCAAGTTCTGAACTAGTGTAGAGACGGGGGCAAGTTCTGAACTAGTGTAGAGACGGGGGCAAGTTCTGAACTAGTGTAGTGATGGGGCAAGTTCTGAACTAGTGCAGTGATGGGGCAAGTTCTGAACTAGTGCAGTGATGGGGGCAAGTTCTGAACTAGTGTAGTGATGGGGGCAAGTTCTGAACTAGTGCAGTGATGGGGGCAAGTTCTGAACTAGTGCAGTGATGGGGCAAGTTCTGAACTAGTGCAGTGATGGGGGCAAGTTCTGAACTAGTGCAGTGATGGGGGCAAGTTCTGAACTAGTGCAGTGATGGGGGCAAGTTCTGAACTAGTGTAGTGATGGGGGCAAGTTCTGAACTAGTGCAGTGATGGGGGCAAGTCCTGAACTAGTGTAGTGATGGGGGCAAGTTCTGAACTAGTGCAGTGATGGGGCAAGTTCTGAACTAGTGCAGTGATGGGGGCAAGTTCTGAACTAGTGTAGTGATGGGGGCAAGTTCTGAACTAGTGCAGTGATGGGGGCAAGTCCTGAACTAGTGTAGTGATGGGGGCAAGTTCTGAACTAGTGTAGTGATGGGGGCAAGTTCTGAACTAGTGTAGTGATGGGGCAAGTTCTGAACTAGTGCAGTGATGGGGCAAGTTCTGAACTAGTGCAGTGATGGGGCAAGTTCTGAACTAGTGTAGTGATGGGGCAAGTTCTGAACTAGTGTAGTGATGGGGCAAGTTCTGAACTAGTGCAGTGATGGGGCAAGTTCTGAACTAGTGCAGTGATGGGGCAAGTTCTGAACTAGTGTAGTGATGGGGCAAGTTCTGAACTAGTGCAGTGATGGGGCAAGTTCTGAACTAGTGCAGTGATGGGGCAAGTTCTGAACTAGTGTAGTGATGGGGGCAAGTTCTGAACTAGTGTAGTGATGGGGCAAGTTCTGAACTAGTGTAGTGATGGGGCAAGTTCTGAACTAGTGCAGTGATGGGGCAAGTTCTGAACTAGTGCAGTGATGGGGCAAGTTCTGAACTAGTGTAGTGATGGGGGCAAGTTCTGAACTAGTGTAGTGATGGGGGCAAGTTCTGAACTAGTGCAGTGATGGGGCAAGTTCTGAACTAGTGTAGTGATGGGGCAAGTTCTGAACTAGTGCAGTGATGGGGCAAGTTCTGAACTAGTGCAGTGATGGGGGCAAGTTCTGAACTAGTGTAGTGATGGGGCAAGTTCTGAACTAGTGTAGTGATGGGGGCAAGTTCTGAACTAGTGCAGTGATGGGGGCAAGTTCTGAACTAGTGCAGTGATGGGGGCAAGTTCTGAACTAGTGTAGTGATGGGGGCAAGTTCTGAACTAGTGCAGTGATGGGGCAAGTTCTGAACTAGTGTAGTGATGGGGCAAGTTCTGAACTAGTGCAGTGATGGGGCAAGTTCTGAACTAGTGCAGTGATGGGGGCAAGTTCTGAACTAGTGTAGTGATGGGGGCAAGTTCTGAACTAGTGTAGTGATGGGGCAAGTTCTGAACTAGTGTAGTGATGGGGGCAAGTTCTGAACTAGTGTAGTGATGGGGCAAGTTCTGAACTAGTGCAGTGATGGGGCAAGTTCTGAACTAGTGCAGTGATGGGGGCAAGTTCTGAACTAGTGTAGTGATGGGGCAAGTTCTGAACTAGTGCAGTGATGGGGCAAGTTCTGAACTAGTGTAGTGATGGGGGCAAGTTCTGAACTAGTGTAGTGATGGGGCAAGTTCTGAACTAGTGCAGTGATGGGGCAAGTTCTGAACTAGTGCAGTGATGGGGCAAGTTCTGAACTAGTGTAGTGATGGGGGCAAGTTCTGAACTAGTGTAGTGATGGGGGCAAGTTCTGAACTAGTGTAGTGATGGGGGCAAGTTCTGAACTAGTGTAGTGATGGGGGCAAGTTCTGAACTAGTGCAGTGATGGGGGCAGTTCTGAACTAGTGCAGTGATGGGGGCAAGTTCTGAACTAGTGTAGTGATGGGGGCAAGTTCTGAACTAGTGTAGTGATGGGGCAAGTTCTGAACTAGTGCAGTGATGGGGCAAGTTCTGAACTAGTGCAGTGATGGGGCAAGTTCTGAACTAGTGTAGTGATGGGGCAAGTTCTGAACTAGTGCAGTGATGGGGGCAAGTTCTGAACTAGTGTAGTGATGGGGCAAGTTCTGAACTAGTGTAGTGATGGGGGCAAGTTCTGAACTAGTGTAGTGATGGGGGCAAGTTCTGAACTAGTGCAGTGATGGGGCAAGTTCTGAACTAGTGTAGTGATGGGGCAAGTTCTGAACTAGTGCAGTGATGGGGCAAGTTCTGAACTAGTGCAGTGATGGGGCAAGTTCTGAACTAGTGTAGTGATGGGGGCAAGTTCTGAACTAGTGTAGTGATGGGGGCAAGTTCTGAACTAGTGTAGTGATGGGGAAAGTTCTGAACTAGTGCAGTGATGGGGGCAAGTTCTGAACTAGTGCAGTGATGGGGCAAGTTCTGAACTAGTGTAGTGATGGGGCAAGTTCTGAACTAGTGCAGTGATGGGGGCAAGTTCTGAACTAGTGTAGTGATGGGGGCAAGTTCTGAACTAGTGTAGTGATGGGGGCAAGTTCTGAACTAGTGTAGTGATGGGGGCAAGTTCTGAACTAGTGCAGTGATGGGGCAAGTTCTGAACTAGTGTAGTGATGGGGGCAAGTTCTGAACTAGTGCAGTGATGGGGCAAGTTCTGAACTAGTGCAGTGAGGGGGGCAAGTTCTGAACTAGTGTAGTGATGGGGGCAAGTTCTGAACTAGTGCAGTGATGGGGCAAGTTCTGAACTAGTGCAGTGATGGGGGCAAGTTCTGAACTATTGCAGTGATGGGGCAAGTTCTGAACTAGTGTAGTGATGGGGGCAAGTTCTGAACTAGTGCAGTGATGGGGGCAAGTTCTGAACTAGTGCAGTGATGAGGGCAAGTTCTGAACTAGTGTAGTGATGGGGGCAAGTTCTGAACTAGTGCAGTGATGGGGCAAGTTCTGAACTAGTGTAGTGATGGGGGCAAGTTCTGAACTAGTGCAGTGATGGGGGCAAGTTCTGAACTAGTGTAGTGATGGGGCAAGTTCTGAACTAGTGTAGTGATGGGGCAAATTAAGAACAAGTGTAATGATTGGGGCAAGTTCTGAACTAGTGTAGTGATGGGGCAAGTTCTGAACTAGTGTAGTGATGGGGGCAAGTTCTGAACTAGTGCAGTGATGGGGGCAGTTCTGAACTAGTGCAGTGATGGGGGCAAGTTCTGAACTAGTGTAGTGATGGGGGCAAGTTCTGAACTAGTGTAGTGATGGGGCAAGTTCTGAACTAGTGCAGTGATGGGGCAAGTTCTGAACTAGTGCAGTGATGGGGCAAGTTCTGAACTAGTGTAGTGATGGGGGCAAGTTCTGAACTAGTGTAGTGATGGGGGCAAGTTCTGAACTAGTGTAGTGATGGGGGCAAGTTCTGAACTAGTGTAGTGATGGGGGCAAGTTCTGAACTAGTGCAGTGATGGGGGCAGTTCTGAACTAGTGCAGTGATGGGGGCAAGTTCTGAACTAGTGTAGTGATGGGGGCAAGTTCTGAACTAGTGTAGTGATGGGGCAAGTTCTGAACTAGTGCAGTGATGGGGCAAGTTCTGAACTAGTGCAGTGATGGGGCAAGTTCTGAACTAGTGTAGTGATGGGGGCAAGTTCTGAACTAGTGCAGTGATGGGGGCAAGTTCTGAACTAGTGTAGTGATGGGGGCAAGTTCTGAACTAGTGTAGTGATGGGGGCAAGTTCTGAACTAGTGTAGTGATGGGGGCAAGTTCTGAACTAGTGCAGTGATGGGGCAAGTTCTGAACTAGTGTAGTGATGGGGGCAAGTTCTGAACTAGTGCAGTGATGGGGGCAAGTTCTGAACTAGTGCAGTGATGGGGGCAAGTTCTGAACTAGTGTAGTGATGGGGGCAAGTTCTGAACTAGTGCAGTGATGGGGCAAGTTCTGAACTAGTGCAGTGATGGGGGCAAGTTCTGAACTAGTGCAGTGATGGGGCAAGTTCTGAACTAGTGTAGTGATGGGGGCAAGTTCTGAACTAGTGCAGTGATGGGGGCAAGTTCTGAACTAGTGCAGTGATGGGGGGCAAGTTCTGAACTAGTGTAGTGATGGGGGCAAGTTCTGAACTAGTGCAGTGATGGGGCAAGTTCTGAACTAGTGTAGTGATGGGGGCAAGTTCTGAACTAGTGCAGTGATGGGGGCAAGTTCTGAACTAGTGTAGTGATGGGGGCAAGTTCTGAACTAGTGTAGTGATGGGGGCAAATTCTGAACTAGTGTAGTGATGGGGCAAGTTCTGAACTAGTGTAGTGATGGGGGCAAGTTCTGAACTAGTGTAGTGATGGGGGCAAGTTCTGAACTAGTGCAGTGATGGGGGCAAGTTCTGAACTAGTGTAGTGATGGGGGCAAGTTCTGAACTAGTGTAGTGATGGGGGCAAGTTCTGAACTAGTGTAGTGATGGGGCAAGTTCTGAACTAGTGTAGTGATGGGGGCAAGTTCTGAACTAGTGCAGTGATGGGGGCAAGTTCTGAACTAGTGCAGTGATGGGGGCAAGTTCTGAACTAGTGTAGTGATGGGGGCAAGTTCTGAACTAGTGCAGTGATGGGGCAAGTTCTGAACTAGTGCAGTGATGGGGGCAAGTTCTGAACTAGTGCAGTGATGGGGCAAGTTCTGAACTAGTGTAGTGATGGGGGCAAGTTCTGAACTAGTGCAGTGATGGGGGCAAGTTCTGAACTAGTGTAGTGATGGGGGCAAGTTCTGAACTAGTGCAGTGATGGGGGCAAGTTCTGAACTAGTGTAGTGATGGGGGCAAGTTCTGAACTAGTGCAGTGATGGGGCAAGTTCTGAACTAGTGTAGTGATGGGGGCAAGTTCTGAACTAGTGCAGTGATGGGGGCAAGTTCTGAACTAGTGTAGTGATGGGGGCAAGTTCTGAACTAGTGTAGTGATGGGGGCAAATTCTGAACTAGTGTAGTGATGGGGGCAAGTTCTGAACTAGTGCAGTGATGGGGGCAAGTTCTGAACTTCCATGTAAAACGTCAATTTGCTTCACACTGAAGAATCTTAACTCCACTTTAACCCATCTGACAACATAACGAGTCTAACAAACCAAACGCTCTGGTTCACTCATTCGTGTCTGGAAACGTTAGAAAACATCTTTAGAAGCAGCTTCTCCATAGGCCGTATATAAAAATGTTCTCGGTGAGTGTGGCGTCTCCACAGCGTCGCTCAGACGAGGCTCCTGATGCTCACGGCTACAGGAGCGAATCTGGAGCCAGGATCTATGTGAAGAAAAGGATTTTTTGACGGGCAAAATATCGAAGAAAAAAAAAGTTCAGGATCCTGTGTCGCAGGTTCAAACGACCATTTTACGACCAAAATGACGAGGCCACAGCAGCAGGAACAGAGGAGCCAGAAGATCCCAGTGTGAGTCAAGGGGAAAAAGGAGAGAAGGAGCCGGAAGAGCCTCCTGGAGCACTTCCTGTTTGGCACGCGGCGGCTAACGGGTTAGCTTAGCCCACTCAGATATACGGACTATGGTCTGACACCAGCATGGACGTAAAGTAAGAGCTGACCCCAAAGTGAGTTATGGCTGAGTGAAGGCGTCCAGAGTTTCCATAAATGTTGGATTTTGTAGGATTCTTCTGTATTTTTACAATATGAACTTTTAAAAAAATAAATAAAAAAGTTAAAGTGCTTAAAATGAGCTTTGTCAGAGTTCCCCTCGTCGCTCTGAGCCGCAAACTGTTTCTGTCGTCACACGTCGGGCTGAAAACAAGGAAGTAAATGTGGAAGTAAAAATCTCTTTTGGGCTCATGCGCTAATGAGCTCAGGCCACTGAAAACATTACGGCGCCATCTTGGATTCATCTTCCAGATTTGATTCTAGTTCTGTGGTCACCAGTGTCGGGGAAGTGACTTTAACATAGTCGTGTTTGCTCGATGCTCGTGACCGTTTCAAAAGTAAAGTCCTGCACTTCACCGACTTCCCCCCTGTGGAAAGTCACTGTTTACGTTCCTCCTAGAACGTCATTTCTGCTCAGCTGACGACGACAAACTCCACAAAACTAAAGAGAAACGACCTGAGGCTGAGGAAAAGTCTGTTTCAGTCTTTAGTCTTTTGCTTTTGATTCATATTTTATAATAACACAGACTTTTCCTCAGCCTCAGGTCGTTTCTCTTCACTAGTTTTGTGGAGTTTGTCTCCGTCAGCTGAGCAGAAATGACGTCCTGTAATTACCACAGAAATAATCATGAAGAATTTTAGAAATAAACTCACACAAATGAAACAAAACAATAAAAATACAAACGTTTTCTGTCATTTTCTTCCTGTTTTGAGGCTGTTTCACATTCTGAGGTTCTGGACGACGTCATCGACCAAAATAAAACTGTGAATATCTTAAAACTTTTTGCAGCACAAACGTGGACATAGTTTTGGTGCAGGTTTGAGTTTGAAGTGGACGACTTCCCGCAGGTCATTTTCTTACCAAATTTTCAGTATTACACTATTGTTTTTTTGTTGTGACGTCAAATCTGACACCAAAGCCTCACATGATTTTTACATACAAAGAGTTGACACGATTTTCTCTCAAAGATCTGGTTCCTTATAGTTACCAGGTTAGTGTGGACGAGTTAATGTTGTAAAAATAAAATAATTCTAACTGTTTACTGACCTCTGTTTTTGTCATTTTGTGATTTTGGTCAGAATCGCCCATATTCTCCTGTTTATTCAGGTTGTGGAGACTGAAAATGCTTCAGAATGTCTCATTTGTTGGTTTGTTTCTCACTGAATGTGTCGACAACTTTTTTATCACGGTCCAAAAATGATGTGGAGAAAAGAGTTTTGTTCACTGCACCTCCTGGACACGTCGTTATCGCGAATGAGAAGCTGTTCTGACTTCACCTGTTAAAATACTGAATAAAGTTTAAAAGATACACCAACGCTGCAGCCGAGAGCCTCTGAGCTGCTGCTGTTTGTTCTGTGGCTTTAAGCTCGGAGCAGCTGACGACTTGTTTAAAATAACCTTTAGTTTGTCACCTGTCCCCCCCCCCCGAGCCCCTGCCCCCCACAGGGCAATAAAGACGGGGGCAGCAGCAGCAGCAGCAGCAGCAGCAGCAGCAGCAGCAGCAGCAGCAGCAGCAGCAGTAATAGTAGTCGTAGTCGTAGTAGTTTTAAAAGTATTTCTCGTACCTACGACCTGTATGATCTGGGCCAGCAGGACTCCGTCGCTCACGTCGGTCTGAAGGTCTCGGATCAGACGCCGGTGCCCAGACTTAGACAAATAATGATTGGCCCAGTCTGTGTAGATCTGAAAATACAAATACAGACGTTTAAAAGTCTGAAAATACAAATACAGACGTTTAAAAGTCTGAAAATACAAATACAGACGTTTAAAAGTCTGAAAATACAAATACAGACGTTTAAAAGTCTGAAAATACAAATACAGACGTTTAAAAGTCTGAAAATACAAATACAGACGTTTAAAAGTCTGAAAATACAAATACAAACATTTAAAAGTCTGAAAATACAAATACAGACGTTTAAAAGTCTGAAAATACAAATACAGACGTTTAAAAGTCTGAAAATACAAATACAAACATTTAAAAGTCTGAAAATACAAATACAGACATTATCGATTCCAGGGGTGCTCAGATTGATCTTTATCAGTTCCGATACCGATACTTTTGCTCCTGCCGATGCCCAGTATTAACCGATACCAGAGCAGAGACTGGAAATGATATTTATTTCCTTTAAAAGTTGGTTTAAAAGTTTGTGTAAATGAAGTTCTGACGCAGAAATAGATTTAAAAAACCAAACAAAACAGAGGGAACTACATAGACCATGATCCTTTGCTCCGCTTCAGCGCAGACGACATGAAGAAATAACTGTTCTAAGCGCTTTTACATCTTCATTCTGTGGATTAAGTCTGTGAAGCGTTTTTAGAGGAAAAAGGAGCAGATTCACGGTTTAAATATTGGAATAAATCTGGTCCGGAGAGATTTGGACTTCGTTCCGTCTCTAATGAGAATAAACGTTGCACCAAATGAACTGGACAAAGTATTTTAGAGTCTGCTGTTCTGTACAATATCGTTTACGTGTGATATGGTTTTGGGGCAACAGCTTTAAGATTTTATGAATACAACAGAATCAAACGCCGCTCATCTGAACGTTCAGCACTGTTTAACGTGTTCACAAACGTGACCTTCTGCTCCTCATGCAGTGAACGTGTTGTTATGAGCCCATGAATGCTCTGCTCACACCCTCCTGCACTCACGTTTACATTGAGCAGCACAGCCAAATTATTTTCACTTTATGTGCAAATAAAATCTAATCTAATATCGTGAACTTTCCCACGATATCGTAATAAATATCGTGGGCGTATCGTATCGAGACACTTGGATATCGGTTCTACTCTCGTCATTTTAAAGGACTGAGACCTGGTTAAATTATGTTATTGTCCTGTTATAATCTCTGGTTTAGTCCTGATTTTAGTCCTGTTCTAGTCCTGGTTTAGTCCTGGTTTAGTCCTGGTCTAGTCCTGGTTTAGTCCTGGTTTAGTCCTGGTTTAGTCCTGGTTTAGTCCTGGTCTAGTCCTGGTTTAGTCCTGGTCTAGTCCTGGTTTAGTCCTGGTTTAGTCCTGGTTTAGTCCTGTTTTAGTCCTGGTTTAGTCCTGGTCTAGTCCTGGTTTAGTCCTGGTCTAGTCCTGGTTTAGTCCTGGTTTAGTCCTGGTTTAGTCCTGGTTTAGTTCTGGTTTAGTTCTGGTTTAGTCCTGGTTTAGTCCTGGTTTAGTCCTGGTCTAGTCCTGGTTTAGTCCTGTTTTAGTCCTGGTTTAGTCCTGGTCTAGTCCTGGTTTAGTCCTGGTTTAGTTCTGGTTTAGCCCTGGTTTAGTCCTGGTTTAGTCCTGTTCTAGTCCTGGTTTAGTCCTGGTTTAGTTCTGGTTTACTCCTGGTTTAGTCCCAGTTTTGAGCACATTTCACTCTGAGTTTCATTCAAACTCTAAACACACACTTGTCTGGTCCTGGTTTAGTCCCAGTTAAAGTCCTGTTTCAGTCCTGGTTTAGTCCTGGTTTAGACCTAGTTTAGTCCCAGTTTAAGTCCTGTTCTAGTCCTGTTTTAGTCTCAACTTTGAGCACACTTCAGTCTGAGTTTCATTCAAACTCTAAACACACAGTTGCCTGGTCCTGGTTTAGTCCTGGTTTAGTCCCAGTTTAAGTCCTGGTTTAGCCCTGTCCTAGTCCCGGTCCAGTCCCGGTCTAGTCCCGGTCCAGGTCCCGGTCCAGTCCCAGTTTTGAGCACACTTCAGTCTGAGCTCCATTCAAACTCTAAACACACAGTTGACTGGTCCTGGTTTAGTCCTAGTTTAAGTCCAGTTTCAGTCCTGGTTTAGACCTAGTTTAGTCCCAGTTTAAGTCCTGGTCTGGTCCGAGTTTAGTCCTCTTTCAGTCCAGTTTAAGTCCTGTTCAAGTCCTGGTTTAGACCCAGTTTTGAGCACACGTCACTCTGAGCTTCATTCAAACTCTAAACACACACTTGCCTGGTCCTGGTTTAGTCCTGGTTTAGTCCTGGTTTAGTCCTGGTTTAAGTCCTGTTTAAATCCCGGCTTAGACCTAGTTTAGTCCCAGTTAAAGTCCTGTTTTAGTCCTGTCTCAGTCCAGTCTAAGTCCTGGTTTAGTCCCAGCTTTGAGCACACTTCAGTCTGAGCTCCATTCAAACTCTAAACATCTAAACAAACACTTGTCCTGGTTTAGTCCCAGTTTAAGTCCTGCCCTAGTCCCGGTCCAGGTCTCGGTCCAGGTCCAGGTCCAGGTCCAGGTCCAGGTCCCGGTCCAGGTCCCGGTCCAGTCCCGGTCTTGGACACACTTCAGCCTTTGCTCTTTGGCTCTAAACAAACACTGACCTGAGCCTGTGTCTGGTCCCATAAAAGCCCCAAACTGCACTTCCCGAATCCACCAGCGCCACAAAACACCAGCACTTTACGAGCGCCCGAACGCACCGCGGGGCCCGAACGCACCGCGGGGCCCGAACGCACCGCGGGGCCCGAACGCACCGGCACAGAGAGACGAGAGGAACGAGAGAGGAACGAGAGAGGAACGACAGAGGAACGAGAGAGGACGGAGAGGCGAGAGCAGCTTTGTGTGGAGGACTGGCCCCGTATTCAAATCAGAAGCATTGTGTGAAACAGGGGCAGGAGCGGAGGACAGAGGGGGCAAAAGAAGAGGGGGGGCAAAAGAATAGAGAGAGAGGAGGGGGGTAAACGAACGGAGGAGAGAAGGGGGGGGGGGTGGTAAAGAAGAGAGAGAGAGAGGAGGGAGGGGGAAAGAATAGAAGAGAGACAGGGGGTAAAGGACAGAAGAGAGGGGGGTGAAAGAAGAGAAGAGAAATGAGAGGGGGTGAAAGAAGAGAAGAGAAATGAGAGGGGGTAAAAGAAGAGAAGAGAAATGAGAGGGGGTAAAAGAAGAGAAGAGAAATGAGAGGGGGAGAAAGAAGGGAAGAGAAATGAGAGGGGGTGAAAGAAGAGAAGAGAAATGAGAGGTGCTAAAAGAAGAGAAGAGAAATGAGAGGGGGTGAAAGAAGAGAAGAGAAATGAGAGGGGGTAAAAGAAGAGAAGAGAAATGAGAGGGGGTAAAAGAAGAGAAGAGAAATGAGAGGGGGTGAAAGAAGAGAAGAGAAATGAGAGGGGGGTAAAAGAACAGAAAAGAGATGGGGTAAAAGAAGAGAAGAGAAATGAGAGGGGGTAAAAGAAGAGAAGAGAAATGAGAGGGGGTAAAAGAAGAGAAGAGAAATGAGAGGGGGTGAAAGAAGAGAAGAGAAATGAGAGGGGGTAAAAGAAGAGAAGAGAAATGAGAGGGGGTGAAAGAAGAGAAGAGAAATGAGAGGGGGGTAAAAGAACAGAAATGAGTGATGGGGTAAAAGAAGAGAAGAGAAATGAGAGGGGGTAAAAGAAGAGAAGAGAAATGAGAGGGGGTAAAAGAAGAGAAGAGAAATGAGAGGGGGTGAAAGAAGAGAAGAGAAATGAGAGGGGGTAAAAGAAGAGAAGAGAAATGAGAGGGGGGTAAAAGAAGAGAAATGAGAGGAGAGGGGGTAAAAGAAGAGAAGAGAAATGAGAGGGGGTAAAAGAAGAGAAGAGAAATGAGAGGGGGTAAAAGAAGAGAAGAGAAATGAGAGGGGGTAAAAGAAGAGAAGAGAAATGAGAGGGGGTAAAAGAAGAGAAGAGAAATGAGAGGGGGTAAAAGAAGAGAAATGAGAGGGGGTAAAAGAACAGAAAAGAGATGGGGTAAAAGAAGAGAAGAGAAATGAGAGGGGGTAAAAGAAGAGAAATGAGAGGGGGTAAAAGAAGAGAAGAGAAATGAGAGGGGGGTAAAAGAAGAGAAATGAGAGGGGGGTAAAAGAAGAGAAAAGAAATGAGAGGGGGGTAAAAGAAGAGAAGAGAAATGAGAGGGGGTAAAAGAAGAGAAGAGAAATGAGAGGGGGTAAAAGAAGAGAAGAGAAATGAGAGGGGGTAAAAGAAGAGAAGAGAAATGAGAGGGGGTAAAAGAAGAGAAATGAGTGGGGGTAAAAGAACAGGAAAGAGATGGGAGTAAAAGAAGAGAAGAGAAATGAGAGGGGTAAAAGAAGAGAAATGAGAGGGGGTAAAAGAAGAGAAGAGAAATGAGAGGGGGTAAAAGAAGAGAAATGAGAGGGGGTAAAAGAACAGAAAAGAGAGGGGGGAAAAGAAGAGAAGAGAAATGAGAGGGGGTAAAAGAAGAGAAGAGAAATGAGAGGGGGGTAAAAGAAGAGAAATGAGAGGGGGTAAAAGAACTGAAGAGAAATGAGAGGGGGTAAAAGAAGAGAAATGAGAGGGGGTAAAAGAAGAGAAATGAGAGGGGGTAAAAGAAGAGAAATGAGAGGGGGTAAAAGAAGAGAAGAGAAATGAGAGGGGGGTAAAAGAAGAGAAATGAGAGGGGGTAAAAGAAGAGAAGAGAAATGAGAGGGGGGTAAAAGAAGAGAAATGAGAGGGGGTAAAAGAAGAGAAGAGAAATGAGAGGGGGGTAAAAGAAGAGAAATGAGAGGGGGTAAAAGAAGAGAAATGAGAGGGGGTAAAAGAAGAGAAGAGAAATGAGAGGGGGGTAAAAGAAGAGAAATGAGAGGGGGTAAAAGAAGAGAAGAGAAATGAGAGGGGGGTAAAAGAAGAGAAATGAGAGGGGGTAAAAGAAGAGAAATGAGAGGGGGGTAAAAGAAGAGAAAAGAAATGAGAGGGGGGTAAAAGAAGAGAAGAGAAATGAGAGGGGGTGAAAGAAGAGAAGAGAAATGAGAGGGGGTAAAAGAAGAGAAATGAGAGGGGGGTAAAAGAAGAGAAATGAGAGGGGGGTAAAAGAAGAGAAATGAGAGGGGGTAAAAGAAGAGAAGAGAAATGAGAGGGGGTAAAAGAAGAGAAGAGAAATGAGAGGGGGGTAAAAGAAGAGAAATGAGAGGGGGTAAAAGAAGAGAAGAGAAATGAGAGGGGGTAAAAGAAGTGAAGAGAAATGAGAGGGGGGTAAAAGAAGAGAAATGAGAGGGGGTAAAAGAACAGAAAAGAGATGGGGTAACAGAAGAGAAGAGAGAAGAGAGGGGGTAAAAGAAGAGAGAGAGGGGGGTAAAAGAAGAGAGAGGAGGGTAAAAGAAGAGAGAGAGGGGGTAAAAGAAGAGAGAGAGGAGGGTAAAAGAAGAGAGAGGGGGTAAAAGAAGACAGAGAGAGAGGGGGTAAAAGAAGAGAGAGAGGAGGGTAAAAGAAGAGAGAGAGGAGGGTAAAAGAAGAGAGAGAGGAGGGTAAAAGAAGAGAGAGGGGGGTAAAAGAAGACAGAGAGAGAGAGGAGGGGGGAAAAAGAAGAGAGAGAGGGTAAAAGAAGAGAGAGAGGGTAAAAGAAGAGAGAGAGGGGGTAAAAGAAGAGAGAGAGGAGGGTAAAAGAAGAGAGAGAGGAGGGTAAAAGAAGAGAGAGAGGAGGGTAAAAGAAGAGAGGGGGGTAAAAGAAGAGAGAGAGGAGGGTAAAAGGAGAGAGAGAGAGGAGGGTAAAAGAAGAGAGAGAGGAGGGTAAAAGAAGAGAGAAAGGGGGTAAAAGAAGAGAGAGAGGGGGTAAAAGAAGAGAGAGAGGAGGGTAAAAGAAGAGAGAGGAGGGTAAAAGAAGAGAGCGGGGGTAAAAGAAGAGAGAGAGGAGGGTAAAAGAAGAGAGAGAGGGGGTAAAAAAGAGAAGAGGTGGTAAAAGAAGAGAGAGAGGAGGGTAAAAGAAGAGAGAGAGGGGGTAAAAGAAGAGAGAGAGGAGGGTAAAAGAAGAGAGAGGAGGGTAAACGAAGAGAGAGAAGGGTAAAAGAAGAGAGAGAGAGGAGGGTAAAAGAAGAAAGAGAGGGGTAAAAAAATAGAAGAGGGGAAGGGGTAAACAAAAAAGAAGAGAGAGGAGAGGGAGTAAAAAGGAAGAAGAGAGAGGAGAGGGGTAAAAAAGAGAAGAGGAGGGAGGGTAAAAAAAGAGATAGAGAGGCGATAAAAGAAGAGAAGTGGGGGAAAGGAGAGGGGTAAAAGAAGAGAGAGTAAAAGAAGGGAGAGGTGGGGGGTAAATGAGAATGTAAGGGGAGCAGGAGGGAAGGGGTTATGGGGTAACAGAGAGAGAGAAAGGGGTGAATGGGACAGAAGAGAGGGTAAGAAAGTAAAGAGTAAGAGAGAGAAAGAGAGAGACAGTACGAAAAAGAGAGGATAGAGAGAGAGAGTAAGGAAGAGAGGAGGGTAAAAGAGGGGGAGAGATTAAGAGGAGAAACAGAAAGGAGGATGATGGAGAGAGGAGAGAGATGGAGGGAAGAGGGAGGTGTAGAGAGAAGATGGGATAAGAGAGTGGGGTATAAAGAGGAGGGGTGACAGGAATTGTCAGTTATAAATGGCTGAAAGTTATGAGAGAGAGAGAGAGAGAGAGGGAAAGAGAGAAAGAAGGAGAGAGAGAGGGAGAGAGAAAGAGAGAAAGAAGGAGAGAGAGAGGGAGAGAGAAAGAGAAAGAGGGAGAGAGAGAGGAAGAGGGAGGGAGGGGGGGTATTTATTTTGGGGTCGACAAACTGCACTGTAAAAAATGCTGCTTGAAAATGTAAAACTGTTCACACGTTTAAAAGTGTCTCGCTCAAGGACACAAGTCACAACAATAAAAGGAACTAAACCAGGTCTAAACCAGGACTAAACCAGGACTAAAACAGGACCAAAGCAGGACTAAAGCAGGACTAAAGCAGGACTAAAACAGGACCAAAGCAGGACTAAAGCAGGACTAAAACAGGACTAAAGCAGGACTAAAGCAGGACTAAAGCAGGACTAAAACAGGACTAAACCAGGACTAAAACAGGACTAAAGCAGGACTAAAACAGGACTAAAGCAGGACTAAAACAGGACTAAAACAGGACTAAAACAGGACTAAAACAGGACCAAACCAGGACTAAACCAGGACTGAAGCAGGACTAAAGCAGGACTAAAACAGGACTAAAACAGGACCAAACCAGGACTAAAACAGGACTAAAACAGGACTAAAGCAGGACTAAAACAGGACTAAAACAGGACCAAACCAGGACCAAACCAGGACCAAACCAGGACTAAAACAGGACTAAAACAGGACCAAACCAGGACCAAACCAGGACTAAAGCAGGACTAAAACAGGACTAAAGCAGGACTAAACCAGGACTAAAGCAGGACTAAACCAGGACTAAACCAGGAATGAAGCAGGACTAAAGCAGGACTAAACCAGGACTAAACCAGGACTAAACCAGGAATGAAGCAGGACTAAATCAGGTCTAAACCAGGACTAAACCAGGACTAAACCAGGTCTAAACCAGGACAGTTTTATGGCATTTAAAGCTCTTCAGGTCAAACTAAGTCTGCTGTGTTCTGTCTGCATCTGTTTATAAGGCTAATTATAAGGTAATCAGGAAATGAACGTTAGCTTGCTAGTTGTTAGGTAAGTGAGGAAGAACTTTAGAAACTGTGAACGGTTTCAAATGACCCAGTTCAGTTTTTCACGTTTTTAAGACAGAAAAAGAGAGACTTTCATAAATCCTTACGGCTTTTCTTGTCGTTACTAAGTTTCCAAAACGTTTTCATCTACGACCGGCGTTAAAAGCTAAACTCCTCCTCGTCTACATGTTTCCCGTTTTGTCTCTCACCGATTTGTAGTTCTGACAGGAGAAGTGGCTGTAGCTGCGCACAGGGACCTGCACGCCGAGGTAAGCCTCCATACGAGCCTCCGAACTGGGCTTAAAAACTCCGCCACGCCCCCCTCAGAGTGTGACGAGGACCGGAGAAGATCCAGAGGAGACCCGGGGACTTTATCACGCAGGTAACCCAGGATACGAGCCTCCGAGCTGGGCAAAAACATCCACCAATCTCCCCTTAAAGTTGGAGAAGAACCAGAGAAGATCCAAGGACCTAACCAGAGATGTTTCCCAGGATACGAGCCTCCGATCTGGGCAAAAACGTTCACAACGCTCCTCTAAATGTCAGGGAAGAACCAGAGAAGATCCAGGGACCTAATCGGAAATGTTACCCAGGATACACTGCAAAAAGGGATTTTCTAGCATAACGGACTTGAATGAAGCAGATTCATCTTAAAAGACCAATTTTAAGATTTTTTTACTTAATAAGATGATTTTTTTTTACTTGTTTCAAGATATTCATCCTTATTCTAAGCACTTTTTATATTAACTCAGTCCAGGTTAAGCCTCTTTAACTTCCTTCTCAAACCAATAAGGTGAAAAATCTTGCCATAAATACTTGAAACTCGTGTTTTCTGCTTAGAACAAGATTCATATTTTGTTTTGCTTTAAGAAAATTTGGTAAGTGAAAATTTCTTACAACACTGGCAGAAAATTTCACTTAAAATGGGGCATTTTTACCTCAAAATGGGTATTTTATCTTATTTTTGATAGGCCTGTTTTGCCGTGTAGAAGTCGGCATAAACATCCGCTAAGCTCCCCTCAGAGTCTGACAAGGACCGGAGAAGATCCAGAGAAGATCCAGGGACCTAATCAGAGATGTAACCCAGGATACGAGCCTCCCATCTGGGTAAAAATGTTCACGACGCTCCTCTAAATGTCAGGGAAGAACCAGAGCAAATCCAGGGACTTTATCACGCAGGTAACCCAGGATACGAGCCTCCGAGCTGGGCATAAACATTCACCGAGCTCCCCTAAACGTCAGGGAAGAACCAGAGAAGATCCAGGGACCTAATCGGAAATGTTACCCAGGACAGAAGTCTCCGAGCTGGGCATAAATGTTCACAACACTCCCCTAAATGTCAGGGAAGAACCAGAGATCCAGGAACTTTATCACGCAGGTAACCCAGGATACGAGCCTCCGAGCTGGGCATAAACATCCGTCACACTCCCCTTAAAGTCAGGGAAGAACCAGAGAAGACCCAGGGACCTGAAGACGAAAGTAACCCGACATTTGAGCTCCTTCTCTGGGCATAAACATAGACCGAGCTTCCCTCATATTCACAGAGTAATTCCAGAGAGATTCAGGGATAAAAGTTTGGAAGCAACCCAGGATTCGAGTCTCCAAACTGGGCCAAAACCTCCACCACGCGCCCTTAAATTATATCAGCGTAGAACCACAAACGTCCAGGGACCTGCGGACGGTTTTAACTCAGGGTAAGTGCCTCGCGGCTGGGCATAAAAGTTCCTCAGATCACAGTAAGGATCCCGGAAAAACGCACGGATTTAGAACCACAAAAGAACCAAATTAGAGGCGCAAACCAGGATCCGAGCCTCCGAGCTGGGTGTAAATGTCCACCCAGCTCCCCATAAAAGAACCGGGGTTTATCAAGGGACCTGCAGGCAGAAGTAACCCAGCAGACAAGCCTCTAAACTGGGCATTGCCATCCGCCGCGCTCCCTTAAACTCCAGCAGCGAACGTGGGGAAAAGCTCCAGGGAGATCCAGGGGGGTGGAGGCCGCGGTGACCCAGGAAAAGCGTCTCGGCGCTGGGTACAAACCTCCAGCGTGTGCCCCTCCTGGAGTAAATATAGACGAGGCTCCAGTGACAGGACTTTTTAAAATAGACCAGGACTAAACCAGGACTAAACCAGGACTAAACCAGGGCTAAACCAGGACTAAACCAGGACTAAACCAGGACTAAACCAGGACTAAACCAGGACTGAACCAGGACTAAACCAGGACTAAACCAGGACTGAACCAGGACTAAACCAGGACTGAACCAGGACTAAACCAGGACTAAACAAGGTCTAAACCAGGACTAAACCAGGACTGAACCAGGACTAAACCAGGACTGAACCAGGACTGAACCAGGAATAAACCAGGACTAAACAAGGTCTAAACCAGGACTAAACCAGGACTAAACCAGGGCTAAACCAGGACTAAACCAGGACTAAACCAGGGCTAAACCAGGACTAAACCAGGACTAAACCAGGACTAAACCAGGACTGAACCAGGACTAAACCAGGACTAAACAAGGTCTAAACCAGGACTAAACCAGGACTAAACCAGGACTAAACCAGGGCTAAACCAGGACTAAACCAGGACTAAACCAGGACTAAACCAGGACTAAACCAGGGCTAAACCAGGACTAAACCAGGACTAAACCAGGACTGAACCAGGACTAAACCAGGACTGAACCAGGACTAAACCAGGACTAAACAAGGTCTAAACCAGGACTAAACCAGGACTGAACCAGGACTAAACCAGGACTGAACCAGGACTGAACCAGGACTAAACCAGGACTAAACAAGGTCTAAACCAGGACTAAACCAGGACTGAACCAGGACTAAACCAGGACTGAACCAGGACTGAACCAGGACTGAACCAGGACTAAACCAGGACTGAACCAGGACGGAACCAGGACTAAACCAGGACTGAACCAGGACTAAACCAGGACTGAACCAGGACTAAACCAGGACTGAACCAGGACTGAACCAGGACTGAACCAGGACTAAACCAGGACTGAACCAGGATGGAACCAGGACTAAACCAGGACTGAACCAGGACTAAACCAGGACTGAACCAGGACTAAACCAGGACTAAACCAGGACTGAACCAGGACTGAACCATGATTGAACCAGGACTAAACCAGGACTGAACCAGGACTAAACCAGGACTGAACCAGGACTAAACCAGGACTGAACCAGGACTGAACCAGGACTAAACCAGGACTAAACCAGGACTGAACCAGGACTGAACCAGGACTGAACCAGGACTAAACCAGGACTGAACCAGGACTGAACCAGGACTAAACCAGGACTAAACCAGGACTGAACCAAGACTAAACCAGGACTGAACCAGGACTAAACCAGGACTAAACCAGGACTGAACCAGGACTGAACCAGGACTAAACCAGGACTGAACCAGGACTGAACCAGGACTAAACCAGGACTGAACCAGGACTAAACCAGGACTGAACCAGGACTGAACCAGGACTAAACCAGGACTGAACCAGGACTGAACCAGGACTGAACCAGGACTAAACCAGGACTGAACCAGGACTGAACCAGGACTGAACCAGGACTAAACCAGGACTGAACCAGGACTGAACCAGGACTAAACCAGGACTGAACCAGGACTGAACCAGGACTGAACCAGGACTGAACCAGGACTAAACCAGGACTAAACCAGGACTGAACCAGGACTGAACCAGGACTGAACCAGGACTAAACCAGGACTGAACCAGGACTGAACCAGGACTAAACCAGGACTGAACCAGGACTAAACCAGGACTACAGTAAACCAGGACTAAACCAGGACTGAACCAGGACTTAACTAGGACTAAACCAGGACTCCATTAGTCGCTGGTCAGATCCCTGTATTGATTCAGACCATCTGCTTTTCTGCAGCGTACAACACTTTAGGGACCAGGACCCAGACCGGGACTAAAACCAGACTAAATACCAGACTCAGGACTGGACCGGAACTAGACCAGATGTGGACTGGATCAATATTCCCGGCTCAGATCCATCTATTTCTCCGGACCTGAAGTGAAACCGAACACGATCACACACAAACCACAGAACAGAGTGCAGACCGAGGACAGAACCACAAAGCTTTAGACTAAACCAGGACTAAAGCAGGACTAAACCAGGACTAAACCAGGACTGAACCAGGACTAAACCAGGACTGAACCAGGACTGAACCAGGACTAAAGCAGGACTAAACCAGGACTAAACCAGGACTGAACCAGGACTAAACCAGGACTAAACCAGGACTGAACCAGGACTAAACCAGGACTAAACCAGGACTGAACCAGGGCTAAAGCAGGACTAAACCAGGACTGAACCAGGACTGAACCAGGACTAAAGCAGGACTAAACCAGGACTAAACCAGGACTAAACCAGGACTAAACCAGGACTAAACCAGGACTGAACCAGGACTGAACCAGGACTAAAGCAGGACTAAACCAGGACTAAACCAGGACTGAACCAGGGCTAAAGCAGGACTGAACCAGGACTGAACCAGGACTAAACCAGGACTAAACCAGGGCTAAACCAGGGCTAAACCAGGACTGAACCAGGGCTAAAGCAGGACTGAACCAGGACTAAACCAGGACTAAACCAGGACTAAACCAGGACTGAACCAGGACTAAACCAGGACTAAACCAGGACTAAACCAGGACTGAACCAGGGCTAAAGCAGGACTAAACCAGGACTAAACCAGGACTAAACCAGGACTAAACCAGGGCTAAACCAGGACTGAACCAGGACTAAACCAGGACTAAACCAGGACTGAACCAGGACTAAACCAGGACTGAACCAGGACTAAAGCAGGACTAAACCAGGACTAAACCAGGACTAAACCAGGACTAAACCAGGACTGAACCAGGACTAAACCAGGACTGAACCAGGACTGAACCAGGACTAAAGCAGGACTAAACCAGGACTAAACCAGGACTGAACCAGGGCTAAAGCAGGACTGAACCAGGACTGAACCAGGACTAAACCAGGACTAAACCAGGGCTAAACCAGGGCTAAACCAGGACTGAACCAGGGCTAAAGCAGGACTGAACCAGGACTAAACCAGGACTAAACCAGGACTGAACCAGGACTAAACCAGGACTAAACCAGGACTAAACCAGGACTGAACCAGGGCTAAAGCAGGACTAAACCAGGACTAAACCAGGACTAAACCAGGACTAAACCAGGGCTAAACCAGGACTGAACCAGGACTAAACCAGGACTAAACCAGGGCTAAACCAGGACTAAAGCAGGACTAAACCAGGACTAAACCAGGGCTAAACCAGGACTAAACCAGGACTAAAGCAGGTCTGAACCAGGACTAAACCAGGACTAAACCAAAAGAGGAAAGGGGGAGAGTGACCAAAGTGAAGGAGAAAGAGGTGCATGGGGGTAGAGAAAGAGAGACAGATAGAGGAAGAGGAAGAGAGAGTGGAGAGAGAAAGATGAAGGGGAGAGTGAAAAAAGAGAGGAGAGAGATGGAGGAGGAGGAGAGTGAAAGAGGAGAGAGAGAGAAAAAGGAGAGAGAGAAAGAGAAGAGAGAAAAAGGAGAGAAAGACGAGAGAGAGAAAAGAGGAGAGAGACAGAAAGAGGAGAGAGAGAAAGAAGAGAAAGAGAGAAAAAGGAGGGAAAGAGGAGAGAGAGACAGAAAGAGGAGAGAGAGAAAGAGGAGAAAGAGAGAAAAAGGAGAGAAAGAGGAGAGAGAGAAAAGAGGAGAGAGAAAGAGGAGAGAGACAGAAAGAGGAGAGAGAGAAAGAGGAGAAGAAAGGAGAGACAGATGAGGAGAGGAGGATGGGGGTAGAGAGGGATGGAGGGAGCAGGTTAAAGGGGAAGAGTCCAGATGGTCGGATGATGGATGAGTTCAGAGAAGAAGAAAAGTCATCACAAAAACATTACACAATTATGACTAAACCAGGACTAAACCAGGACTAAACCAGGACTAAACCAGGACTGAACCAGGACTAAACCAGGACTAAACCAGGACTAAACCAGGACTAAACCAGGACTAAACCAAGACTAAACCAGGACTGAACCAGGACTGAACCAAGACTAAACCAGGACTAAACCAGGACTAAACCAGGACTGAACCAGGACTAAACCAGGACTAAACCAGGACTAAACCAGGACTAAACCAGGACTAAACCAGGACTAAACCAAGACTAAACCAGGACTGAACCAGGACTGAACCAGGTACTAAACCAGGACTGAACCAAGACTAAACCAGGACTAAACCAGGACTAAACCAGGACTGAACCAGGACTTAACCGGGACTAAACCAAGACTAAACCAGGACTAAACCAGGACTAAACCAGGACTGAACCAGGACTAAACCAGGACTGAACCGGGACTAAACCGGGACTAAACCAGGACTAAACCAGGACTGAACCAGGACTGAACCGGGACTAAACCGAGACTAAACCAAGACTAAATCAGGACTAAACCAGGACTAAACCAGGACTAAACCAGGACTGAACCAGGTACTAAACCAGGACTGAACCAAGACTAAACCAGGACTAAACCAGGACTAAACCAGGACTGAACCGGGACTAAACCAAGACTAAACCAGGACTAAACCAGGACTGAACCAGGACTAAACCAGGACTGAACCAGGACTAAAGCAGGACTAAACCAAGACTAAACCAGGACTAAACCAGGACTGAACCAGGTACTAAACCAGGACTGAACCAGGACTAAACCAGGACTAAACCAGGACTAAAGCAGGACTAAAGCAGGACTAAACCAGAACTAAACCAGGACTAAACCAGGACTAAACCAGGACTAAACCAGGACTGAACCAGGACTAAACCAGGATTAAACCAGGACAAAACCAAGACTAAACCAGGACTAAACCAGGACTAAACCAGGACTAAACCAGGACTGAACCAGGACTAAACCAGGACTGAACCAGGTACTAAACCAGGACTGAACCAAGACTAAACCAGGACTGAACCAGGACTGAACCAGGTACTAAACCAGGACTGAACCTAGGGCTGGGCGATATGGACCAAAAAATATATCTCGATATATTTTGCTATATCTCGATATACGATATATATCTCGATATCTTTACAGGAAAAAATACAGCCCCCCAAACTACTGCAAAAACAAAAAAACAAATTTTATCTGATTAATATTCATTTAGTTCTGCACTTAAACACTCTTGACACCCCTTTTTGGACCCTCACCCACAGTTTAAGAACCTCTTCTTTAAGAGGACTTCCACTGACACAAAACTGCTTCAAAGTGAATAAAGTGTGCAGGATTTTTAAACCTCTATTTTCAAATTCCAAACTGGAGTTACGTTCTCTTGTTTTAAAGTGGTATTTAGTCTCTGCACATTTACCAAATCAAACGCAGTGTGACAAACGGATTTATTTGGCATTTGGCACAGGCTGCAGAGAGAAGCCCCGCACGCTCCCGCGCGCTCCCGCGCACTCCCGCGCACTCCCGCACGCTCCCGCACGCTCCCGCGCACTCCCGCACGCTCCCGCGCACCGGGATGAGTTTATTGGCAACAGCAGCGGCCTTAATGAAAAATGACCGCACTCAGTATTCAGACCTTGAGTTCATGACAAGACCGAGTCCAAATGCGCTCGAGTCCGAGACAAGACCAAGACAAAAGCCAAAGCTCTCGCTTTGTCCAGCGGCACGCGGGTGTCTGTGAGTGGTGGGGCAGGTGTGGGTCCTGCTGCGGGGGCTCCTCGTTTAAGGGGGCGTGGGTGTGTTTTGTAGCGGAGTTTGTTCGTGATATCTGCACACACGCGGAGCTCGTGTGCTGGGGTCGTGCGCGATCGGAGGTGTCATGTGGTTGCGCTCGCACTGGGAAACGTGCATTTAGAAAGTTTAACTCGTCACGTTGTGTCTGTGCGCAGCTCCTTATTGTAGCTGCAGAAGCATCGCACAGATGCGCCTGTTTGGTTTTCCACGTTCGCACGACGAAATATTTGCTCGCAAATGCGAGTGAAATGGGCGCACTGCAGAGCCCTGGTCCTAGTCCTGGTTTAGTCCGTGGCCGAGCCCCGGGCTTTGCGGCCGCGTTTAGTCCTGGTTTAGTTCTAGTCCTGGTTTAGTCCGCGGCCAGGTCCGGGCTCCGCGGAGGAGCTCAGGGGACAAAAGCAGGAGGCGGAGGCGAGCGCGGCACAGAGAAGGCGAAACAAGCGAAGCGGCGAAACCAGAAGTAAACATAAGCATTATAGCGATATATCGATATATCGATATGTCAGAATTCATATCGAGTTTCAAAAATATCTCGATATATTTTAAATATCGAGATATCGCCCACCCCTAACTGAACCAAGACTAAACCAGGACTAAACCAGGACTAAACCAGGACTGAACCAGGACTTAACCGGGACTAAACCAAGACTAAACCAGGACTAAACCAGGACTAAACCAGGACTGAACCAGGACTAAACCAGGACTGAACCGGGACTAAACCGGGACTAAACCAGGACTAAACCAGGACTGAACCAGGACTGAACCGGGACTAAACCGAGACTAAACCAAGACTAAATCAGGACTAAACCAGGACTAAACCAGGACTAAACCAGGACTGAACCAGGTACTAAACCAGGACTGAACCAAGACTAAACCAGGACTAAACCAGGACTAAACCAGGACTGAACCGGGACTAAACCAAGACTAAACCAGGACTAAACCAGGACTGAACCAGGACTAAACCAGGACTGAACCAGGACTAAAGCAGGACTAAACCAAGACTAAACCAGGACTAAACCAGGACTGAACCAGGTACTAAACCAGGACTGAACCAGGACTAAACCAGGACTAAACCAGGACTAAAGCAGGACTAAACCAGAACTAAACCAGGACTAAACCAGGACTAAACCAGGACTAAACCAGGACTGAACCAGGACTAAACCAGGATTAAACCAGGACAAAACCAAGACTAAACCAGGACTAAACCAGGACTGAACCAGGACTAAACCAGGACTGAACCAGGACTAAACCAGGACTAAACCAAGACTAAACCAGGACTAAACCAGGACTGAACCAGGTACTAAACCAGGACTGAACCAGGACTAAAGCAGGACTAAAGCAGGACTAAAGCAGGACTAAAGCAGGACTAAACCAGAACTAAACTAGGACTAAACCAGGACTAAACCAGGACTAAACCAGGACTAAACCAGGACTGAACGAGGACTAAACCAGGATTAAACCAGGACAAAACCAGGACTAAACCAGGACTGAACCAGGACTGAACCAGGACTGAACCAGGACTAAACTAGGACTAAACCAGGACCAGTCCTGTTAATGGATCAGAAATAATATGGGTCTAAATGAGTGTGTCTGAAGTAAACACAGGACCAGGACCAGGACCAGGACCAAGACCAGGACCAGGACCAGGTCTGAGTCTCAGGGAAAGTCTCTGCAGATTAAAGGGACCACAGGGCTCTGGTCCAGCTGTGGTCCAGGTCCGGGTCTGGTCCAGGGCCGGGATCTTAAGTGGGTTTGGCTCAGACCAGAGACCTCAGAAACCAGATCACACACCCGCCCCTGCTATTAATACAACTACTACTGCAGAAAGAAGAAGTACTACTACTGCGACTACTACTGCTACTACTACTACTGCTACTGCGACTACTACTGCGACTACTACTACCACTGCTACTGCGACTACTACTGCTACTACTACTACTACTACTACTGCTACTACTGCTACTACTACTACTACTACTGCTATTAATACAACTACTACTGCAGAAAGAAGAAGTACTACTACTGCGACTACTACTACCACTGCTACTGCGACTACTACTGCTACTACTACTACTACTGCAACTACTACTACTACTACTACTACTGCTATTAATACAACTACTACTGCAAAAAGAAGTACTACTACTGCGACTACTACTACTACTACTACTACTACTGCGACTACTACTACTACTACTACTGCGACTACTACTACTGCTACTGCTACTACTACTGCGACTACTACTACTACTACTGCTACTGCTACTACTACAGTACTACTAGCAGTAGTCGCAGTAGTAGTAGTAGTAGTAGTAGTAATTGCAGTAATAGTAGTAGTAGTCGCAGTAGTAGTAGTAGTAGTAATCGCAGTAGTAGTAGTAGTAGTATCAGTAGTACTACTACTACTACTACTGCGACTACTGCTAGTAGAGATGAAAGAATAAAAACACAAAATCACAAAAACACACACGAAAAAATTAAAAAGCACCAAAAAACCACAGCTGCTCTCTCAGGACTAAACCAGGACTGAACCAGGTCTAAACCAGGACTAAACCAGGACTGAACCAGGTCTAAACCAGGACTGAACCAGGACTGAACCAGGACCAAACCAGGACTGAACCAGGACTGAACCAAGACCAAACCAGGTCTAAACCAGGTCTAAACCAGGTCTAAACCAGGTCTAAACCAGGTCTAAACCAGGTCTAAACCAGGTCTAAACCAGGTCTAAACCAGTCCTCTGTATCTGTTTTAATCCGTTTTAATCTCATAAACTGGAGCAGGAAGTGCAGGTTTGTGCGGCGCAGATAAGAGTTTATGAGTTTCCTGCAGAGTCTGTGTTTGGGCCTTATCAGCCTCCGTAGAGACAGAAGAAGAGGAGGAGGAGGAGGAAAAGATGGAGAGATAAACACGGTGAACGAATAAATCAGACTGAAAGGAAATGTGATGGTTTAATTAAAGACAAAATAATGAAGGGGACAGAAAATACTCGTCTGTGCGCTTTGTTTTGATACTTGGACGACTTTTTAGTATTGAATAGTCCTGGTTTAGTCCTTGTTTGGTCCTGATTTGGACCTGGTTTAGTCCTGGTTTAGTCCTGGTTTAGTCCTTGTTTGGTCCTGATTTGGACCTGGTTTTGTCCTGGTTTAGTCCTGGTTTAGTCCTGGTTTAGTCCTGGTTCAGCCCTGGTTCAGCCCTGGTTTAGTCCTGGTTTAGTCCTGGCTTAGTCCTGGTTGTTTTGTGGTTCATTCTAGTAAAATCCGACTCTGATCGAAGCTGAAACTCGTCCTGAAACTCGATCCTCAGGTAAATCACAGGTGGATTTACAGCTTAAAAACACCAAGAAAAACACATTCTGACTGAGGGAGTCGCCTCTCCACAGATCTGACCTGGAACCTGGTCCGGTTTGGTCTCCATGAGGATAGAAAACTTTAATGCTGTACTGCGGAACATTTCAGACAAAGCAATAACAATTATACTTCCATGGAAACAAGCGTTTGATGGAACGTCCACCAGAAAATCTTTAAACCAGGACTAAACCAGGTCTAAACCAGGTCTAAACCAGGACTAAACCAGGTCTAAACCAGGACTAAACCAGGACTGAACCAGGACTAAACCAGGACTAAACCAGGTCTAAACCAGGACTAAACCAAGACTGAACCAGGACTAAACCAGGACTAAACCTGGACTAAATCTGGACTAAACCAGGACTAAACCAGTACTAAACCAGGACTAAACCAGGACTAAACCTGGACTAAATCTGGACTAAACCAGGACTAAACCAGGACTAAACCCAGACTAAACCCAGACCAAACAAGGACTAAATCAGGACTAAACCACGACTAAACCCGGACTAAACCAGGACTAAACCAGGACTAAACCTGGACTAAACCAGGACTAAACCCAGACCAAACCAGGACTAAACCCAGACCAAACCAGGACTAAACCAGAACCAAACCAGGACTAAACCAGCCTTAAAACATCAAGTATCTTCTTGACATTAAAATCACCACCGTTATTCTTTAAAACTTATTTCTGCTGCAAAAATCACCAAAACTGTTCAAATTCTTGTGCAAAAAGATAAAAATTCTGTGTTTTGTACCAGTTTCATGCTGAAGTTGGTGTGTTCCCATCGACTCAGGATTCTGTCTGTGGAGGTCATGACTCCACCTGCTCCGGCTCACGTCATCCCACCAAAATACGCCAGAATTTACGGACAAAATCAGGAAAAAATGTAAAAAAAATATCTTTTTTTAATCATATGTTAACCCACAAAAATATCCTTAAAAAGCTCCATGAATTCACCAAAAATCTGAGAAAATAAATAAAATAACAAAATAACAAAAACAATAAAATACCCCAAAATCTGCCAATATTTACAAAAATAAATGAGAAAAGTCCGACACAACCGCACAAACTTCTCCAAGGATTTAAAATTTACGAAGGAATCAAAATCTTGGATAATCCCACAAAAGAACGCAAAAATTGACACAAAATTTACACAAAATCGAACAAAACGGATCTAGAAATGTGGCCCAGGTCTGTTCAGTCCGACACAGAGGACACTCAGAGCTCAGTGAAGGAAACAAGGAAAGGAGGAAAGGAGAAAAGGAGAGAAAGAGGAGGTAAAGGGGGAGGGGCTACAGGCTCCGCCCACAGCACATGGAGGGGGCGGAGCCAATGAATGAATGAAAAATGTGATTTAATGAAAACACAGAGAGTTTAGACCTGGTTTAGACATGGTTTAGACCTGGTTTAGTCCTGGTTCAGTCCTGGTTCAGTCCTGGTTTGACCCCTGCTGATGTTTCACTTTGTGTTTGTGAATGGAGACAGATGAATGAACCCTCCCCTCCCCCCTCCCCCCTCCCCTCTCTACTTCTCTCGTTTCTCCTCCTTCCTTCCCTCTCTCCTCTCTCCCTCCTTTCTCCTCCTCCTCTCTCTATCTTCTCTCCTCTCTCCTCCCTCCCTCCTTTCCCAAGACCAAGACCAAGACCAAGACCAAGACCAAAACCAAGACCCAGAACAAATTTCCTTCAGGGCTCAGTAAAGTGTACTTAACCTCACTGCTTTCCGTGGAATGTCCCGCAGTGCAGCATTAAAACTCCCGATCTCCGTGGAGACGAGCGGGAGACTCCGTGGGGTCAGGTACAGGTCAGATCTGTGGAGAGGGGACGCCGCCCGCAGGGAAGGACGCAGGTTTAGTTTACAAAATCCCCCTTCAGCACTGCGGAAGCGGTACATTTCCCTTAGGTTAGAGCGGGGTTAAAGCTCCACTGCGGGACATTTCCCTGAGGTTTTAAAGTGGAAAGTCGTGGAGAAACGGGGCGAGCGACATGAAAGGACGAGGCCGAACCGCAGAGTTTATTTTTGTACGTTTGTGTTTTTGAGCCTCGAGAGCCTCCGTAAGAGAGAGAGAGAGAGACTAATGACAGAGGAGAGGAGAGAGGGAGGAGAGAGGAGAGGAGAGAGGGAGGAGAGAGGAGAGGAGAGAGGGAGGAGAGAGGGAGGAGAGAGGAGAGGAGAGAGGGAGGAGAGAGGAGGAGAGAGGAGGAGAGAGGGAGGAGATAGGAAAGGGGGGAGAGGAGAGAGGAGAGGAGAGAGGGAGGAGAGAGGGAGGAGAGAGGAGAGGAGAGAGGAGAGGAGAGAGGGAGGAGAGAGGAGAGGAGAGAGGGAGGAGAGAGGGAGGAGAGAGGGAGGAGATAGGAAAGGGGGGAGAGGAGAGAGGAGAGGAGAGAGCAGGAGAGAAGAGAGAGTTAGGAGAGGAGAGAGGAGAGAGGGAGGCGGAGAGAGGAGAGGAGAGGAGAGAGGAGATAGGAAAGGGAGGAGAGAGAGAGGAGGAGAGAGGGAGGAGATAGGAAAGGGAGGAGAGAGGAGAGGAGAGGAGAGAGGAGGAGATAGGAAAGGGAGGAGAGGAGGAGAGAGGAGAGGAGTAGATAGGAGAGAAGAGAGAGTTAGGAGAGGAGAGAGGGAGGAGGAGAGAAAAAGCAGAAGAGAGAGGGACAAAAGAGAGAGAGAAGGTAAAGAGAAAGAAAGGGAGAAAAAGAGGGGGTAGATGGAGGGAGGAAGAGAAGAGGACAGGAGGGAGGGGGACAGAGAGAAAGAGGAAGAGGAGAATAGAAAGAGGGAGAAAAAGAGGGATGGAGGGAGGGAAAACAGCTGCTCAGTGAAAACTACAACTTCCAGAAAACAAACCGCAGCCTCGGCTCTGTTTTTCCTCCAGTGTTTCCACCACAACAAAACGAGACCCAAACACCGGAGTCGTCTTTTCTTCCCCCTCGTCCTTTCGTCCGTCAAACTCTTTTCTCCACGGAGACGTTACTGCGCCGAGTCACAGCTCCGGTCTGCGGAGAGGCGACGCCGCTCACAGTACGAACGCAGGGATTTTCTGGATTAGACCTGGATTAGACCTGGTTTAGACCTGGTTTAGTCCTGGTTTAGTCCTGGTTTAGACCTGGTTTAGTCCTGGTTTAGACCTGGTTTGGACCTGGTTTAGTCCTAGTTTAGACCTGGATTAGACCTGGTTTAGTCCTGGTTTAGACCTGGCTTAGACCTGGTTTAGACCTGGTTTAGTCCTGTTTTAGTCCTGGTTTAGACCTGGTTTAGTCCTGGTTTATTCCTGGTTTATTCCTGGTTTAGACCTGGTTTAGTCCTGGTTTAGACCTGGTTTGGACCTGGTTTAGTCCTAGTTTAGACCTGGATTAGACCTGGTTTAGTCCTGGTTTATTCCTGGTTTAGACCTGGTTTAGTCCTGGTTTAGACCTGGTTTGGACCTGGTTTAGTCCTAGTTTAGACCTGGATTAGACCTGGTTTAGTCCTGGTTTAGACCTGGTTTAGTCCTGGTTTAGACCTGGTTTAGTCCTGGTTTAGTCCTGGTTTAGACCTGGTTTAGTCCTGGTTTAGTCCTGGTTTAGACCTGTTTTAGACCTGGTTTAGTCCTAGTTTAGACCTGTTTTAGTCCTGGTTTAGTCCTGTTTTAGTCCTGGTTTAGACCTGGTTTAGACCTGGTTTAGTCCTGGTTTAGACCTGGTTTAGACCTGGTTTAGTCCTGGTTTAGACCTGGTTTAGTCCTGTTTTAGACCTGGTTTAGTCCTGTTTTAGACCTGTTTTAGACCTGTTTTAGACCTGTTTTAGACCTGGTTTAGACCTGGTTTAGACCTGGTTTAGTCCTGGTTTAGTCCTGTTTTAGACCTGTTTTAGACCTGTTTTAGACCTGGTTTAGACCTGGTTTAGACCTGGTTTAGTCCTGGTTTAGACCTGGTTTAGTCCTGTTTTAGACCTGGTTTAGACCTGTTTTAGACCTGGTTTAGACCTGGTTTAGACCTGGTTTAGACCTGGTTTAGTCCTGGTTTAGTCCTGTTTTAGACCTGGTTTAGACCTGTTTTAGACCTGGTTTAGACCTGGTTTAGTCCTGTTTTAGACCTGGTTTAGACCTGTTTTAGTCCTGGTTTAGACCTGGTTTAGACCTGTTTTAGACCTGGTTTAGTCCTGGTTTAGACCTGGTTTAGTCCTGTTTTAGACCTGGTTTAGACCTGTTTTAGACCTGGTTTAGTCCTGGTTTAGTCCTGTTTTAGTCCTGGTTTAGTCCTGGTTTAGACCTGGTTTAGTCCTGGTTCAGTCCTGGTTTAGACCTGGTTTAGTCCTGTTTTAGTCCTGGTTTAGTCCTGGTTTAGTCCTGGTTTAGTCCTGGTTTAGACCTGGTTTAGTCCTGGTTTAGTCCTGGTTTAGACCTGGTTTAGTCCTGTTTTAGACCTGGTTTAGACCTGGTTTAGTCCTGGTTTAGACCTGGTTTAGTCCTGGTTTAGTCCTGTTTTAGACCTGGTTTAGTCCTGTTTTAGACCTGGTTTAGTCGTGGTTTAGTCCTGGTTTAGTCCTGGTTTAGTCCTGTTTTAGACCTGGTTTAGTCCTGGTTTAGTCCTGGTTTAGTCCTGGTTTAGTCCTGTTTTAGACCTGGTTTAGTCCTGGTTTAGTCCTGGTTTAGTCCTGTTTTAGACCTGGTTTAGTCGTGGTTTAGTCCTGGTTTAGTCCTGGTTTAGTCCTGGTTTAGACCTGTTTTAGTCCTGGTTTAGTCCTGTTTTAGACCTGGTTTAGTCGTGGTTTAGTCCTGGTTTAGTCCTGTTTTAGTCCTGGTTTAGACCTGGTTTAGTCCTGTTTTAGACCTGGTTTAGTCCTGTTTTAGACCTGGTTTAGTCCTGGTTTAGTCCTGGTTTAGTCCTGGTTTAGTCCTGTTTTAGACCTGGTTTAGTCGTGGTTTAGTCCTGGTTTAGTCCTGGTTTAGTCCTGGTTTAGTCCTGTTTTAGACCTGGTTTAGTCCTGGTTTAGTCCTGGTTTAGTCCTGGTTTAGTCCTGGTTTAGTCCTGTTTTAGACCTGGTTTAGTCCTGGTTTAGTCCTGGTTTAGTCCTGGTTTAGTCCTGTTTTAGACCTGGTTTAGTCGTGGTTTAGTCCTGGTTTAGTCCTGGTTTAGTCCTGGTTTAGACCTGGTTTAGTCCTGGTTTAGTCCTGTTTTAGACCTGGTTTAGTCGTGGTTTAGTCCTGGTTTAGTCCTGGTTTAGTCCTGGTTTAGTCCTGGTTTAGACCTGGTTTAGTCCTGTTTTAGACCTGGTTTAGTCCTGTTTTAGACCTGGTTTAGTCCTGGTTTAGTCCTGGTTTAGTCCTGGTTTAGTCCTGTTTTAGACCTGGTTTAGTCCTGTTTTAGACCTGGTTTAGTCCTGGTTTAGTCCTGTTTTAGACCTGGTTTAGTCCTGTTTTAGACCTGGTTTAGTCCTGTTTTAGACCTGGTTTAGTCCTGTTTTAGACCTGGTTTAGTCCTGGTTTAGACCTGGTTTAGTCCTGGTTTAGCCCTGGTTTAGCCCTGGCGGACACACAAAAGGAAAAGTTACACAGTGCAGCTTTTCTTTCTTTAAGCTCTTTTCCCATGTTCTGGCTCCGGTCCTTCTGCTGGACAAATCATCAAATCATCGAAAACACAAAGAGGTTTCAGAGTCGTCCAGGCGTGTCTGAGTCATCTAGAGATCTCTCCCGGGCCCTATTCAAACTGTCATTAAGGTTAAAAGTACGAGTGTGTACGAGGCTCCGCCCAAAAGTCTGCACGTCCACGGCAATTCTCCATAAATACACGAAAAACACGACACAAAACTGTGCACGGCGACGCAGACGAACCCGACGTGACGCAGGAGTTGGTGCGGGGACGGCGCTCCGAAGGGGGAGCGGGTCAGCGCAAAGGGAGAGGCGGAGGCCGGATGAGGTCGCGGTCACGATTAGGCTAAACGCAGAAGGGCGGAGTCCGGATCTGAGCCCCGACTCTCCCGGGACCCGGACTGACGCCGCCCGAGGATCCTAACCGGTTTAAGATGGAAACCAGACACCCCCGGGACAGGAGCCGGGGAGGGGGAGGTCAGAGGTGAGGCGCCCGATCAGAGAGCACCGTCCTGGGTCAACGAGGAGACGACAGGAGCCTCCGGACGGACCTGTCAGGACCTGTCGGGACCTGTCAGGACCTGTCAAGACCCGTCAGGACCTGTCGGGACCTGTCGGGACCTGTCGGGACTTGTCAAGACCCGTCAGGACCCGTCAGGACCCATCGGGACCTGTCAAGACCCGTCAGGACCCGTCAGGACCCGTCAGGACCCGTCAGGACCTGTCAGGACCCATCGGGACCCGTCAGGACACGTCAGGACCCGTCAGGACCCGTCAGGACCCGTCAGGACCCGTCAGGACCCGTCAGGACCTGTCAGGACCCGTCAGGACCTGTCAAGACCTGTCAAGACCTGTTACATGATTATCAGGGACACAGATCCTCCTCTATCTCCATCTCCATCCATGACTCCTCTGTCCTTCCTTCATCCATGACTCCTCTGTCCTTCCTTCATCCATGACTCCTCTGTCCTTCCTTCATCCATGACTCCTCTGTCCTTCCTTCATCCATGACTCCTCTGTCCTTCCTTCATCCATGACTCCTCTGTCCTTCCTTCATCCATGACTCCTCTGTCCTTCCTTCATCCATGACTCCTCTGTCCTTCCTTCCCCTCAGGTCGGGAGTCACACTTTCTTTCCACTCCCACATCAGTAACATCACCCCCGTCCTCCCACCACATCACCCCCGTCCTCCCACCACATCACCCCCGTCCTCCCTCCACATCACCCCCGTCCTCCCACCACATCACCCCCGTCCTCCCACCACATAACCCCGTCCTCCCACCACATCACCCCGTCCTCCCACCACATCACCCCCCGTCCTCCCACCACATCACCCCGTCCTCCCACCACATCACCCCGTCCTCCCACCACATCACCCCGTCCTCCCTCCACATCACCCCGTCCTCCCACCACATCCCCCCCGTCCTCCCACCACATCACCCCGTCCTCCCTCCACATCACCCCGTCCTCCTTCCACATCACCCCGTCCTCCCACCACATCAACCCCGTCCTCCCACCACATAACCCCGTCCTCCTCCACATCACCCCCGTCCTCCCTCCACATCACCCCCGTCCTCCCACCACATCACCCCCGTCCTCCCACCACATCACCCCCGTCCTCCCACCACATCACCCCCGTCCTCCCACCACATCACCCCCGTCCTCCCACCACATCACCCCCGTCCTCCCACCACATCACCCCCGTCCTCCCTCCACATCACCCCCGTCCTCCCACCACATCACCCCCGTCCTCCCACCACATCACCCCCGTCCTCCCACCACATCACCCCCGTCCTCCCACCACATCACCCCCGTCCTCCCACCACATCACCCCCGTCCTCCCACCACATCACCCCCGTCCTCCCACCACATCACCCACGTCCTCCCTCCACATCAGCCCCGTCCTCCCTCCACATCACCCCCGTCCTCCCTCCACATCACCCCCGTCCTCCCACCACATCACCTGTATTACTGTATGGCCATCAGGGAATGTGCAATATTATTTGCACATAGGCTTTGGGGAATATCCAATACTGCTCATAGGTAGTCTCCATGGACGGTGCAATATTTTTTGAGCACTTACAGTGAATAGGCTTCAAAGAATGAGCAATTTGTTTTTTTCACAGACAGTTGTAGGCTTCAGGGAGTGTGCAATGTCCTTTGGCACCTTAGGCAGAAAGGCCCCAGGGAATGTGCAATACTCACTTTTACACTTTTAGGCCCCAGGCAATGTGCAATACTCACTTTTACACTTTTAGGCCCCAGGGAATGTGCAATACTCACTTTTACACTTTTAGGCCCCAGGGAATGTGCAATACTCACTTTTACACTTTTAGGCCCCAGGCAATGTGCAATACTCACTTTTACACTTTTAGGCCCCAGGCAATGTGCAATACTCACTTTTACACTTTTAGGCCCCAGGGAATGTGCAATACTCACTTTTACACTTTTAGGCCCCAGGGAATGTGCAAAATATGCAAATTATGGGAATGGTGCAATATTATCAAATGTTGAACTGCATGAATTGATGTGTCCACTGTCTATGTGCCAGGAGTGCCCCGGTCCCAAGACACATTTCTCCCAAGGGAGACAATAAAGGCTAATCTAATCTAAACCAGGACTAAATTAGGACTAAATGAGGACTAAACCAGGACTAAACCAGGACTAAACCAGGACTCAATCAAGACTAAAACAGGACAAAACCAGGATTAAACCAGGACTGAGCCAGGACAAAACCAGGACTAAAACAGGACAAAACCAGGACTAAAACAGGACTAAGTCAGGACTGAACCAGGACTAAAACAGGACTAAAACAGGTCTAAACCAGGACTAAAACAGGACTAAGTCAGGACTAAAACAGGTCTAAACCAGGACTAAAACAGGACTAAGTCAGGACTAAACCAGGACTGAACCAGGACTAAACCAGGACTAAAACAGGACAAAACCAGGACTAAAACAGGAATGAACCAGGACAAAACCAGGTCTAAACCAGGACTAAAACAGGACTAAGTCAGGACTAAACCAGGACTGAACCAGGACGGAACCAGGACTAAAACAGGACTAAGTCAGGACAAAACCAGGACTAAAACCAGATTTAGTACCAAAAATGTTATTATATTATTATACCTAAACGATCTGGACCAAGATCAGCAAAAGTGAAGTGAACGACTGTGAACCAGAAACACAAACTGAACAAAAATAAAACATTAAACATAAAATCTTCATCCGTTTTTGAACATCCTGTGAAAATTTGAGCTTATTTCAACAAGAATTTACTAAATTATCAACCTGCAAAATCAAGTTGAACGTTTTTGGACCCCGTATGTTTATTTATCTTTCCTTTCTCTCAGTGTCCACTCGTTTTCCCCCTCCTTTCTCCCTTGCTCCCTTGTTTCCTCGCTCCCTCGTTCCCTGGGTCGTTTCCATGACAATAGGCTCACATCTGCCGGGGAGGATCAGCTGTTCCTCGTCGGCTCGTTTCATCGTCTGAGCGGAAACGCAGATTTAAACGTGTTTCTGTTAATGAACGAGAAAAGAGAAAACAAAAGGAGGAGGAGAGGAGGAGGAGAGGGTCAGGACCAGGACTGGACCAGGACTGAACCAGGACTGAACCAGGACTGAACCAGGACTGAACCAGGACTAAAACAGGTCTAAACCAGGTCTAAACAACATCTAAACCAGGACTGAACCAGGACTGAACCAGGACTGAACCAGGTCTGAACCAGGTCTAAACCAGGACTAAACCAGGACTAAACCGGGACTTGGAGCAGAGGATAAATAAAAATCTCGTCTCAGGTGCAGTTCCTGGTGTGTCCAGCAGACGGCAGCATTACACAGCACAGAATGAACACTTTCCCTGAACTACTCCACAGTATGATCATTACTGTGACTATTAAACCTTTCTGTCTCCATGGAAACACCCACAGGCAGAGCCACTGTGAGCGAGGACGCCGCTCCACACACCCGACTCGTACGAACACATTTTCCGAGGCGTTTTTGAGCCATAAAAACACTTAGACACATTTTAATGTCAGAATGTGGAACTTTGCAGGGAAAGAATTAATATCTGTGTGTAAAAAGACAAACCTGAACTGAACCAGGACTAAACCAGGTCTAAACCAGGTCTAAACCAGGTCTAAACCAGGTCTAAACCAGGTCTAAACCAGGTCTAAACCAGGTCTAAACCAGGACTAAACCAGGACTAAACCAGGACTAAACCAGGACTAAACCAGGACTAAACCAGGTCTAAACCACATCTAAACCAGGTCTAAACCAGGTCTAAACCAGGACTAAACCAGGACTAAACCAGGACTAAACCAGGACTAAACCAGGTCTAAACCACATCTAAACCAGGTCTAAACCAGGTCTAAACCAGGACTAAACCAGGTCTAAACCAGGTCTAAACCAGGACTAAACCAGGTCTAAACCACATCTAAACCAGGTCTAAACCAGGTCTAAACCAGGACTAAACCAGATCTAAACCAGGACTAAACCAGGTCTAAACCAGGTCTAAACCAGGTCTAAACCACATCTAAACCAGGACTAAACCAGGTCTAAACCAGGTCTAAACCAGGTCTAAACCAGGTCTATTTATTTGTTTATTTATATTGTTTATTTCTCTGGAGCCCATTAGCTGAAAGCTGCATTCTGCTCGTCTTCCTGGGTCCATTAAAATCAAAAATCACATCTCACACAAAACAGTTGATTTACAATTCATTTACAGCATAAACACTGTTTTAAAATGCACATACAAACACACCCACAGCACGTTACATTCTGTTTAACACATGGCTCTTCAGTTTAGTTTTGAATAATAGTTTGTTTTTGAGCTCACAAATTTTCTGAGGAATAATGTTCCATGTAGAAGTCGCTCTGTACAGAACGGTTTTCTTCATGAAATTCGATTCAGGAAATGGACTTTTTATATGTCCACTTGTTGCTCTTCTGGTGCTGTGGTCGTGCACTGAGTCACAGTCAACAATTTGAGTAGAAATGAAAACAGCATTTTAAGGTCCAGTACATTATGTCTCATTGTGCCCAGTGTAACTTGTGTTCTTTGATTTAAATTGAGCCACGTCAAAGGGGAAAACATTTGATTTCTACTGGTTCTAACTGAACTGAAGTCCTGCTGCTTTGTTTTGGGCCACTTGTAGTTGAGCTAAATCTGTTTGTGATGCAGAAGACCACACTTCAGAACAATACGGCAAAGGGCATAAGGTTAAAGACTTGGTAATTGTTTCTAAAGTGTCACATTTAACATATTGACAACATTTGTTTGTAATAGCGATATGTTCTGTCCAGCACAGGCTACTGTCAATGACCAGACCCAACAGTTTAGCTTTGACACTTGTTGTATGTTTTCCCCATCAGTGCTTAAATTTAAATCTGATTCACGTGCTAACTTTTGTTTTGCCCCTGTTATCATACCTTTTGTTTTATTAATGTTAAGAACAAGCTTGTTTCCTCGTACCCACTCATACAACAGAGCCAGATCTCTAGATAAAACAGAATTAATCTTATCACATGAATCTGCAGCACAGTAAACTGTCGAGTCATCGGCATAAATTGTCATTGAGGCCTCTTTTACACTTAAAGGTAAATCGTTAATAAATACAGAAAACGGAGGCGTCGCGTGGGGCAGCCGAGAGGAATGGACATTAGACATTAGACGCACATTAGACGAGCTCCTGAAACCCGTCCTTAATATCAGAACTTTGTAGCCATACACTTCAAATAAACCCGGCAATTTTGTCGTTTTCGAGTCGAAACTACATTTGACGGGAAGGAGGCGGAAAGATTTTTGTTACATTCAACTTAATGCCTGCGGGAGGAAAGAAGTGTCTGCATCTGTGAACACTGTAAGGTTGGTTATGATGGGTTAAAAGGGGCTCTTACATGGAGAGGGGCCGTCACTCATCTAGAGCCAGTCTCACGGGCCGAGTAAACTAAGGGAACCTGAACCAAAGTTCAGGGTGGTTCGGGCCGCGGAGGATACGGCCGTTTGGGGGAGTTTTGTTTGTTCGGCGTGGTTAAGCCGGGAAGTGTTAGTTTTGTTTAATTTTGAGTTGTTGTTCAGACAGCAGTGGTATATGGGCCGAGGTATTGTCTTGTATATTGTCATTCTCACATTGCCTATACATTTCTATTTGGTGCTAAAAACATTAGTCTTAACTTAATGTAATGTCAGGGTTTATTAAAATAACATCATGGAGCATAAAGGGTTGTGGAGATCCAGTTAAGAGGAGGAAGGTCCTGTCATATTTAAAAACAAAGAACACGGATATAGAGTTCATACAGGACTCTCATGTGGCCGGGGATGAAGGAGCACAGACATTTAACAGAGACTGGGCAGGGACAGGGCTGCAGAGCTCTTATTCAAGTAAGAGAAATGGTGCAATGATCCTCATAAATAAAAGCTGAGCTTTGTTTTATTGAAGGAATACAATGATGGGGAAGGCCGTATTATCTGTGTAGAAGCCTTTATTAATGGAATTAGAATTGTACTGTGTAATATATATGCTCCTAATAGAGAGGACCCAGATTTTTTTCATTTAATTAATAGTATAATCGGAAATAAGGAGGGTCAAGTGATTTTGGCAGGAGATTTCAATCAGGTGATGGACAGAATAATTGATAAGAGCAAGTCAAGTGGGAGGTCTTCACCAGGGACAGAGGCTGTACATATGCTTCATATACTTGCAGAGGACATGGGGATGGTGGATATATGGAGACTAGTTAATCTTTGTGAGAGAGAGTTTACTTTTTATTCTCACTGTCACAAAACATTCAAGGATAGATCTTTTTTTGATACCTAGAACCTTAGTAGATTCTGTAATAGGTTGTGAAATTGGGACAATATTGATCAGTGACCACACTTCAGTGGAGCTGCAGGTGAATCTGAATGTGCAGAAATCAAAGAGGTCATTGGAGGTTTAACATTATGTTACTGCAAAACAAAGCATTTAGTGAGGAGATCTCAGAAGATCTCAAAATATTTTTTCACATTAATATGGACTCAACTGATAAAGTTGCTTCGGTGTGGGAAGCATCCAAAGCATATTTAAGGGGCAAGATAACTGCACATGCCACAAAGATTAAAAGGGAAAACTTGGACAAAGAAAAGAAGTTGGAGAAAGAAATACGTAAATTGGAGAAAGACTTGGCGAGGCAATTTTCAAATGATAAATATCAGATGATCTGTAAAATGAAATTTCAACTTCATGATATTTATAACAGGAGAGCTGAATATGCCTTATTTCAATTAAGGACAAAATTTTATGAAGGAGGGGAAAAAAGCGGGAAATTATTGGCAAGACAATTAAAAGAGCAGGACTAAAAAAGGATGACCAAGTAATAACATCATCTAAAGGAATAAATGAGGTTTTCAAATCGTTTTATCAGGATTTATATACATCATCGGGCATTATTAATGAAACTGACATTGACAAGTTTTTCTCAGGCCTAGACTTGCCAACACTTACTACAGATCAAAAAGAGAGGGTTGGATGCACCTATAACAGAAGAAGAAATTAGGGCAGCAATATCATCTATGAAAAATGCAAAGTCACCAGGCATGGATGGCTTTCCGATTGAATATTATAAAAAGTAGGGGTGTGTTCAAAAAATCGATACGGGGATACATCGTCGTGGGCCTCTTGGCGATACACGTATCGATACGGAGGCGTCAGTATCGATATTTGACATGCAACAAACATTATTTATCAAGCTTCAGCAAACTGCGTCTGATAAGTGATCCTTCCTTGCAATGCACATTTCGTATTGTCAAAGGCAGCATTCCTTCTGCACTACAGCCTTGTTAAGGCCATATCTTAAGTTTACTTTCATCAAAGGAGCTGCATGTCAGCATACAGCCTTGTTAAGCCATGTTTACACCCACCCGCGCGCCGGCGGCGATTACACAACATTAAAAAGTCAAGCCAGATATTCACCGTACTTATTTTTCCAATATTGACCTGCTGTACATCGTTTGAAAGCTTAATTCCTCAGTAAAACCACCATATCATTCATTTTATGCCACACAGCCCAAAGAGCCATAACTTATAATTCCCTAAAATATTCATTGCATTTCTTACCTTTGAGCCGGTTCTGTTGGTCCAAAACGGGTCCAATCCAGGAATAGCTGTGCTCAATTAGTCCGTAACAGTCCACAGAAAAAGAATATCCAGTTGTTTTTTTCATAAAATAATTCCATGTGGAGAAATAATCCAGAAAGTCCGAGTTTGTCTGAATGGATGAGCGACGCATCTCTCTACTACTCTCGCTCTTGGTCCTTAGCATAGCTAAACGCTTAGCTCCTGTTAGCGGTGTGGGGTATGTTTGTTTTCTCCACACTCTTAGCTACAAAACAAGCGTATCCAGGCTTCGATCCGGCTACGCGGCGCCGCGCTACAGCTTGGGGAACAAAACGAGTGCGTCCAGTTAGCGGCGTATTACCATGACCGAGGGACAGTTCCACGGCAAAACCTCTTCAGTCATTGGTTCTTTCAGGAAATGATTGACAGATCTGAGTAGCCTATGAAAAGACGATTTCAGAGGTGGGCCCCATGTGGGGCAGAGGTGCTGTAGTGATAGGCTAGCTCCATGTGCTCTGTGTATGGAGACTCTCTCTCTCCTCCTTTTACGCACACTCACTGGTGGAGGCACACGAGACATATGGAGCGAAATTTTTTGGCTTGTTTTAGTTATTTATCTTAAGAAAACATGCCTAAATTTCAGAAGATGGTTTATTTATTATACATTACATCTTATTACATCTGGTACATATTTGAACACTTGTGCCGAGTGTGGCTGTTAACAGGTTAATCAAGGGCAGTTTCTGCCTTACAGCTTCTTCTGTTACACTGTAACTGATGCGCTTCACCAAAATAAAAATAACATTTGAGTAAACATCTGTCGTTTTTTTTAAAAATTATAGGTTACGTAATGTAAAATATCGGGATACGTATCGCCTTGAAGACCATGTATCGGGATACCCCTGTATCGCGAATCGTATCGTATCGAGACCCCTGTATCGCGAATCGTATCGTATCACAAGGTTGTTGGCAATACCCACCCCTAATAAAAAGTATGTTGATATTTAGAGTTGATATTTTACACAAGGTTTATTTGGAGGCCTATGATACAGGGTCCTTACAGAGTTCCCTAAATCCCTAAAAAGGAGAGAGACACCTCCGACCCAGCAAATTATCCACCCGTCAGTCTTTTGGGAGTAGATTGCAAAATTTTGACTAAAATACTAGCTTCAAGGCTAGAAAAAATACTGCCTTCGATTATTCATGGAGACCAGGTTGGCTTCATTAAGAACAGATGTTCTGGAGACAACATGAGACGCCTTCTCCATATTATGCACAAAAGTAAAACTAGTCATGATTCAGTTGCTGCCTTCTCCCTGGATGTGGAGAAGGCATTCGACAGGGTAGAATGGGGTTTTCTTATGATAGTCCTCAATAAGTTTGGTTTTGGGCCAACATTTTGTAACTGGGTGAAGACCATATATTCCTGTCCAAAGGCCACAGTCCTGACTAATGGGCTGGTATCAGATTTTGTTCCTCTATCCAGAGGAATGAGGCAGGGATGTAGCTTATCCCCGTTGCTTTTCACTATATTCCTGGAGCCATTGGCTCTAAAAATTCGTGCAGATTCAAGAATTAGAGGGGTAAAAATGGGTGGCAGAGAACATAAGTTGTTTCTCTATGCAGATGACATTTTGGCTGTATTAACTGATCCAGTGCATTCATTACCAGCTCTGCTTAGATGTGTTGACTCGTATTCCAATATGTCGGGCTACAAGATAAATTGGAATAAGTCTGAGGGCATTGCCACTTTCTTCATCATGTTACTCTAGACATGTCACTGCATTTAACTTTAGATGGTTGCCATCAGGCATGAAATCCTTAGGTATACTTTTGAACCCTAACCTAGAGGAAATAATGCAACTGAATATGGAACCTCTCCTCCTAAAAATAAGAAATAATTTAGAGAAGTGGAAATTGAAACTTACGCTATGGGGGAAAATGAATGTGATTAAAATGGTAATTGCTCCACAGTTCAATTATGTTTCCATGATGTTACCTGTGAAAATACCAGTTCATATATTTGTTCAATTTGAGAAGGTGATAAAAGATTTTTTATGGGACAAAAAAAGACCAAGAATCAACATAAAGAAAATGTGGGCTTCAAGAGAAAGTGGGGGGTTGGCTCTTCCAAATATGAGACTTTATAACTTGGCGTTTGAAATGTCGAGGTTGGTGAAACACTGGGGAAAGGAGGATACGGATCTGGACTGGATCAAGATTGAGCGGGAGTTAGTGAATCCTTTCACACTGATTGATGTTTTATCCCAAGGAACCAATACTAAGGGTTTGGATCTGTATGACAACCCGGTACTCACTTACTCAAAGCATGTTTGGAGTGAGGTGCACAAATGGTGTGGGGGGTCTCACTTGAGACAATCTTATGCCTCCTTGTGGCACAATTCACTAATACGGATAGGTAAAAGAACAGTTCATTGGAGGGAATGGATTGAGAAAGGAATTCATACAATTTGTGATATTTTTGAAGACCAGAAAATTATGTCCTTTGAAGGAATCATTCAAAAATATGGTTTGGAAAGGAGAGGGAACTTTTGGAAATATTTGCAATTAAGAGACTGCATTAACAAAGGAAAATGTATTCAGGAAAAAAACCCAGTGGTGGACTTTTGTGAAGTACTGTGTGGAACACATAGAGCATCTTTGTTTTGTAAAATGTTTAATAATTTAAAGAAGGACATGTGTGACAATTTAAGAGTTATTTGGCAAAGGGACCTGGGTTGTGAAATAGATAAGGAAATATGGGGGGAAATACTTTCACATTCTGGCAAAGGTATAAGGGAAGCTAGAGGGAAGTTTACACAGTATAAACTTATACATCGATGGTATTATACCCCCTCTAAACTCAAAAGAATGGGGCTCATGAGGAATGATAATAGCTGGAAATGTCACTTGGCTCCGGGAACTTTTATGCACACTCTTTGGGAATGCGGGGAAACTATCCCTTTTGGGAGAGAGTACTAAAATATACAGAAAGGTGGATTGGCAGGACGATACCCAGGTCGCCAAGATTATGTTTACTTGGGGAAAAATCAGTGATGCCGGGGGTATCAAAATGGGAGTATGTGATTTTAAAGGTGGGGGTAATAACTGCAGCGCGGGTGATTCTTAGTGTATGGAAGGATCCTGCTCCTCCAGACTTTCACAGATGGATAGTTTGATGAAAGTGGTTTCATATGAGAAATGATTGGCTCGGTTGAATGAGAGCATGGACATTTGGGTGAAATCTCGGGCACCTGTTTTTGATTGAAATACATGTGAAATACATGTCAGACGGTTTAGGCCCAGAGTAATGTGCTGCTGTCTGTTATATGTTAAAAAATGTAAAAATAAAATAAAAACTTGAATTACAAAAAAATAAATAAATACAGAAAACAAGAGAGGTGCTAAACAGCTTCCTTGCTGCAAATATTTAGATGTGCCAAAACCAGGTCTTTTTTGGTTTTGGTTTGAAACATTATGTTCTAAAATCAACAATATCTCCAAAAAAAAATAAAAATACACAGAACTTTGAATATGTGAATTAAGTGTCATTTGATTGCTGCACTCTAGGCAAAATAATCAGCTTATCATACCTTAGCATTGCCTTTTCTCCCCTTTCTCTGGCAGCTTTACGTTTGGGCAACAGTTCTTTTCTTTTCTGAAGCACAGATCCAGGGAAATCCTCATTTATATAGATATTGGTTCCTTTCAGCTTTTTAGCTGAAGTGACTATACCCTGTTTGTCCTTAAGGCGCAGCAGATTCACCATTATTTTCCTGGATCTATCTCCCTCCTGGTGCTGACCCAGGTCAGGCCAGGACTAAACCAGGACTAAACCAGGACTAAAACAGGACTAAACCAGGTCTAATCCAGGTCTAAACCAGGTCTAAAACAGGACAGAAACAGGACTAAACCAGGTCTAAACCAGGACTAAACCAAGACTAAACCAAGACTAAACCAGGTCTAAACCAGGTCTAAACCAGGTCTAAACCAGGTCTAAACCAGGACTAAACCAAGACTAAACCAGGTCTAAACCAGGTCTAAACCAGGTCTAAACCAAGACTAAACCAGGTCTAAACCAGGTCTAAACCAGGTCTAAACCAGGACTAAACCAAGACTAAACCAGGTCTAAACCAGGTCTAAACCAGGTCTAAACCAGGTCTAAACCAGGTGTAACTCTAACTCATTAACTATGGTCACAGGTTTGATTCTCAAGTAACCACGACTTTAACCTGTTCTTAAAGGTGATCTCTGATCTGGCCAAGATTTTAAAAAGCACTTCAGGTTCTTCATCTTGTTTTCAGATTTATTTTTCAGACTTGCTTCATTCTCGTCTAGAGTCGTTTATTTTAAGGGAATAAAAGCGATCTTGCTGCATGGACAGATCATTTCACTGCTTTTAAGTTGTTTTCTGATAGATGAAGTTGAGGTTCAGTTCAGTCCTGGTTTAGTCCTGATTTAGATCTGGTTTAGACCTGGTTTAGTCCTGGTTCAGTCCTGGTTTTAGTCCTGGTTCAGTCCTGGTTTTAGTCCTGGTTCAGTTCTGTTTTAGTCCTGTTTTAGGTCTGGTTGAGTCATTCTTCACTGTTCCTATCGCACTAATGTTCATGAGATGCATAAGAGACTGTCTTGGTTGATGGTGGAAGAAAAACTGCAAATAAGTTTGGTGATGTTCATGCATCAAGTAGTGAGTGAAAAAGCAGCAGCTTTTTTCACAATAGACTTTTATACAGTGGGTTGTGCCACACACACGCGACTCGCCAAGTGACCTCATGTAAAGTAACTGGCCCCAAACCCACAAGTGACTTCATGAAAAGAACTGTCCTCTTCAGAGGAGCTGCGAGCTGGAACTCACTCTCTACTAATATGAGATCAATTAAAAGGAGACGCTCTTTCAAAAGGAAACTTAAATATAAAGAATCAATAATATGAACGATCAATGCCTTTCATAATCATTGTTTTTTTAAACCACTGTCTCTATTATTGTACAGGTCAATGGGCATCATGGCAATGTGACTTGAGTTTTCAATGTATTTTAAATTGCATTTTTTATTTATTTTTTTGTGGACCCCAGGAAGATTAGCAACCACATGATGGAAGCTAATGGGGATCCAAATAAAGAATAAAGAATTAGTCCTGGTTCAGTTTACAGCGTACAGTTTAAAGCAGACAGTTAAAGTGGGACAATATTTAATTGATTGATTGTATTTAGTGTTGTATTTAAGGTAAGGTTTATTTCTATAGCGCTTTACACAGACACATGTCCCCAAAGCGCTTTACACAGCATTTTACAGAGCATTCTTCATTCACTCCAGACCCGGTGGTGGTGCTACTGTTATAGCCACAGTTGCCCTGGGGCAGACTGACGGAGGCGCGGCTGCCAACCCAAGCGGTGCCAACGGTCCCTCCGACCAACACCAACACTCACACAACTTTCACACCTACAGCGCATGTTTTGAGTTGATGGTGATTGATATTTAGCATCATATTTTATTTACACCTTTTATAAACAGAGTTTACAAGACAATAAATGCAACAAGAAACGGATTCAAGGCAGTTTGCATGTGAAGAACTATCATCATCATCATGAGGTGTCTTGTCTGGAACAGGCATTGACGGCCATGGCTCCATCTGTCTCTTTCATTCGAGGCATTATTCATGAATTGGTTGTTGCTTGGTGCCTTTGCTGTTGCCCAGTTGCCCGTCTGCACAGGTTTCTCGCTGTCGACCTCTACTTCTTCTCCCCTCGATCTTTCCTGTCACGCTGAGATGTTCCAATCCACCTTTTCTGTAGACACGGCCCATGAATTTCATCTGTCTTTTTCTTATCGTTTTAATTAAAGATTTTTCTTTCTTTGCCATTTCCAGCACCTCTTGATTAGATTTCTTTTCTGTCCACGGTATCTTTAATAATCTCCTTAAAAACCACATTTCGGTTGCCTCCAGTTTCTTCCTTAACTTGTTGGTGATTGTATAGGATTCACAGCCATATAAATTGATTGTTGTATTTAGTGTTGTATTTACAACACTAAATACAACAATCAATTAAATACAACACTAAATGCTGGGGTTGGTGGGGTTGTCAGGTGTTTGTTTGTGAGGTGGGGCTCACAAACAAACACCTGGGGCTGCTTTAGTCCTGGTTTAGTCCTGCTTTAGTCCTGGTTCAGTCCTGCTTTAGTCCTGGTTTAGACCTGCTTTAGTCCTGGTTTAGACCTGCTTTAGTCCTGGTTTAGACCTGCTTTAGTCCTGGTTTAGACCTGCTTTAGTCCTGGTTTAGTCCTGCTTTAGTCCTGGTTCAGTCCTGCTTTAGTCCTGGTTCAGTCCTGCTTTAGTCCTGGTTTAGACCTGCTTTAGTCCTGGTTTAGACCTGCTTTAGTCCTGGTTTAGTCCTGCTTTAGTCCTGCTTTAGTCCTGGTTTAGTCCTGCTTTAGTCCTGGTTTAGACCTGCTTTAGTCCTGGTTTAGACCTGCTTTAGTCCTGGTTTAGTCCTGCTTTAGTCCTGGTTTAGACCTGCTTTAGTCCTGGTTTAGACCTGCTTTAGTCCTGGTTTAGACCTGCTTTAGTCCTGGTTTAGTCCTGCTTTAGTCCTGGTTTAGACCTGCTTTAGTCCTGGTTTAGACCTGCTTTAGTCCTGGTTTAGACCTGCTTTAGTCCTGGTTTAGACCTGCTTTAGTCCTGGTTTAGACCTGCTTTAGTCCTGGTTTAGTCCTGCTTTAGTCCTGGTTTAGACCTGCTTTAGTCCTGGTTTAGACCTGCTTTAGTCCTGGTTTAGTCCTGCTTTAGTCCTGGTTTAGACCTGCTTTAGTCCTGGTTTAGACCTGCTTTAGTCCTGGTTTAGACCTGCTTTAGTCCTGGTTTAGACCTGCTTTAGTCCTGGTTTAGACCTGCTTTAGTCCTGGTTTAGACCTGCTTTAGTCCTGGTTTAGACCTGCTTTAGTCCTGGTTTAGTCCTGCTTTAGTCCTGGTTTAGACCTGCTTTAGTCCTGGTTTAGACCTGCTTTAGTCCTGGTTTAGTCCTGCTTTAGTCCTGGTTTAGTCCTGCTTTAGTCCTGGTTTAGACCTGCTTTAGTCCTGGTTTAGACCTGCTTTAGTCCTGGTTTAGACCTGCTTTAGTCCTGGTTTAGTCCTGCTTTAGTCCTGGTTTAGACCTGCTTTAGTCCTGGTTTAGACCTGCTTTAGTCCTGGTTTAGTCCTGCTTTAGTCCTGGTTTAGACCTGCTTTAGTCCTGGTTTAGACCTGCTTTAGTCCTGGTTTAGACCTGCTTTAGTCCTGGTTCAGTCCTGCTTTAGTCCTGGTTTAGACCTGCTTTAGTCCTGGTTTAGACCTGCTTTAGTCCTGGTTTAGACCTGCTTTAGTCCTGGTTTAGACCTGCTTTAGTCCTGGTTTAGACCTGCTTTAGCCCTGGTGTCAGGGGGGAGATCGAGTGGCTCCTGGGTGTGTGTGAGCTGGTGGTGTTGCCTCGGCGTTTGTGTTGTTTGGAGACGGGACATCCTGAGGATTATTCTGCGGATACCCCCCAGAGCTCTATGGACCGGGTCCTGCCGGAAGGACAGCTGTGTCTGACTGCGCACCCAGCGAGACATTTGGTCCAGAAAGCCTTGAATTTTAACCTGGGCGTGCCTTTTGAATGTTGGCCGGCTTTTCACTGGAGCCATGTTGGTTGTGATGACATCGGTCAGGGTCTCACTAAGCTCTGTGAAACATCCCTGGCTGATGTACAGGGGCAGACTTTCATATACGTCTCCCACCGCAGGAACCAGCTCCACAAGAAGAGGAGATACCAGATCCACAAGAAGAGGAGATGCCTTTTCCATCACCTCCTCTGGGGACACTGCACGATGCACATCAGAGCTGGTGCTGAGGTCCCTCAGTACATCAAGGAGTGCTGATTTTGCATAGCACTTGGTGAAGTAACCCTTGATCTTTTCAGCCACTCCTGTGAGACGGAGAAAGGGGGTAAAGCAGAAGGAGCCGTCCTCTGTGATGGAGCTGACAATGGAGGAGGCTGTTTGGAGGCTCTCATCGATCAGGATCTTCTCCTCTGCTCCACTCAGCCTCAAGCCCTCAGCCAGCAAGATCTCTCTCACCTCTGCTGTGGCCTCTTGGATGCAGGGGCTGGAGGATCTTGGCAGTATAATCGGGCTGCCAGGTCTCTTGGGGTCCTCCTCCTGGGGCTCAGGCGATGTAGCCATCTGTTTTGTAGGAAAACAGCCTCCACATCCTCGCCTCACCTTGTTTTTCAAAGAGCGCAGCATTTTTCTGGCATGGCTGACCAGGTCTTTTATGTGCTCTTTCTGGGGGGTGTAAACAGGCTCTGTAGATTCGTCAGGGAGCACCAGGCATTTGTTCTGCACTTGGCTCTGGTACAGGACGGCGTTTACGTTGCTCGTCACTTCTACAATCAGCCCCGAGCAGAGAGTATTGATGGACTGGTGACTGGATCCCAGCAATGAATGAAAACACTCAGTGAGGCTTGCTTGTACTGCCTCTCCGACTGCCTGCTCAGATACCTGCAGGGGGGGCTCTCGTGTGCCTCCCTCTAACACAATGTTCCTGAAGCCATCCAGGATCAGTTTGGAGAGGGTGGAGATCACCGTCAGGAACATCTCTGCCAGGACCTCTCTGGACTCGGTTTGTGCGAGTTGTGTAGCTTGATCCCAGAAGATGACCACCAGGGGCCGGACCTGATCAGTGGTGATGTGTGGTATGGACTCATCGAGAGGAGAGTGCTCCTCTGGGCTGGATTTAGCCTTGTCCATGGTCCTGTAATAGTCTAAGTGTTTAGATAATAACTCTAATGAGTGTTGTGAGCAAGAGCGAAGAGTTTGACTTTCTGTGAACTCGAGTCAGCCCCACCAACCCTGAGGTCAAAGTGTCCTGTGACTTCAAGGTGACTTCAAAGAGACTTTAAAGAGACTTTATAGAGACTTCAAAGCCTTTTTGGCCTTTGACCTGTTCCAGTGGAAGTTACCATGGCAACCACATGGCATCACAACATTCTATTGGCCAATAATAATAATGGGTACAGATGGGAGCAGCTAAAATAAATACAGTTCAAATGTAGGATTTTGTTGTACTATCGCGAGTGAATGGGCTCAGTTACCAATAAAAAAGATGACTTTAAAGATTTGTAAAGAAACATTTAGTGCATTTCATGACAAAGTACAGTGTTTTAATGGGGAAATCTGCCTCTGGTCTCCAGGTGAGTGTGTGACATCATCAGATTCTAGAAGGTGAAAACCAGGCGCTGGTTCTAGAATGTGCTGATGTCATCGTCACTCTCAGGTTTCTGAAATATTTAACATCTTTTTAACCTCTAACTACTAAGAATAATAATTAGGGCTGTTAAATGATTCATTTTTATACGCCCGTTCTAAGACGGGACGTATTATGGTGTGGCGCTGTCCGTCCGTCCGTCCGTCTGTGGACACTTCAAAGCTTTGAAGTCTTTGAAGCTTTGTCTTCATGAAAGATCTGAACTCTCTTCTCACATGTTCTGCTGCTGAAAGTGAGAACAACCCACATTCTGCTTCTTTGAGCTTTGACACATTAAAGCTTTGGAGTGTCTTTAACCTCTTGAGACCCTGTGGCCTCATACGAGGACATTACATTTTTGCCTCTTAGCACCATGATTTTCAATTATTTTAAACTTTCACCTGTAATCAACTAAAAACCTCTACAGCAGCTCCCGAAAGTAAAAAAAAAAACTGCCTGGTAAAGTTTAGATGCAAAATGTATGAATAAAACCAATGTATTTATGTACAATAATGTCTCTTCATGTATCTTAATGTCTCTTCATTTGGCATTAAAATTTGACACATTTTATTGACCACAGCAGACGAGAGCATCAGGAAATGTCATGTCCTCGTTTGAAGACATTGGGACTGTGTTATATTATTGATTGTACATGTTGTTAGGTAAACTTGGGAATATTTAGATGAGTTTACAGTTATAAATTGCTGGACGTTTCTGCTGCTATAGGGAAACTGCTGCCTGTCTCCACTTTTTGCATCTCTACTTTTTTTTGTAACGATTGAAAACCAGAAAAAATTCAAACTGTGGACCACATTTTCAGGCCTTTTTGTGTGTTTTTAACCTCACTCACTGAACCCCAACCCGCTCACGGTCGACCTACGTCACATTTGGCAGGTTTAGGGCTTGAAATAAACAGCTAATTGCTGTTTGTTTGTTTTTTGTAATTTATTTATACATTTTAAATGTTTTTACATTTTTTAACCAATGGTGTCATACAGAAGACTTACTTAGTAGGTCCTACTTATCCCAAATAGCAAGAAGAAATGAAAAATGCACAGCAGACAAAAGCTCGGGTCTCAGGAGGTTAAGTTCTGTTGCTGCGATCTGATTGGTGGAATTCCAATTCTAGAATTCTATAAACAATAATTCAAAGTACGGGCGTATTTTGCCCCGCTGGAGGAGCTCTTGTTAAAACCTCTATTAAGATCAGAAATTCCATAGTTAATTGCAATTAATCAGATCTTGAATTGCATGTTTAAAATGGTCTTATTTTGCATTTCAAGCAGTTTTAAAGCCATAATGTAAAGCAATTTGTCCCCATTTAGCGATCGCTGCAGTTCTTTTCTTTGCCGTGTGACTCTCCACAGGTCTGTGGTGACTTTGCCGAACAGTAGTTTGGCAGACCTGAGGTTGAGACGCTCCGGCTGCTGCCTCCAGTCTCTTTTACACCATCAAAACAATAATGTGCTTCTGCCGACTTTACTCCAGATACTAAATGTATCACTGCATTTCTGAATGTTTTTGGGACTGAAGACTGCAGGAGATCTGAACCAGGACTGAACCAGGACTGAACCAGGACTGAACCAGGACTGAACCAGGACTGAACCAGGACTAAACCAGGACTGAACCAGGACTGAACCAGGACTGAACCAGGACTAAACCAGGACTGAACCAGGACTGAACCAGGACTGAACCAGGACTAAACAACATCTAAACCAGGACTAAACCAGGACTGAACCAGGTCTAAACCAGGACTAAAACAGGACTAAACCAGGACTAAACCAGGTCTAAACCAGGACTAAAACAGGACTAAACCAGGACTAAACCAGGACTAAACCAGGTCTAAACCAGGACTAAACCAGGACTAAACCAGGTCTAAACCAGGAGTAAACTAGGACTAAAACAGGACTAAAACAGGACTAAACCAGGACTGAACCAGGACTGAACCAGGACTAAACCAGGACTAAACAACATCTAAACCAGGACTAAACCAGGACTGAACCAGGTCTAAACCAGGACTAAAACAGGACTAAACCAGGACTAAACCAGGTCTAAATCAGGACTAAATCAGGACTAAATCAGGACTAAATCAGGACTAAACCAGGACTAAACCAGGACTAAACCAGGTCTAAACCAGGACTAAACCAGGACTAAAACAGGACTAAAACAGGACTAAATATTTCCACACACATTTTTCCACAGAAAACCATGAACCTGAAGTTCCACAAACCCACAGCAGGCACAAAAAGTCAATATGACCTATTGAAAATAAGTGATTAAAGTAACTTAAAGTTAACTCGCTTCGCCCTGTGACTGAAAATGTAAAAAAACTTATTGTAAATATTCTGACAATTATTTCCGGATTCAATTTTTTTACTTTTTAAATCCTAAATCAGGTTTTAAACTCCGTGTTGTCACTGACCTGCGCGCTGCCTCCATTCTCCGACCCGTCGCTCTTCTCGGCTTTAGCCAATCCAGACTCAGGTCCCAGATGTGGTCCGGCTTTAGTCCCGGTCTGGTCCCGGTCTGCGCCACCTCCCGTTTCCTCCCGTTCCTCCGCCCGAACTGAGTTTTGACCCTTGGCGCCGGCCGTAGCTGCAGTTTTCGGGGGTTTGTGGCTCTTGGCGGGCGCAGTTTTGACGTTGAGGTGGAGGGCGGAGGGTCGGGCGGGTTTTTGGGGAATGGGCAAAGCGCTGTGGACCGGTTTGGGTTTCGGAAGTCCGGATTTCATCTTTAATCCGACCAGGAGAGCGGGCATCTTCAGGGAAAAACGGGAAATGCAAAAGTCCCCCTCCTCTCCGTCTGATTTCGCGCCGGAATCTTGGATAAACGCATTTGGGAATCACTTAAAAATCGACCAAAAAATCCAGGTAAACGGAAATGAGGACTGAGAACATCTTTGGGATTTTTTTTTTTTTTTTTAAACGTTCCTCTTTCTTGGTTGAAGTTTACGTCTAAAAATATCTCAAAATTACTGCAAAAAATCTGTATTTACTATAAATTTTTATTTGTTTAAAAGTGATTAAATAAAATGGAATCTGTGTGCCAAGTTCACAAACTGGAAATTTTTGTACGCACATTTTTAGTTTAAAAATTCTTAAAAAATGATCTTAAATTTGTAATAACTTTGTCAAATTTATTTATTTATTTGTTTTATTTTTGTGTTTTGCGGTCAGAGCAGGAGGTCACATCTGCAGATTTAAGGCGGCTCCAGTGGCCCCTGTTCAGGTAGTGAGGCCAAACCCAGGTCCACCTTAAGAGTCCACCTTAAATGTGCCAATTCTGTTTATAACAACTACAGAAAAATATGATCTTTGTCCACAAATGCTGATTTTTTTAAATTATAAATGTAAAAACTAACTAAAAAATGTTGATTTGAAATTCTAAAAAAAATGAAAATTGCAAATAAAATATTTTAAGTCATAATGAATTTGAAAAGTGCTTAAATCAAAACTAAAAATGAAGCTTAAAAGTAAATACAACATTTATTTAGAATTTAATTTTCAATAATTACAGCTACATATTTTCTGCATATACATTTACGTGTGTTTAAATTTTTTGTCATATTTTAATTTTTAGTTCAGGGACAAATGTAGAAATGGTTTCTGAAAAATCTATGATGAAATCAGTGATATTATCTTCTTAAATAGATTTTTTCCAGTTGTTGCATCTAAATAAACACAATAACTAATAATAAGATTTGTAAGATTTCTAAAAAATGTCCAGAATCCAGTTTGTGAACAAGGCCATACAGCAAAAAATATTAAAAATAACAAAAAATGAAAAAAACATTCATTTGAATCCACACTACAGTCTATTTATGACGCAAATTTAGAGCTTATTTTGTCAACAAATTCAAGTTTAAAATAAAAAATGATTCTGCGTCTCTGTAAATGCCTCAATTTACACTTATAAAACTACATTTAATGCAAAAACTACCAAATTTATGCAGACAAAAGTACCAGGAAACGGTGTATTTATATTAAAAATGTGACTTTTTGTAGAGAAATACTAAAAAATACCAAATATTCAGGTCACTCACTCACTTTCTGCTGCTGTCCCAGGGAAATCCTCATCATTTAATTTCAAAAATATGGGACTAAAGGAAAACTACAGCGTTATTTTCCAGAATCCGGAATGTGGAGAATAAAAAAAATCTCTGTAAATGTAAAATAAGAATCCAAATGTAAACACAGAAGGCCAAAAAACGAAAACTGAAATCCACCTGACAGCTCCGAACGCAGGGAAATGAATGACAAAAACCGGATTCAACCAGGAATTCTGAGCGTTTTCAGATTCCGGGACGGAGCGATGGAGCGCGAACGGATCCGGGGTTCAGAATCCGGACGGAAACGCAGAGAAACGCGGGAAATGAAGGTTTTTTTTCCGCGTGGTTCCGTCGAGGTGAGCGGGAGACGAGCGCCGACACGGCTCTGCTCCTGACGGCGACGGAGAGACGGATTCTACACGCAGAGGAAGGAGAGAGAGGAGAGAGGGAAGAGGAGGAGGAGTCTGGAGCGAGTGTTATGGAAATGCAGAGAAGAGGAGGAGGGAGAAGAGGAAAAGAAGAGGAGGAAGGAGGGATGAAGGAGAGGGAAAAAGAGAACAGGAGGAAGGAGGAGAGGAAAAGAAGACAAGGAGAGGAGGAAGGAGGAGAGGAGGAAGGAGGAGAGGAGGAGGAGTCTAGGGTGATAATGTTTTGTAAATGAGGAAGGAGAGAGAGGAAGGCGATGAGGAGAGAGAAGGAGAGAGAGAAAGGAGGGAGGTGAGGGAAAGAAGAGGAGGATAGAGAGAGAGAGAGAGGACGGAGGGAGGAGAGAAAAAGAAGAGGAGGATAGAGAAGGAGAGAGAGAAGAAGGAGGAGAGGAGGAGTCTAGTGTGATAATGTTTTGTAAATGAGGAGGAAGATGAGGATAGAAAAGGAGAGAGAGAAAGGAGAGAGGTGAGGGAAAGAAGAGGAGGGAGAGAGGGAGGAGCGAGAAAGAAGAGAGGAAGGATGGAAGGGATGGAGAAGAGGAAAAGAAGATAAGGAGGGGAGGAGAGGAGGAGGAGTCTAGTGTGATAATGTTATTTTTAAATGCAGAGGAAGGAGAGAGAGAGGGAAGACGAGGAGAGAGAAGGAGAGAGAGAAGAGAGGAAAGAGGGAGGAGAGGAAATGACAAGGAGGATAGAGAAGGAGAGAGAGAGAGAGAGAGAGGAAGGAAGAGAGGAGGAGTCTAGTGTGATAGTGTTTTTAAATGAGGAGGAAGATGAGGACAGAGAAGGAGAGAGAAGAGAAGAAGAAGGGAGAAGAGGAGGAAAGGAGGAGAAAGGCGAGGGAGACAAGGATAGAGAAGGAGAGAGAAGAGGAGAGGAGAGAGGGAAGAGGAGGAGAGGAGGAGGAGTCCAGTGTGATCGTGTTTAAATGTAGAGGAAAGAAAGAGGATGGAGAGAGACAAGGATGGAGGAGAGAGAGGAGGGAGGAGAGGGAAAGAGGGAGAGAGGGAGGAAGGAGATGAGAATAGAAAAGGAGAGAGAGAGAGGAGAGGAGGAGGAGTCTAGGTGATAATGGTTTGTAAATGCAGAGGAAGGAGAGAGAGGAGGAAGATAAGGAGAGAGAGGGAAGAGGGGAAGAAGGGAGAGATGGAGGGAGGGAGGAGGAGAGGGGGTTTGGAGAGAGAGGCTGGAGGGATAGAGGAGAGAGAGGGCTTGGGAAGAAGAAAAGAGGAGAGCGGGAGAGAGGAAGGACTTAAGGAAGCAGCAGAGGAGATAGACGAGGGAGGAGGGATAAAGGAGAGGAAGAGGAAAAGAAAGGGAGGAGGAGGAAGGGAGGGAGGAGAGATGGAGAGACAGAGGAGAGGAGGGAGGGAAGGATAGAAGGAGGAGGAGGGGAGGACTTGACGAGGTTTAGAAACACATAAACGTCAGAGCCAGAACCACGGCTCCTTGTTTCCTCGTCTCCTTGTTTCCTCGGCTCCTTGTTTCCTCGGCTCCTTGTTTCCTCCCCTCCTTGTTTCCTCCCCTCCTTGTTTCCTCGTCTCCTTCAGTGTGTGTCCTTGGTCCCTTTCCTAGCTCCTTGTATGTGTGTGAGTGGTGAGAGAGAGACAGAGGGTAAATGAGGACTAAACCAGGACTGAACCAGGACTGAACCAGGACTAAACCAGGACTAAACCAGGACTGAACCAGGACTGAACCAGGACTGAACCAGGACTGAACCAGGACTAAACCAGGACTGAACCAGGACTGAACCAGGACTAAACCAGGACTAAACCAGGACTAAACCAGGACTAAACCAGGACTGAACCAGGTCTGAACCAGGACTAAACCAGGACTGAACCAGGACTGAACCAGGACTGAACCAGGACTAAACCAGGACTGAACCAGGACTAAACCAGGACTGAACCAGGACTGAACCAGGACTAAATCAGGACTGAACCAGGACTGAACCAGGACTGAACCAGGACTAAACCAGGACTGAACCAGGACTAAATCAGGACTGAACCAGGACTGAACCAGGACTGAACCAGGACTGAACCAGGACTAAACCAGGACTGAACCAGGACTGAACCAGGACTGAACCAGGACTGAACCAGGACTGAACCAGGACTAAACCAGGACTAAAACAGGACTGAACCAGGACTAAATCAGGACTGAACCAGGACTAAACCAGGACTAAAACAGGACTGAACCAGGACTAAATCAGGACTGAACCAGGACTAAACCAGGACTAAACCAGGACTGAACCAGGACTAAACCAGGACTAAAACAGGACTGAACCAGGACTAAACCAGGACTGAACCAGGACTGAACCAGGACTAAACCAGGACTAAATCAGGACTGAACCAGGACTAAACCAGGACTGAACCAGGACTGAACCAGGACTAAACCAGGACTAAACCAGGACTGAACCAGGACTGAACCAGGACTAAACCAGGACTAAACCAGGACTGAACCAGGACTGAACCAGGACTAAACCAGGACTAAATCAGGACTGAACCAGGACTAAACCAGGACTGAACCAGGACTGAACCAGGACTAAACCAGGACTAAACCAGGACTGAACCAGGACTGAACCAGGACTAAACCAGGACTAAAACAGGACTGAACCAGGACTAAATCAGGACTGAACCAGGACTAAACCAGGACTAAAACAGGACTGAACCAGGACTAAATCAGGACTGAACCAGGACTAAACCAGGACTAAACCAGGACTGAACCAGGACTAAACCAGGACTAAAACAGGACTGAACCAGGACTAAAACAGGACTGAACCAGGACTAAAACAGGACTAAACCAGGACTAAACCAGGACTAAAACAGGACTGAACCTGGACTTAACCAGGACAGGATTAACGAGGGACTAAAAGGAGGACCACAGAAGAACTAAACCAGAACCGGGACCAAACAGGACAAAAATAAATCACTTTAACGTCACAAAATCCGTGTGACGTTTGTGTAAATAATTCAAATAAAAACATTAAACGTGGAATAATGTGTCCGGACTGAACCTGGCCTCGGCCCCCGGAGTCTGTGTGGGTGAAACCAGAGAAACGAGCGCGTCCGTAATCCCGTTAAAGCTCCATGTCGGGTTATTCAGACATGAGCACATTAGCATAGCATTAGCATTAGCATTAGCGGGATTATCATAACAGGATTAGCCCCGAGCGAGAACGTTCAGATTAAAACACGATTCAATTACAGGAAAATCACAAGAGACAACGAGGACAATACAGAGTTTATGGAGGTTTGGAGGTGATTTCTGAGGAAAATAAACCAGGACTAAACCAGGACTAAACCAGGTCTAAACCAGGACTAAACCAGGTCTAAACCAGGTCTAAACCAGGACTAAACCAGGTCTAAACCAGGTCTAAACCAGGTCTAAACCAGGACTGAACCAGAAATGAACCAGGAATGAACCAGGATTGAACCAGGTCTAAACCAGGTCTAAACCAGGACTAAATCAGGTCTAAACCAGGTCTAAACCAGGACTAAACCAGGTCTAAACCAGGACTGAACCAGGACTAAACCAGGACTAAACCAGGACTGAACCAGGACTAAACCAGGACTGAACCAGGACTAAACCAGGTCTAAACCAGGTCTAAACCAGGACTAAACCAGGTCTAAACCAGGTCTAAACCAGAACTAAACCAGGACTAAACCAGGAATAAACCAGGACTAAACCAGGACTAAACCAGGACTAAACCAGGACTAAACCAGGACTAAACGGTCCCTCGTTTACAGTAAACACAGACGAGTGATTTTATTTAAGATCCACTGGAGCAAAACCAGAGACTCCACCTGAAATTTACCCCTCCACCTGCCCCTCTGCCCCACCTACAGCACATTTACCCCTCCACCTGCCCCACCTACAGCACATTTACCCCTCCACCTGCCCCACCTACAGCACATTTACCCCTCCACCTGGCCCTCTGCCCCACCTACAGCACATTTACCCCTCCACCTGCCCCACCTACAGCACATTTACCCCTCCACCTGCCCCACCTACAGCACATTTACCCCTCCACCTGCCCCACCTACAGCACATTTACCCCTCCACCTGCCCCTCTGCCCCACCTACAGCACATTTACCCCTCCACCTGCCCCTCCGCCCCACATCGCCCCCTGCAGGAGGCCGGGAGGGCATCTGACACAGTTTCTTTCATTATTAAACGTGTTTTTTCAGTGTCAGACGGAAACTCATATTTAAAACATAAAGACATGAATGAACCAGTGAGGTCAAAGACAGGACTAAACCAGGACTAAACCAGGACTAAACCAGGACTAAACCAGGACTAAACCAGGACTAAACCAGGACTAAACCAGGATTAAACCAGGACTAAACCAGGACTAAACCAGGATTAAACCAGGACTAAACCAGTGATGAAACTGCTGATGTTGCTTTATTTTCGCTCCATAAAATAAAATTGCTTCCAAAATGACAAAACTCTAATGAAATAAACGAAAACGAACGAAACGAAAACTGGAAATCAATATCGTTTATGTGCAGCGCCTGAGGGTCCAGTCCGGGTTTGGACCAATCCCAGTTTTGGTCTGATATTTAAGTCTCTGTACCTGATTTTTACTGTCTTAAGAACTAGAAAAACAGAATTAAAGTGGGACTGAAGCAGGACTAAAGCAGGACTGAAGCAGGACTAAAGCAGGACTGAAGCAGAGCTGTGTGATATTGGACCTTTAAACAGCAAATTCCACTTTACAATCGTGATTTCCAGCTCTATTTTAAGATATACTTTATGTGCTATGCTAAACATTATGTCATTTGTATGTTTTAAATCATGTTCTTAGCCTCAATAATCATCAGAAATGTCCCCGGAGCGAGTCTCTGTCCCTCAGGATGCTGTTTTAATTCCACTTATTAAATTCTGTATTGCTTTGACCTGCTCCTCTGACCTCTCACTGAACTGACCAATCACAGAGCAGCCTGGGCCTGTCACCGGGCGGTTTACGGTCCAATATCACAGGTCAGAGGTCACACGGACGGGATCTGATGAAGTCCACGGTGAAGAATTGGTTTAATATAAGAAGTCCAGAGGCTAAGTCCTGGTTTAGACCTGGTTTAGACCTGGTTTAGTCCTGGTTTGGGGCTGGGTTAGTCTAGTCCTGGTTCAGGCCTAGATTAAACCAAGGTCCAAACCAGGATTAAAACGAGACTGAAACCAAGAATAAACCAGGACTAAACCAGGACTAAACCAGGACTAAACCAGGACTAAACCAGGACTAAACAGGTCTAAACCAGGACTAAACCAGGTCTAAACCAGGACTAAACCAGGTCTAAACCAGGACTAAACCAGGTCTAAACCAGGACTAAACAGGTCTAAACCAGGACTAAACCAGGTCTAAACCAGGACTAAACCAGGACTAAACCAGGTCTAGACCAGGACTAAACCAGGACTAAACCAGGACTAAACCAGGTCTAAACCAGGACTAAACCAGGTCTAAACCAGGACTAAACCAGGACTAAACCAGGACTAAACCAGGTCTAAACCAGGTCTAAACCAGGACTAAACAGGTCAAAACCAGGTCTAAACCAGGACTAAACCGGGACTAAACCAGGACTAAACCAGGTTTAAACCAGGACTAAACCGGGTCTAGACCTGGTTGAGACCCAGACTCCCTGTGGGATTGTCATGACTAATTCAAACGTGGACTCGTCATGGGGGATTTTCACTAATGAGGAAGATTAATTATGAATATTACGTCTTCATCAGAGACATTTAAACGGATTATGTCACAGAAACGAGAGCCTGACGAGGTCTGGGGTTCAAATCCAGGCGTCTGCCGCTGTGCCCTCGGGCAAGGATGAGAGCTGGTTTAGTCCTGCTTTAGTCCTGGTTTAGACCTGCTTTAGTCCTGGTTTAGACCTGCTTTAGTCCTGGTTTAGTCCTGCTTTAGTCCTGGTTTAGACCTGCTTTAGTCCTGGTTTAGACCTGCTTTAGTCCTGGTTCAGTCCTGCTTTAGTCCTGGTTTAGACCTGCTTTAGTCCTGGTTTAGACCTGCTTTAGTCCTGGTTTAGTCCTGCTTTAGTCCTGGTTTAGACCTGCTTTAGTCCTGGTTTAGACCTGCTTTAGTCCTGGTTTAGACCTGCTTTAGTCCTGGTTCAGTCCTGCTTTAGTCCTGGTTTAGACCTGCTTTAGTCCTGCTTTAGTCCTGGTTTAGACCTGCTTTAGTCCTGGTTTAGACCTGCTTTAGTCCTGGTTCAGTCCTGCTTTAGTCCTGGTTTAGACCTGCTTTAGTCCTGCTTTAGTCCTGGTTTAGACCTGCTTTAGTCCTGGTTTAGACCTGCTTTAGTCCTGGTTCAGTCCTGCTTTAGTCCTGGTTTAGACCTGCTTTAGTCCTGGTTTAGACCTGCTTTAGTCCTGGTTTAGACCTGCTTTAGTCCTGGTTTAGACCTGCTTTAGTCCTGGTTCAGTCCTGCTTTAGTCCTGGTTTAGACCTGCTTTAGTCCTGGTTTAGACCTGCTTTAGTCCTGGTTCAGTCCTGCTTTAGTCCTGGTTTCACCTCTGTATATTTTTTCAAGGACAGACACAGGTTTTTCCTCTGAGACTTGCTCTGATCTGAGGTGATTTAAATACAGAGGTTATATGAATGAGGGAGGAAGTGACTGGGGAGAGGGAAGTCTCACCCACTCTGGAGCTGGATGGGTTCAGTCCTGGTTCAATTCTGGTCTAATCCTGGTCTAATCCTGGTTTTATCCTGGTTTAGTCCTGGTTTAGTCCTGGTTTAGTCCTGGTTTAGTCCTGATTTAGTCCTGATTTAGTCCTGGTTTAGTCCTGCTTTAGTCCTGGTTTAGACCTGGTTTAGTCCTGCTTTAGTCGTGCTTTAGTCCTGCTTTAGTCCTGGTTTAGTCCTGGTTTAGTCCTGGTTTAGTCCTGGTTTATTGTCCTTGAACACTGATGGAATATTAACGGCTTTTTTGATCAATGACCTGTGAGGAACTTCCTGGAAGCTGCAGCAGAGGATTGTGGGAAACGCGGTCTCTGCTCCGCTGTTTCCATGGCGACCTGCTTCGTGTCACGGCCATAAAAGGTAAACGAGCTGTGATTTCCTGTTCGCTGTTTGACAGATGGAGCAAAGGTGACGGCATCAATGCAGAAAACACACAGGGAGTTTAAACCATGAAATTACACATTCTAGTCCTGGTTTAGACCTGGTTTAGACCTGGTTTAGACCTGGTGTAGACCTGGTGTAGACCTGGTTTAGACCTGGTTTAGTCCTGGTTTAGTCCTGGTGTAGACCTGGTTTAGACCTGGTTTAGTCCTGGTGTAGACCTGGTTTAGTCCTGGTGTAGACCTGGTTTAGACCTGGTTTAGTCCTGGTGTAGACCTGGTTTAGTCCTGGTGTAGACCTGGTTTAGTCCTGGTGTAGACCTGGTTTAGTCCTGGTTTAGTCCTGGTTTAGACCTGGTTTAGACCTGGTTTAGTCTTGGTTTAGTCCTGGTTTAGTCCTGGTTCAGTCCTGGTTTAGACCTGGTTTAGTCTTGGTTTAGTCCTGGTTTAGTCCTGGTTCAGTCTTGGTTTAGTCCTGGTTCAGTCCTGGTTTAGACCTGGTTTAGACCTGGTTTAGACCTGGTTTAGTCCTGGTTTAGTCCTGGTTTAGACCTGGTTTAGACCTGGTTTAGTCTTGGTTTAGTCCTGGTTTAGTCCTGGTTCAGTCCTGGTTTAGACCTGGTTTAGTCTTGGTGTAGACCTGGTTTAGTCCTGGTGTAGACCTGGTTTAGACCTGGTTTAGACCTGGTTTAGTCCTGGTTTAGTCCTGGTTTAGACCTGGTTTAGACCTGGTTTAGTCTTGGTTTAGTCCTGGTTTAGTCCTGGTTCAGTCCTGGTTTAGACCTGGTTTAGTCTTGGTTTAGTCCTGGTTTAGTCCTGGTTTAGTCCTGGTTTAGTCCTGGTTTAGTCCTGGTTTAGTCCTGGTTTAGTCCTGGTTTAGTCTTGGACTAAACCAGGACTAAACCAGGACTAAACTTCAGTACTTCTGGCTGAAGTCGGTGATGTTGTGTTAAATATTTGTCCTGGAGCCTCTTTGATGGTCTCAGGTCTGTACTTAGGCAGAGACACAGACCCCCGACCGAGATAATGACCCTCCCACACACGCCGCTCCCAAAGAAACCTCAAATCACCCGGGAAAACCAGGAGAACCGGGAAAACCAGGAGAACCGGGAAAACCAGGAGAACCGGGAAAACCAGGAGAACCGGGAAAACCAGGAGAACCGGGAAAACCAGGAGAACCGGGAAAACCAGGAGAATGAAAAGAACCTGTGGACGCACCAGCAAATGTTCAGAAATATCAATACAACAGTGACTTTTCGGAGTTTTTTCTCACGTTCTTACACTTTTCCTTCGTCACAAACCTGAAGAGGGTTTAGAGGCATCCACACAGGTCTGAGTCATCTAGAGATCTCTCCCGGTCCTATTCAAACCCTCCATACGGTCAGAGGTACGAGCGCGTACGAGGCTCCGCCCACAAGCGCTGAGTTGGCGCAGTGAGAGTTTGAGGAATAGAAATGAGTGAATGAATAAGGGTCTAAACCAGGACTAAACTAGGTCTAAACCAGGTCTAAACCAGGACTAAACCAGGACTAAACCAGGTCTAAACCAGGACTAAACCAGGACTAAACCAGGACTAAACCAGGTCTAAACCAGGACTAAACCAGGTCTAAACCAGGACTAAACCAGGACTAAACCAGGACTAAACCAGGTATAAACCAGGTCTAAACCAGGTCTAAACCAGGACTAAACTAGGACTAAACCAGGACTAAACCAGGTCTAAACCAGGACTAAACCAGGACTAAACCAGGACTAACGCAGGACTAAAACAGGACTAAAACAGGACTAAAGCAGGACTAAACCAGGACTAAACCAGGTCTAAACCAGGACTAAACCAGGTCTAAACCAGGACTAAACCAGGACTAAACCAGGACTAAACCAGGTCTAAACCAGGACTAAACCAGGACTAAACCAGGACTAACGCAGGAGTAAAACAGGACTAAAACAGGACTAAAGCAGGACTAAAGTAGGACTAAACCACGACTAAACCAGGACTAAACCAGGTCTAAACCAGGTCTAAACCAGGACTAAACCAGGTCTAAACCAGGACTAAACCAGGACTAAACCAGGACTAACGCAGGACTGAACCTGGACTAAAACAGGACTGAACCATGACTAAAACAGGACTAAAGCAGGACTAAAGCAGGACTAAACCAGGACTAAAACCATGACTAAAACAGGACTAAAGCAGGACTAAACCAGGACTAAACCAGGTCTAAACCAGGTCTAAACCAGGACTAAACCAGGTCTAAACCAGGACTAAACCAGGACTAAACCAGGACTAACGCAGGACTGAACCTGGACTAAAACAGGACTAAAGCAGGACTAAAACAGGACTAAAACAGGACTAAAGCAGGACTAAACCAGGACTGAACCAGGACTGAACCAGGTCTAAACCAGGTCTAAACCAGGACTAAACCAGGTCTAAACCAGGACTAAACCAGGACTAAACCAGGACTAAACCAGGACTAACGCAGGACTGAACCTGGACTAAAACAGGACTAAAGCAGGACTAAAACAGGACTAAAACAGGACTAAAGCAGGACTAAAACAGGACTAAAACAGGACTAAAGCAGGACTAAACCAGGACTGAACCAGGACTATAACAGGACTGAACCATGTGTTTTATTTTGTATGTGTGTAGTATAACTTTTAGATAAATCTCAAAGTGCTGCAGCAGGTGGATAAAGTTAAAAATCAAAATTAAAAGATAATAAGACGTCCAGAAAATATTAACAACAGAAAACTCCAGCTATCACTACTGCTGTCTTTTGTTTCTCTCTTAAAGCGTCACTGCGTAACATTTCATTGCTGTTGGAGGTCCCACCACCTGCATCACTCTGTGGACAAATTTAAAGCCAAACACTGGAACATTCTCCATGAAGAGTCTTATTTGTCTAAACTGAACCTGTTTTAAACCCTCATTACACTATTTACTTTTTAAAAATGTTTGTTCTTATGTTGTTTCTTCGTCACAGACTATTTTTTGTGTTAAATGGCAAGAATTAAAAGTGTCTGTTGTTTGTCTTCAGGAAATGAGTAGTGAAGGATTTGTAATTCGTTTTTATCAGACAAAAATGAAACAATATAAGGGTAAAAACATGATGAACCTGATGTCATTAAATCCAGAGCTCACGTATTATGAGATTACACTGCCATCCGGTGGTCACAGTGAGAAATGCAGTTCAATAATACCGAACAAAAACACATTTATGTCATTTTTTATTTAAAATCCTTGAAAAAACATACATTCTTGTTGGTCATTTGGCCTTTTGGCATTGCCTGCTTGTTTTTTAATGCCATAATGTGGAAGATAATCCAGTCCAACTTCATTTGCGCAACACATTTTACCAACACAAAGTCTCTTTAAGTGCTGCACAGAGTAAAATAAAGCATAATAAATAGAAAATTAGCAAATCAAATCAATAAAAGACAGTCAGAGGAGCACACGAGTTCAAAGCCGGTGAGGAAAAGTGTGTTTTTAAACGATATTTACACGAATCGACTGAAGGGGAGGTCTGAAAGCGAAGGGGGAGAGCGTTCCAAAGTTTCTAGACAACTTTAAAACATTAAAACATGCACAACAGGTCAAATCCTCCAGCTGAGGCAGGATTATCATTACTATTATTATCATTATTGTTGTTGTTATGATGAAATGAGTGTTAATGACGAGTTAGGTGTGGCCATTTAACATGTTCAGGTGAATTTATTTTAGTTTAACCTTTATTTAGCCAGGAAGGTCCCACTGAGGTACAATATCTCTTCTTAAGTGCACAAAAATGTCATAAAACAATTACAAAGAAGCACAAAGACGTGAAACAGCTCATCGATTCTAAACTTACACGTTCATCAGGTTATGTGACGATGCAAACGGAAACACTCCTGAGGCGATTCCACTGCTCTACAACATGTGATTTTAAAAGAGTCTTGAACAGTCGGCAGTGAAAGGACATTTACAGAGTCCTGCAGCTGATTCCGTTCATTAGGTTAGGTTAGGTTAGGTTAGGTTAGGTTAGGTTAGGTTAGGTTAGGGTAGGTTAGGTTAGGTTAGGGTAGGTTAGGTTAGGGTAGGTTAGGTTAGGTTAGGTTAGGTTAGGTTAGGTTAGGCTTTATTTGTACCCGTAGGTAAATTTGCTTTGCAGATTTGAGAGGCTGGTCCCACATTTCATTTATCCACATTCTGCGCAATAAACACCAATAAAAACACAAATATAAATATAAATAAAGTGTTGCAGTTCTCCAGTGCAGAGTGGCTGTTCCATCAATAAAAGAATTCATCTGACTGAGCTAAAAGTTGCAATACATACGAACTATATCAAAAACATGATAAATAAATAAATTACAATTTATTCATAAATACAACAGCAGCTGGAACGAAACTCATTTTAAAGCGATTTGTTCTTGACTGAAACCCTCTGACCAGAGGGAAGCAGCTTAAACTCTGAATTTAGAGGATGTTGTGTATCATGAAGAATATTCTGGGACATCCGCTGTAACTGTCTTGAGTTCATGCGCTGCACTGAAACCAAAAGCAGTTTTACCGAGTTTGGATGGAACAGAGGAGGATCTTCAGTGAGGATGGGGTCTTATCTGTGCTTATATTAAATGTTAGGAGACGACTGATGTCCTGAGGTCATTTGCCTGTTAAAGCTTTTAGGGTAAAACCTGTAAATGTTTCCTGCGTCTAAGGTGCAGTGATGTGTTGGCGCATTAGCAGCCGTTACAAAACCATACGCGACATCCAACTTTTTAAAAACCCGATTTAGAGGTGTGCATATAAATTACATAATAAGATACAAATGTATGAGGAATCTGTTAAAGTCCGTGTCATGTGGCGCCCCCCTCTGGTTGTTGCCCCTGGGCTCGGTGCCACTGGCCCAGATGGATAATCCGGACTTGGCTCAGGTCCTGACCAAGACCAGCTCAAGATCTGGAGACGGTCCGACTGCTCCAGGTTTAACCCGGAGAGACTGAAGGGTCAAATGCAGAAAACACATTTCCCCACAGGGACAATGAAGCACATCTTAACCCCGATCCAACACTGGTATCGAACATCGACGCAGATACTAAAACATTGGCTGGATCAGGTATCGGCTTCCAAATATCAGTTCGGCCGGTATCGTGATCGGACATTTAAACTGTTGCAATGAGACGGTTTAAGGGTCAAAGTCTGGGGATGTTAACCGTGACCGTTTGACCGTGTTTGACCTAGGGCTGGGCGATATGGACCAAAAAATATATCTCGATATATTTTGCTATATCTCGATATACGATATATATCTCGATATCTTTACAGGAAAAAATACAGCCCCCACAAACTACTGCAAAAACAAAAAAACAAATTTTATCTGATTAATATTCATTTAGTACTGCACTTAAACACTCTTGACACCCCTTTTTGGACCCTCACCCACAGTTTAAGAACCTCTTCTTTAAGAGGACTTCCACTGACACAAAACTGCTTCAAAGTGAATAAAGTGTGTAGGATTTTTAAACCTCTATTTTCAAATTCCAAACTGGAGTTACATTCTCTTGTTTTAAAGTGGTATTTAGTCTCTGCACATTTACCAAATCAAACGCACAGTGTGACAAACGGATTTATTTGGCATTTGGCACAGGCTGCAGAGAGAAGCCCCGCACGCTCCCGCGCACTCCCGCACGCCGGGATGAGTTTATTGGCAACAGCAGCGGCATTAATGAAAAATGACCGCACTCAGTATTCAGACCTTGAGTTCATGACAAGACCGAGTCCAAATGCGCTCGAGTCCGAGACAAGACCAAGACAAAAACCAAAGCTCTCGCTTTGTCCAGCGGCACGCGGGTGTCTGTGAGTGGGGCAGGTGTGGGTCCTGCTGCGGGGGCTCCTCGTTTAAGGGGGCGTGGGTGTGTTTTGAAGCGGAGTTTGTTCGTGTTATCTGCACACACGCGGAGCTCGTGTGCTGGGCTCGTGCGCGGTCGGAGGCAGTCACGTGGTTGCGCTCGCGCTGGGAAACGTGCATTTAGAAAGTTTAACTCGTCACGTTGTGTCTGTGCGCAGCTCCTTATTGTGCTGCAGAAACACTCGCACAGATGCGCCTGTTTGGTTTTCCACGTTCGCACGACGAAATATTTGCTCGCAAATGCGAGTGAAATGGGCGCACTGCAGAGCCCTGGTCCTAGTCCTGGTTTAGTCCGCGGCCGAGCCCCGGGCTCTGCGGCCGCGTTTAGTCCTGGTTTAGTTCTAGTCCTGGTTTAGTCCGTGGCCAGCTCCGGGCTCCGCGGAGGAGCTCAGGGGACAAAAGCAGGAGGCGGAGGCGAGCGCGACACAGAGAAGGCGAAACAAGCGAAGCGGCGAAACCAGAAGTAAACATAAGCATTATAGCGATATATCGATATGTCAGAATTCATATCGAGTTTCAAAAATATCTCGATATATTTTAAATATCGAGATATCGCCCACCCCTAGTTTGACCCAATCAGCGCTAAATGGTCAGAATGTTTTGACCGTCGGTTAAATGGAACCGTACTTAATCGTGCTTGAGAACAGGACGGTTCTGCAGCCCGAGCGCGAGTCGCCCTAAACGATCGCAGACCGGAGCCTAAACGCACAGTTCATGCGGCGCGAGGTCTCGTGACTGTGTTCGTGTCGCGGGTCAAATGCACCTCGTGTTAAAGTGTTCACATGCAGCAGCAGCGCGTCACGTTTCACAAGACGAGCCTCCAGCGCAACTTTCACTTTGCCAAAACCAAGAACTGATGCACCGAGAGCAACGTTCCTCTGCAGAGTGCTGGAGTGTTCTGCCACCACACGTAAGGCTCATGCAAAATCACGCAGAAATGTACGGAAACCTCTACGTCTGCACTTTCAGAGGGGAAAAGGACGTTTCTGTCTTTTACCGTTACAAAGTTCTGCCGTTATAGAAACATGTTCCTCTGAATCACAACGTAGGTCAAACATGAGTGGATGAAACGAAACACAACACCAGGTCTGTTTGTGACGAGGAAACGACAGTAGAACATAAAATAGATAGACGTAGATATGGAGACCAGCAGGGGGCGCACACTCCACTGGAAAAGTTCCCTGACCTTTACGGAAATCACAAATGAATTCTCGTATTACTTAAGTGCTCTATTTTTACAGCAAATCTGATATTACATGTTTAACCCTTCCCTCCCTGCGGCCGTGTGGGGGCTGCCGGGGCCTAACCGGATTATAACTGGATCCGAACAGGATCATAACGGGATTACCCGGGGCCCGGAGCACATGCACGGCTCTCATTTCACAGCACACGCGTGTAACCGGATCCTCCGTGTAAAAGGATTACACCGGGGAGACAGTGGCAGAGTGGTTAGCCTTTTGGACGCACCGCTGGAAGGTCTACGGTTCAGTCCTGCAAACTGTGGGGTTTAATGTGTGGAGTTTGCATGTTCTACCTGTGGTTATGTTGGTTTCCTCTAGTAGTGGTAGCAATTGTAATAGTTCAAGTATTAGGCAGCAACATTAGCAATTGTAGAAACAGTATTAGTATTAGTATTAGTATTAGTATTAGTGTCAGTATTAGTGTTAGTATCAGTGTCAGTATCAGTGTCAGTATCAGTATCAGTGTCAGTGTCAGTGTCAGTGTCAGTGTCAGTATCAGTATTAGTATCAGTATTAGTGTCAGTGTCAGTGTCAGTATCAGTATTAGTATCAGTATTAGTATCAGTATTAGTGTCAGTGTCAGTGTCAGTATCAGTATTAGTATCAGTATCAGTATTAGTATCAGTGTCAGTGTCAGTGTCAGTATCAGTACCAGTATTAGTATCAGTATTAGTGTCAGTATTAGTGTCAGTATCAGTGTCAGTATCAGTGTCAGTATCAGTATCAGTGTCAGTATCAGTGTCAGTATCAGTGTCAGTATCAGTGTCAGTATCAGTGTGTCAGTATCAGTACCAGTATTAGTATCAGTATTAGTATCAGTATTAGTGTCAGTCTCAGTGTCAGTGTTAGTGTCAGTATCAGTACCAGTATTAGTATCAGTATTAGTATCAGTATTAGTGTCAGTATCAGTGTCAGTATCAGTGTCAGTGTCAGTGTCAGTATTAGTATCAGTATTAGTATCAGTATTAGTGTTAGTATCAATGTCAGTATCAGTGTCAGTATCAGTATCAGTGTCAGTATTAGTGTCAGTATTAGTGTCAGTATCAATGTCAGTATCAATGTCAGTATCAGTGTCAGTATCAGTGTCAGTATCAGTGTCAGTATTAGTATCAGTATTAGTGTCAGTATCAGTGTCAGTATCAATGTCAGTATCAGTGTCAGTGTCAGTGTCAGTATCAGTATTAGTGTCAGTATTAGTGTTAGTATCAGTGTCAGTATCAGTGTTAGTATCAGTGTCAGTATCAGTGTCAGTATCAGTGTCAGTGTCAGTATCAGTATTAGTATCAGTATTAGTGTCAGTATTAGTGTTAGTATCAGTGTCAGTATCAGTGTTAGTATCAGTGTCAGTATCAGTGTCAGTATCAGTGTCAGTATCAGTATCAGTATTAGTATCAGTATTAGTGTTAGTATCAATGTCAGTATCAGTGTCAGTATCAGTATCAGTGTCAGTATTAGTGTCAGTATTAGTGTCAGTATCAATGCCAGTATCAATGTCAGTATCAGTGTCAGTATCAGTGTCAGTATCAGTGTCAGTATTAGTATCAGTATTAGTGTCAGTATCAGTGTCAGTATCAATGTCAGTATCAGTGTCAGTATCAGTGTCAGTATTAGTATCAGTATTAGTGTCAGTATTAGTGTCAGTATCAGTGTCAGTATCAGTGTCAGTATCAGTGTCAGTATCAGTGTCAGTGTCAGTGTCAGTGTCAGTATCAGTATTAGTGTCAGTATTAGTGTTAGTATCAGTGTCAGTATCAGTGTTAGTATCAGTGTCAGTATCAGTGTCAGTATCAGTGTCAGTGTCAGTATCAGTATTAGTATCAGTATCAGTATTAGTATCAGTATTAGTGTCAGTATTAGTGTTAGTATCAGTGTCAGTATCAGTGTTAGTATCAGTGTCAGTATCAGTGTCAGTATCAGTGTCAGTATCAGTATCAGTATTAGTATTAGTATCAGTATTAGTATCAGTATTAGTGTCAGTCTTAGTATCAGTATCAGTATTAGTATCAGTATTAGTATCAGTATTAGTGTCAGTCTCAGTGTCAGTGTTAGTGTCAGTATCAGTACCAGTATTAGTATCAGTATCAGTATCAGTATCAGTATCAGTATCAGTAGAGATAGTGGTAGTCGGTGTTGGGAAAGTTCCTTTTCTACATGAATGAGGTCGAAGTTCAGTTTTCATTGTTTATAGTGAATGAAGCAGCCAAAGTGTGTGAGGTTCTTCTCTCCTCCTCGAGTCCTCGTTCACAGGATGAATCCTCGTTGCTTCTGCTCCCGTCGCCTTTGTGCTGCTGATTTTGTTTTGTCTTGTTTCTGTGACACATGTGGTGATGTGAGGGGAGGAAACTTTATTTCTACACACACATGTCCCCAAAGACGCTTCACACAGCATTTACAGAGCTGCTTCATTCATCCAGACCTGGTGCTGTAAACTGCTGCTGTAGCCACATCTGCCCTGGGGCAGAGTGACTGAGGCACGGCTCCAGTCTGCACCATCGGCCCCTCAGACACCACCACTCATCAGCACCATCGGCCCCTCAGACACCACCACTCATCAGGCAGAAACAGAGCGTCCAGTTCACCTAAAATATGAACACGTTCAGGAACGATCGTTCAGTGAACATGTTCAGGCACAACACTGGTGGTGGTAGTAGTAGTAGTAGTAGTAGTAGTATCAGTAGTAGTAGTAGTATCAGTAGTAGTAGTAGTATCAGTAGTAGTAGTAGTAGTAGTAGTAGTATCAGTAGTAGTAGTAGTAGTAGTAGTAGTAGTAGTAGTAGTAGTAGTATCAGTAGTAGTAGTAGTAGTAGTAGTAGTAGTATCAGTAGTAGTAGTAGTAGTAGTAGTAGTAGTAGTAGTAGTAGTAGTACCCGTAAGCGTATGTGTAGTGCTCGTAGTACCACTGAGAGTAACAGCTGTAGTATCTGTAATAGTATTTGTCGTAATATTTGCAGTAATATTTGCAGTAATATTTGCAGTAATATTTGCAGTAATATTTGCAGTAGTATTTGCAGTAATATTTGCAGTAATATTTGCAGTAATATTTGCAGTAGTATTTGCAGTAATATTTGCAGTAATATTTGCAGTAATATTTGCAGTAGTATTTGCAGTAGTATTTGCAGTAGTATTTGCAGTAATATTTGCAGTAATATTTGCAGTAATATTTGCAGTAATATTTGCAGTAATATTTGCAGTAGTATTTGCAGTAGTATTTGCAGTAGTATTTGCAGTAGTATTTGCAGTAGTATTTGCAGTAATATTTGCAGTAATATTTGCAGTAATATTTGCAGTAGTATTTGCAGTAGTATTTGCAGTAGTATTTGCAGTAGTATTTGCAGTAGTATTTGCAGTAGTAGTAGTATTTGCAGTAGTATTTGCAGTAGTATTTGCAGTAGTATTTGCAGTAGTATTTGCAGTAGTATTTGCAGTAGTATTTGTAGTAGTATTTGCAGTAGTATTTGCAGTAGTATTTGCAGTAGTATTTGCAGTAATATTTGCAGTAATATTTGCAGTAGTATTTGCAGTAGTATTTGCAGTAATATTTGCAGTAATATTTGCAGTAGTATTTGTAGTAGTATTTGCAGTAGTATTTGCAGTAGCAGCTGTTTCCTGGTCTGTTGCAGTAGTATTTGTAGTAGTATTTGCAGTAATATTTGCAGTAATATTTGCAGTAATATTTGCAGTAGTATTTGCAGTAGTATTTGCAGTAGTATTTGCAGTAGTATTTGCAGTAGTATTTGTAGTAGTATTTGCAGTAGTATTTGCAGTAGTATTTGCAGTAGTATTTGCAGTAATATTTGCAGTAATATTTGCAGTAGTATTTGCAGTAGTATTTGCAGTAATATTTGCAGTAATATTTGCAGTAGTATTTGTAGTAGTATTTGCAGTAGTATTTGCAGTAGTATTTGCAGTAGTATTTGCAGTAGTATTTGCAGTAGTATTTGCAGTAGTATTTGCAGTAGTATTTGCAGTAGTATTTGTAGTAGTATTTGCAGTAGTATTTGCAGTAGTATTTGCAGTAGTATTTGCAGTAATATTTGCAGTAATATTTGCAGTAGTATTTGCAGTAGTATTTGCAGTAATATTTGCAGTAATATTTGCAGTAGTATTTGTAGTAGTATTTGCAGTAGTATTTGCAGTAGCAGCTGTTTCCTGGTCTGTTGCAGTAGTATTTGTAGTAGTATTTGCAGTAATATTTGCAGTAATATTTGCAGTAATATTTGCAGTAGTATTTGCAGTAGTATTTGCAGTAGTATTTGCAGTAGTATTTGCAGTAGTATTTGTAGTAGTATTTGCAGTAGTATTTGCAGTAGTATTTGCAGTAGTATTTGCAGTAGTATTTGCAGTAGTATTTGCAGTAGTATTTGCGGTAGTATTTGCGTGTAATATTTGCAGTAATATTTGCAGTAGTATTTGTAGTAGTATTTGCAGTAGTATTTGCAGTAGTATTTGCAGTAGTATTTGCAGTAGTATTTGCAGTAGTATTTGCAGTAGTATTTGCAGTAGTATTTGCAGTAATATTTGCAGTAATATTTGCAGTAGTATTTGCAGTAGTATTTGCAGTAGTATTTGCAGTAATATTTGCAGTAATATTTGCAGTAGTATTTGTAGTAGTATTTGCAGTAGTATTTGCAGTAGTATTTGCAGTAGTATTTGCAGTAGTATTTGCAGTAGTATTTGCAGTAGTATTTGCAGTAGTATTTGCAGTAATATTTGCAGTAGCAGCTGTTTCCTGAGGCAGGAGGATCTGAACTGTGTTAAAATGAAGTGTCTCGTTTGGAGGATGTGACAGAAACGTGGGTGAAAACAGACGAGTGTAAAAATAAATGATCTTTGACAAATGTGTCAAAAAAAATAAATCTTTGCAGAGTCCCACAGCGGTTTGCTCCACATTCAGATCAAAACGTAAAAACACAAAATCACAATTAACAAATCACAAAGTTCCATAATTTCCTCTGAAAACATTAAATCTCCTCCTCAGATTTCAGTCGTTTTTGTTGATTCTTCTGGACGTGTTTAAAAGGTGAATTTGAATAATGAGATTCTGATTTTATTTTTATTTTTAAAAGTAGTAGTAGTAGTAGTATCTGTAGTAGTAGTAGTAGTAGTAGTAGTAGTAGTAGTAGTATCTGTAGTAGTAGTAGTAGTAGTAGTAGTATCTGTAGTAGTAGTAGTAGTAGTAGTAGTAGTAGTAGTAGTATCTGTAGTAGTAGTAGTAGTAGTAGTAGTAGTAGTATCTGTAGTAGTAGTAGTAGTAGTAGTAGTAGTATCTGTAGTAGTATCTGTAGTAGTAGTAGTAGTATCTGTAGTAGTAGTAGTAGTAGTAGTAGTAGTAGTAGTAGTAGTAGTAGTATATGTAGTAGTAGTAGTAGTAGTAGTAGTAGTATCTGTAGTGGTATCTGTAGTAGTAGTAGTAGTAGTAGTGGTATCTGTGGTAGTAGTAGTAGTAGTAGTAGTAGTGGTATCTGTGGTAGTAGTGGTAGTAGTAGTAGTAGTAGTAGTATCTGTGGTAGTAATGTAGTAGTGAGTGGTAGTAGTATCTGTAGTAGTAGTGGTAGTAGCAGTAGTAGTAGTGGTAGTAGTATCTGTAGTAGTAGTATGGTAGTAGCGAGATGAGTAGTAGTAGTAGTAGCAGTAGTAGTAGTAGTAGTAGTATCTGTAGTAGTAGTAGTAGTAGTAGTAGTAGTAGTAGTAGTAGTATCTGTAGTAGTAGTAGTAGTAGTAGTAGTAGTAGTAGTAGTAGTATCTGTAGTAGTAGTAGTAGTAGTAGTAGTAGTAGTAGTAGTAGTAGTAGTATCTGTAGTAGTAGTAGTAGTAGTAGTAGTAGTAGTAGTAGTAGTAGTAGTAGTAGTATCTGTAGTAGTAGTAGTAGTGATGATGATGGTATCTGTAGTAGTAGTAGTAATTATTGGTAGTGGTATCTGTGGTAAGTAGTAGTAGTAGTATCTGTAGTAGTATTGTGGTAGTAGTGGTAGTATTAGTAGTGGTAGTAGTGGTAGTAGTAGTAGTATCTGTGGTAGTGATGTAGTAGTAGTAGTATCTGTATCAGTATTAGTAGTAGTATGGTAGTAGTGATGATAGTAGTGGTAGTAGTGGTATCTGTAGTGGTAGTAGTAGTAGTAGATGGTATCTGTATCTGTAGTAGTGGTGGTAGTGGTAGTAGTATCTGTAGTAGTAGTATCTGTAGTAGTAGTAGTAGTGGTATCTGTAGTAGTAGTATCTGTAGTAGTAATGTGATGGTAGTAGTAGTGGTAGTAGTATCTGTAGTAATGGTGGTGGTAGTGGTAGTAGTGGTGGTAGTATTGGTAGTAGTAATTATCTGTGGTAGTAGTAGTGGTAGTGAGTAGTGGTAGTAGTAGTAGTGATGATGGTATCTGTAGTGGTAGTAGTATTAGTGGTAGTAGTATTAGTGGTAGTAGTAGTGGTAGTGGTATCTGTGGTGGTGGTAGTAGTAGTGGTAGTGGTGGTAGTAGTAGTAGTGGTGGTATCTGTAGTAGTGAGTAGTAGTGGTAGTGGTAGTAGTGGTATCTGTAGTGGTAGTGATGTAGTAGTAGTGGTAGTAGTGGTAGTAGTATCTGTAGTGGTAGTGGTAGTAGTGGTAGTGGTGGTAGTAGTGGTGATGGTATCTGTAGTAGTGGTAGTAGTGATGGTAGTAGTGGTAGTGGTGGTGGTGGTATCTGTGGTAGTGGTAGTAGTGGTGGTAGTGGTATTAGTGGTAGTGGTGGTGCTGTATTGTGGTGTAGTGGTGGTGGTAGTAAGTGGTGAGTATCTGTGGTGGTAGTGGTAGTGGTGGTAGTGGTATCTGTGGTAGTAGTAGTAGTGGTGGTGGTAGTAGTGATGATGATGGTAGTGGTGGTGGTGATGGTAGTAGTATGGTAGTAGTGGTGTCTGTGTGGTAGTGGTGGTAGTAGTAGTGAAATTAGTATCTGTGGTATTAGTGATAGTGGTAGTGGTGATGGTAGTGATGGTAGTGGTAGAGTGGTATCTGTAATTGGTGGTAGTAGTGGTGGTGGTAGTGGTATCTGTAGTGGTAGTGGTGGATGGTATTGGTGTATCTGTGGTAGTAGTAGTGGTAGTGGTGGTAGTGGTGGTGGTAGTGATGGTAGTAGTAGTGATGATGGTATCTGTGGTGGTAGTGATGGTAGTAGTAGTGGTGAGTGAGTATGGTGGTGTATCTTGTGGTGATGGTAGTAGTGATGAGTAGTAGTGGTGGTAGTGGTATCTGTAGTAGTATCTGGTGGTAGTAGTAGTAGTAGTAGTAGTGGTATCTGTGGTAGTGATAGTATTAGTAGTGATGTCTGTAGGTGGTATTAGTATTGGTAGTATCTGTAGTGGTAGTGGTAGTAGTAGTAGTAGTAGTAGTAGTGGTGTCTGTGATGGTAGTGGTATCTGTAGTAGTAGTAGTAGTAGTAGTGGTGGTAGTAGTAGTAATGGTGTCTGTGGTAGTGGTGGTAGTGGTAGTAGTGGTGGTGGTAGTAGTAGTAGTGGTATCTGTGGTAGTGGTAATTAGTGGTGGTAGTGGTAGTAGTGGTAGTATCTGTATCTGTAGTAGTGGTGAGTAGTATCTGTAGTGGTAGTAGTGGTAGTGGTATCTGTGGTAGTAGTAGTAGTGGTAGTAGTAGTGATGGTAGTATTGGTAGTGGTATCTGTGGTAGTGATGGTAAGTGATGAGTAGTATCTGTAGTAGTTAGTAGTAGTATTAGTGGTGTCTGTAGTAGTAGTAGTAGTAGTAGTAGTATCCTGTAGTAGTAGTAGTAGTATTAGTATGGTGGTGGTAGTGTTAGTATCTGTAGTAGTAGTAGTGGTAGTGGTGGTGGTGATGGTGGTATCTGTATTAGTAGTAGTAGTGGTAGTGGTATCTGTGTATGGTAGTAGTAGTAGTGGTGGTAGTAGTGGTAGTAGTGGTAGTAGTGTAGTGGTATCTGTGGTAGTGGTAGTAGTGGTGGTAGTAGTATTAGTATCTGTAGTAGTAGTAGTAGTAGTAGTAGTATCTGTAGTGGTAGTGGCTAGTATTGGTAATGTCTGTAAGTAGTAGTAGTAGTAGTAGTATCTGTGGTAGTAGTAGTAGTAGTATGGTATCTGTATTGGTAGTAGTAGTAGTAGTGGTAATTAGTATCTGTATTAGTAGTAGTGAGTAGTAGTAGTGGTAGTAGTAATGTGGTAGTAGTAGTAGTAGGTATCTGTAGTATTAGTAGTGGTAGTAGTGGTGGTATCTGTAGTAGTAGTTGGTAGTGATGGTAGTAGTGGTAGTAGTAGTAGTGATGGTAGTGTAGTATCTGTGGTAGTAGTAATTAGTAGTAGTGAGTATCTCAGTAGTAATTAGTAAGTAAAAGTAGTAGTAGTAGTGATGGTAGTAATGTAGTAGTAGTATCTGTAGTAGTAGTGGTGTGGTAGTAGTATCTAGTAGTAGTGGTAGTAGTAGTAGTAGTATCTGTGGTAGTAAGTAGTAGTAGTGGTAGTAGTAGTAGTATCTGTAGTAGTAGTGAGTAGTGGTAGTAGTAGTAGTATAGTGTCTCTGAGTAGTAGTAGTATGGTAGTATTAGTAGTAGTAGTAGTAGTAGTAGTATCTGTAGTAGTAGTAGTAGTGAGTAGTGGTATCTGTAGTAGTAGTAGTGGTATCTGTCTGTGGTATTATGTAGTAGTAGTAGTATCTGTAGTAGTAGTAGTAAGTAGTATCTGTAGTATTAGTAGTAGTAATGGTAAGTATCTCTGTAGTAGTAGTAGTAGTAGTATCTGTAGTAGTAGTAGTAGTAGTAGTAGTATCTGTAGTAGTAGTAGTAGTAGTATCTGTAGTAGTAGTAGTAGTAGTATCTGTAGTAGTAGTAGTAGTAGTAGTAGTATCTGTAGTAGTAGTAGTAGTAGTAGTAGTAGTATCTGTAGTAGTAGTAGTAGTAGTAGTAGTATCTGTAGTAGTAGTAGTAGTAGTATCTGTAGTAGTAGTAGTAGTAGTAGTAGTATCTGTAGTAGTAGTACGTCATGATTTTTATACAATCACAATCCAGTGAAAGTATTTGTGACATTTAAACTCCAGTCTCCTACCAATTGGGATTAAATCAAACTGAGTCAGTTCTTTTTTACGTGCCTTGCAGAGAAACTCTGACCGTGCGTGCAGCTCTCTAGGCTCGTCCACGCTGCTCTTCAGCTCCTCCCTTGCAGTACGGTTTATTAATTTCCAACAATCCATCATGTCAGTACAAAGGCAACCTGATCAGCGTATACATAATCTACTCGTTAAGTTTACACAGATAACATAGTGAAGTATATCATGACTTTGTTTTTACATTTGAACAAATTTCGATCTGGGAACTAGCTGGGTACGAAGCAAGAGGTCACTGAGGTCACATCTGGTTTTAGCAGAGATAGCGTTAACACAGGCTCTTTCATCCTCTGCAAATTTGAGATCACCTTTTAACTTAGATGTACATTTTTTAATAACTTCATCATTATAAGCATTTTATTCTAACATAGTAGTAGTAGTATTAGTATTAGTAGTAGTAGTAGTATTAGTAGTAGTAGTAGTAGTAGTATTAGTAGTAGTAGTAGTAGTAGTATTAGTAGTAGTAGTAGTATTAGTAGTAGTAGTAGTAGTAGTATTAGTAGTAGTAGTAGTATCTGTAGTAGTAGTAGTAGTAGTAGTAGTAGTAGTAGTATTAGTAGTGGTAGTGGTAGTGGTATTAGTGGTAGTGGTATTATTAGTGGTATCTGTGGTATTAGTGGTATCTGTAGTAGTGGTGGTGGTAGTAGTGGTGGTAGTGGTAGTGTTGATGGTGTCTGTGGTAGTGGTGTTGGTGGTATCTATTGGTGGTAGTGGTATTAGTAGTGGTGATGGTGGTGGTGGTATCTGGTATTGGTAGTGATGGTATTGGTGGTGGTAATTATTATTAGTGGTGGTGATGGTGGTAGTGTTAGTGTGAGTGAGTAATGGTAGTGATGGTGTCTGTGGTAGTGATGATGATTAGTGGTAGTAGTAGTAGTAGTGGTATTAATTGATGGTAGTATTGTAGTAGTGATGGTAGTGGTATTAGTGGTAGTAGTGGTAGTAGTAGTGTCTGTGGTAGTAGTAGTGGTAGTGGTGGTAGTGGTAGTGGTATCTGTGTGGTAGTAGTGGTAGTGATGGTGAGTGGCGTGAGTATCTCTGTAGTAGTGGTAGTAGTGGTGAAGTATCTGTAGTAGTAGTAAGTAGTAGTGGTAGTCTGTGGTGGATGATGGTGGTAGTAGTGGTAGTAGTGGTAGTAGTGGTGGTGGTAGTAGTAGTAGTGGTAGTAGTATTAGTGATGGTAGTATCTGTGGTAGTCATTGGTAGTAGTGGTGGTAGTGGTATCTGTGGTAGTAGTAGTAGTAGTGGTATCTGTGGTAGTAAGTAGTGGTAGTAGTGGTATCTGTGGTAGTAGTAGTAGTAGTAGTGGTAGTAGTGGTAGTAGATGGTAGTGTCTGTAGTGGTAAGTAGTAGTAGTAGTGGTATTGTCTGTAGTAGGTAGTGGTAGTAGTGGTAGTGGTAGTAGTGATGGTGTCTGTAGTAGTAGTAGTGGTAGTAGTAGTAGTGGTAGTGGTAGTAATCTGTAGTGGTATAGTGATGATGTAGTAGTAGTGGTAGTGGTAGTATTAGTAGTAGTAGTAGTGAGTATCTGTGGTAGTGGTGGTAGTGGTGATGTAGTGGTGTCTGTGGTAGTAGTAGTAGTAGTGGTAGTGGTGCTATTAGTGGTATTAGTAGTAGTATCTGTAGTAGTGGTAGTGGTAGTAGTAGTATCTGTGGTAGTGGTAGTAGTAGTGGTAGTGGTAGTGATGGTGGTATCTGTGGTAGTGGTAGTAGTAGTGGTAGTGGTATCTGTGGTAGTGGTGATAGTAGTAGTGGTGGTGGTATCTGTGGTAGTAATTAGTAGTGGTAGTGATGATGGTAGTGGTATCTGTAGTGATAGTGGTAGTATCTGTAGTGGTAGTGGTAGTAGTGGTGTATCTGTGGTGGTAGTGGTAGTGGTGGTAGTAGTAGTATTAGTGGTAGTGGTAGTAGTAGTAGTGGTAGTGAGTATCTGTGGTGGTAGTAGTGGTAGTAGTGTCTGTAGTAGTAGTGGTAGTATTAGTATGGTAGTGGTATTAGTAGTAGTAGTATTTTGATGGTATCTGTATTGATGGTAGTAGTAGTAGTGAGTATCTGTAGTGATGGCGGTGGTAGCATTGGTAGTGGTGGTAGTGGTAGTAGTAGTGGTAGTAGTGATGTAGTAGTATCTGTAGTGGTGGTGGTATCTGTGTGGTATTGGTAGTGAGTAGTGGTATCTGTAGTAGTGTATTGGTAGTAGTATTGGTAGTGGTAGTAGTAGTGGTATCTGTGGTAGTGGTAGTGGTCGTAGTATCTGTGGTAGTAGTAGTAGTAGTGGTGGTATCTGTAGTAGTAGTAGTAGTGAGTAGTGGTAGTAGTAGTAGTAGTGGTAGTGGTAGTATCTGTGTAGTAGTGATGGTCAGTAGTAGTAGTAGTGATGTATCTGTAGTAGTAGTAGTGGTATTAGTAGTGGTATCTGTAGTGGTAGTAGTAGTAGTAGTAGTAGTAGTAGTATCTGTAGTAGTAGTAGTGGTATTAGTAGTAGGTAGTGGTATCTGTAGTAGTAGTGAGTAGTGGTAGTATCTGTGGTGATTAGTAGTATTAGTGATGTAGTAGTAGTAGTATTAGTGGTAGTGATGGTGGTAGTATCTGTAGTAGTAGTAGTAGTAGTAGTAGTAGTAGTAGTATCTGTAGTAGTAGTAGTAGTAGTAGTAGTAGTAGTAGTAGTATCTGTAGTAGTAGTAGTAGTAGTAGTAGTAGTATTTGTAGTACCCAGAGTAATATAAATACTTGTGGTGGGACGATGCAGAGGAAGAATAATCACCGCTGTCAGCGACCGGTCGTTACCATGACGACCGCCTCAGAGGAAACCCTGGAAACGGCTGCCACGGCGACGGGAGGAGGACTGAGAGGCTCAGACCTAAAGACCTGGTTTAATTCTGGTTTAGTCCTGGTTCAGTTCTGGTTCAGTCCTGGTTCGGTTCTGGTTTGGACCTGGATTAGTTCTGGTTCAGTTCTGGTTCAGTTCTGGTTCAGTCCTGGTTCAGTCCTGGTTCAGTCCTGGTTCAGTCCTGGTTCAGTCCTGGTTCAGTCCTGGTTCGGTGTCGTCTCAGAGTCTGGCTGCTCCTCGGTAAAAGCTCAGATCACGTCTCTGGGAATCGAACCCTTTAATATTTAACGAGATCCGGCTCTTCGGCATCGACCTGCAGCTCCGCGAGGCGTCTGGGGAGAGGGAAGCTCTGACATCACTTCCTGTCACACGGAAAGTCTCAGACCAACCGAGACCAGGAGGTTTAGGACAAGTGCAAGTCCAGAAGGGTTTAATTCTGACTTCTGATTAAACCAGGACTGAACCAGGACTGAACCAGGACTGAACCAGGACTAAACCAGGACTGAACCAGGACTAAACCAGGACTGAACCAGGACTGAACCAGGACTGAACCAGGACTAAACCAGGACTGAACCAGGACTGAACCAGGACTGAACCAGGACTGAACCAGGACTAAACCAGGACTAAACCAGGACTAAACCAGGACTGAACCAGGACTGAACCAGGACTGAACCAGGACTGAACCAGGACTAAACCAGGACTGAACCAGGACTGAACCAAGACTGAACCAGGACTGAACCAGGACTGAACCAGGACTGAACCAGGACTAAACCAAGACTGAACCAGGACTGAACCAGGACTGAACCAGGACTAAACCAGGTCTGAACCAGGACTAAACCAGGTCTGAACCAGGACTAAACCAGGACTGAACCAAGACTGAACCAGGACTGAACCAGGACTAAACCAGGACTGAACCAGGTCTGAACCAGGACTAAACCAGGACTGAACCAAGACTGAACCAGGACTGAACCAGGACTAAACCAGGACTGAACCAGGACTGAACCAGGACTAAACCAAGACTGAACCAGGACTGAACCAGGACTAAACCAGGTCTGAACCAGGACTAAACCAGGACTAAACCCAGACTGAACCAGGACTGAACCAGGACTAAACCAGGACTGAACCAGGACTAAACCAGGACTGAACCAGGACTAAACCCAGACTGAACCAGGACTGAACCAGGACTAAACCAGGACTGAACCAGGACTAAACCAGGACTGAACCAGGACTGAACCAGGACTAAACCAGGACTGGACCAGGACTAAACCAGGACTGAACCAGGACTGAACCAGGACTAAACCAGGACTGAACCAGGACTGAACCAGGACTAAACCAGGACTAAACCAAGACTGAACCAGGACTGAACCAGGACTAAACCAGGACTAAACCAGGACTAAACCAGGACTGAACCAGGACTAAACCAAGACTGAACCAGGACTGAACCAGGACTAAACCAGGACTGAACCAGGACTAAACCAGGACTGAACCAGGACTGAACCAGGACTAAACCAGGACTGAACCAGGACTAAACCAGGACTAAACCCAGACTGAACCAGGACTAAACCAGGACTGAACCAGGACTAAACCAGGACTAAACCAGGACTAAACCAGGACTGAACCAGGACTAAACCAGGACTGAACCAGGACTGAACCAGGACTGAACCAGGACTAAACCAGGACTGAACCAGGACTGAACCAGGACTAAACCAGGACTGAACCAGGACTAAACCAAGACTGAACCAGGACTGAACCAGGACTGAACCAGGACTGAACCAGGACTAAACCAGGACTAAACCAAGACTGAACCAGGACTAAACCAGGATTAAACCAGGTCTGAACCAGGACTAAACCAGGACTGAACCAGGACTAAACCAGGACTAAACCAAGATTGAACCAGGACTGAACCAGGACTAAACCAGGACTAAACCAGGACTGAATCAGGACTAAACCAGGACTAAACCAGGACTGAACCAGGACTAAACCAGGACTGAACCAGGACTAAACCAGGACTAAACCAAGACTGAACCAGGACTGAACCAGGACTAAACCAGGACTGAACCAGGACTAAACCAGGACTAAACCAAGACTGAACCAGGACTGAACCAGGACTAAACCAGGACTGAACCAGGACTGAACCAGGACTGAACCAGGACTAAACCAGGACTAAACCAGGACTAAACCAGGACTAAACCAGGACTAACACAGGACTAAACCAGGACTAACACAGGTCTAAAAGTGGACTACGTCATTTCACTGTAGAGCACGGGAGGGCATCTGACACAGGGACAGGAGTGTGGGAGGGCATCTGACACAGGGACAGGAGTGTGGGAGGGCATCTGACACAGGGACAGGAGTGTGGGAGGGCATCTGACACAGGGACAGGAGTGTGGGAGGGCATCTGACACAGGGACAGGAGTGTGGGAGGGCATCTGACACAGGGACAGGAGTGTGGGAGGGCATCTGACACAGGGACAGGAGTGTGGGAGGGCATCTGACACAGGGACAGGAGTGTGGGAGGGCATCTGACACAGGGACAGGAGTGTGGGAGGGCATCTGACACAGGGACAGGAGTGTGGGAGGGCATCTGACACAGGGACAGGAGTGTGGGAGGGCATCTGACACAGGGACAGGAGTGTGGGAGGGCATCTGACACAGGGACAGGAGTGTGGGAGGGCATCAGACACAGGGACAGGAGTGTGGGAGGGCATCAGGAGTAGATTTGCAGATGTTTCACCTCCAGATTCTGGTTCTATTCTCGTCTCTCACACCTGAGACTGTGAAGCTGTGACATGAAAACTCACTAAACTAAACACTCCTCCTCCTCTCTCCTTTCTCCTCCTCTCCTCTCTTCTCTCCTCTCCTCTCTCCTTTCTCCTCTCTCTCCTCTCCTCTCCTCTCTCTCCTCTCTCCTCCTCTCTTCTCTCCTCTCTCCTGTCCTCTCTCCTCTCCTCTCCTCTCTCCTCTCCTCTCCTCTCTCCTCTCCTCCCTCTTTCCTCTCCTCTCTCCTCTCCTTTCCTCTCTCCTCTGTCTCTCCCCTCTCTCCTCTCCTCTCTCTTCTCTCTCTCCTCTCCTCTCTCCTCTCTTCTCCTCTCATCTCTTCTCTCTTCTCTCCTCTCTCCTCTCCTCTCCTCTCTCCTCTCTCCTCTCCTCTCCTCTCCTCTCTCCTCTCCTCTCTCCTCTCCTCTCTCCTCTCTCCTCTCCTCTACTCCTCCTCTCCTCTCTCCTCCTCTCCTCTCCTCTACTCCTCCTCTCCTCTCTCCTCTCCTCTCTCTCCTCCTCCTCTCCTCTCTCCTCCTCTCCTCTCTCCTCTCCTCCTCTCTCCTCTCCTCTCCTCTCTCCTCTCCTCTCTCCTCCTCTCTCCTCTCCTCTCCTCTCTCCTCTCCTCTCCTCTCCTCTCTCCTCCTCTCCTCTCTCCTCTCCTCTCTCCTCCTCTCCTCTCCTCTCTCCTCTCCTCTCCTCTCTCTCCTCTCTCTCCTCTCTCCTCTCCTCTCCTCTCCTCCTCTCCTCTCCTCTCTCCTCTTCTCCTCTCTCCTCTCCTCCTCTCTCCTCTCCTCTCTCTGCTCTCCTCCTCTCTCTCCTCTCTCTCCTCTCTCTCCTCTCCTCTCTCCTAGTGTCCTCTCTCCTCCTCCTCTCTCCTCTCCTCCTCTCTCCTCTCTCTCCTCCTCTCTCCTCTCCTCCCTCTCCTCCTCCCTCCTCTCCTCTCTCCTCCTCTCCTCTCTCCTCTCCTCTCTCTCCTCCTCCTCTCCTCTCTCTCCTCCTCTCTCCTCTCCTCTCTCTTCTCCTCTCTCCTCTCCTCTCTCCTCTCCTCTCTCTCCTCCTCCTCTCCTCTCTCCTCTTCTCCTCTCTCCTCTCCTCTCTCTCCTCCTCTCTCCTCTCTCCTCTCCTCTCTCTCCTCCTCCTCTCCTCTCCTCTTCTCCTCTCTCCTCTCCTCTCTCTCCTCCTCTCCTCCTCCTCTCCTCTCCTCTCCTCTTCTCCTCTATCCTCTCCTCTCCTCCTGTACTCCTCTCCTCTCTCCTCTTCTCCTCTCTCCTCTCCTCTCTCCTCCTCTCCTCTCTCCTCTCCTCTCTCTCCTCTCTCCTCTCCTCCTCTCTCCTCTCTCCTCTCCTCTCTCTCCTCCTCTCCTCCTCCTCTCCTCTCCTCTCCTCTTCTCCTCTCTCCTCTCCTCTCTCTCCTCCTCTCCTCCTCTCTCCTCTCCTCTCCTCTTCTCCTCTCTCCTCTCCTCTCTCTCCTCCTCTCTCCTCTCTCCTCTTCTCCTCCTCTCCTCCTCTCTCCTCCTCTCCTCTCTCCTCTCCTCTCTCTCCTCTCTCCTCTCCTCTTCTCCTCTCTCCTCTCCTCTCTCCTCCTCTCCTCTCTCCTCTCCTCTCTCTCCTCTCTCTCCTCCTCCTCTCCTCTCCTCTCCTCTTCTCCTCTCTCCTCTCCTCTCTCTCCTCCTCTCTCCTCTCTCCTCTTCTCCTCTCTCCTCTCCTCTCTCCTCCTCTCCTCTCTCCTCTCCTCTCTCTCCTCTCTCCTCTCCTCCTCTCTCCTCTCCTCTCTCTCCTCCTCTCTCCTCTCTCCTCCTCTCTCCTCTCCTCTCCTCTTCTCCTCCTCTCTCTCCTCCTCTCCTCTCTCCTCCTCTCCTCTCTCTCCTCTCTCCTCTCCTCTCTCTCCTCCTCTCTCCTCCTCTCCTCTCTCCTCTCTCCTCTCCTCTCTCCTCTTCTCCTCCTCTCTCCTCCTCTCCTCTCTCCTCTCTCCTCTCCTCTCTCTCCTCCTCCTCTCCTCTCTCTTCTCCTCTCTCCTCTCTCCTCTCCTCTCTCTCCTCCTCCTCTCCTCTCTCGTGTGATCTGATCTCTGTTCTCCTCTCTTCTCTCCTCTCTCTCCTCCTCTCTCCTCTCCTCTCTCTTCTCCTCTCTCCTCTCCTCTCTCTCCTCCTCTCTCCTCTCCTCTCTCTCCTCCTCTCTCCTCTCCTCTCTCTTCTCCTCTCTCCTCTCCTCTCTCTCCTCCTCCTCTCCTCTCCTCTCTCCTCTCCTCTCTTCTCTCCTCTCCTCTCCTCTCTCCTCTCTCTCCTCCTCTCTCCTCTCCTCTCTCTTCTCCTCTCTCCTCTCCTCTCTCTTCTCCTCTCTCCTCTCCTCCTCTCCTCTCTCTTCTCCTCTCTCTCCTCCTCCTCTCCTCTCTCCTCTTCTCCTCTCTCCTCTTCTCCTCTCTCCTCTCCTCCTCTCTCCTCTCCTCTCTCTCCTCCTCCTCTACTCTCTCCTCTTCTCCTCTCTCCTCTTCTCCTCTCTCCTCTCCTCTCTCTCCTCTTCTCCTCCTCTCTCTCCTCCTCCTCTCCTCTCTCCTCTTCTCCTCTCTCCTCTTCTCCTCTCTCCTCTCCTCTCTCTCCTCTTCTCCTCCTCTCTCTCCTCCTCTCCTCTCTCCTCTTCTCCTCTCTCCTCTCCTCTCTCCTCTCCTCCTCTCTCCTCTCCTCCTCTCCTCCTCCTCCTCGTCTCTTGTTGTTGAACAGTTGAGTTTAACTCAGGTTTAATCTGCTCTTTTCTCAGACTTCATGTTTTATGTATTTTTATTCACGTTGGTTCATTCTTATTCAAATCACCTGGACTGAAACACTGAAAACAGGAAATACAGTCAAATAAAAAGAGTTTCCTCTAAATACAATAAGATAAAAAGAGTTTCCTCTAAATACAATAAGATAAAAAGAGTTTCCTCTAAATACAATAAGATAAAAAGAGTTTCCTCTAAATACAATAAGATAAAAAGAGTTTCCTCTAAATACAATAAGATAAAAAGAGTTTCCTCTAAATACAATAAGATAAAAAGAGTTTCCTCTAAATACAATAAGATAAAAAGAGTTTCCTCTAAATACAATAAGATAAAAAGAGTTTCCTCTAAATACAATAAGATAAAAAGAGTTTCCTCTAAATACAATAAGATAAAGAGTTTCCTCTAAATACAATAAGATAAAAAGAGTTTCCTCTAAATACAATAAGATAAAAAGAGTTTCCTGTAAATACAATAAGATAAAAAGAGTTTCCTCTAAATACAATAAGATAAAAGACTTTACTCTAAATACAATAAGATAAAAAGAGTTTCCTCTAAATACAATAAGATAAAAAGAGTTTCCTCTAAATACAATAAGATAAAGAGTTTCCTCTAAATACAATAAGATAAAAAGAGTTTTCTCTAAATACAATAAGATAAAAAGAGTTTCCTCTAAATACAATAAGATAAAAAGAGTTTCCTCTAAATACAATAAGATAAAAAGAGTTTCCTCTAAATACAATAAGATAAAGAGTTTCCTCTAAATACAATAAGATAAAAGAGTCTCCTCTAAATACAACAAGATAAACAGAGTTTCCTCTAAATACAATAAGATAAAAAGAGTTTCCTCTAAATAATATAAGATAATTTTTGTTTCCTCTTATTTCTTTACTATTAAAAGAGTTTCCTCTAAATACAATAAGATAAAAAGAGTTTCCTCTAAATACAATAAGATAAAAAGAGTTTTCTCTAAATACAATAAGATAAAAAGAGTTTCCTCTAAATACAATAAGATAAAAAGAGTTTCCTCTAAATACAATAAGATAAAGAGTTTCCTCTAAATACAATAAGATAAAAAGAGTTTCCTCTAAATACAATAAGATAAAAAGAGTTTCCTCTAAATACAATAAGATAAAAAGAGTTTCCTCTAAATACAATAAGATAAAAAGAGTTTCCTCTAAATACAATAAGATAAAAAGAGTTTCCTCGAAATACAATAAGATAAAAAGAGTTTCCTCTAAATACAATAAGATAAAAAGAGTTTCCTCTAAATACAATAAGATAAAAAGAGTTTCCTCTAAATACAATAAGATAAAAAGAGTTTCCTCGAAATACAATAAGATAAAAAGAGTTTCCTCGAAATACAATAAGATAAAAAGAGTTTCCTCGAAATACAATAAGATAAAAAGAGTTTCCTCTAAATACAATAAGATAAAAAGAGTTTCCTGTAAATACAATAAGATAAAAAGAGTTTCCTCTAAATACAATAAGATAAAAAGAGTTTCCTCTAAATACAATAAGATAAAAAGAGTTTCCTCTAAATACAATAAGATAAAAAGAGTTTCCTCTAAATACAATAAGATAAAAAGAGTTTCCTCTAAATACAATAAGATAAAAAGAGTTTCCTCTAAATACAATAAGATAAAAAGAGTTTCCTCTAAATACAATAAGATAAAAAGAGTTTCCTCTAAATACAATAAGATAAAAAGAGTTTCCTCTAAATACAATAAGATAAAAAGAGTTTCCTCTAAATACAATAAGATAAAAAGAGTTTCCTCTAAATACAATAAGATAAAAAGAGTTTCCTCTAAATACAATAAGATAAAAACTGTTCTGTAAAAACATTATTTGGTGGTTTATTTAATAGTGACATAAATTATATCTGATTTTACAGCAGTAAAACTTAAGCTTAAAAAGTGCAGATTTTTACATGGATTTTTTTTTCTAGTAAATCTTTTTTCATTTCATTTACAACACTATGGACACTATAACTACAAACACACATATACATAACACACATATATATATACATAAATTAAACAATATATATATTTTTATGTATAAAAACAATAATCCAACAACAATAATGTAATAATCCAAATATGGTCAAAGGTCTCACAATATAAAGACCGAACACAGACTGAGATTATGGACAATCTGTGTCCAACGTCCTTCACCTGCTGAGTCCACTGGAGCAGAGAGGACCATCTGGACCAGGACTGGACCAGGACTGGACCAGGACTGGACCAGGACTGGACCAGGACTGAACCAGGACTGGACCAGGACTGAACCAGGACTGGACCAGGACTGGACCAGGACTGGACCAGGACTGGAGCAGGACTGGAGCAGGACTGGACCAGGACTGGAGCAGGACTGGAGCAGGACTGAACCAGGACTGGACCAGGACTGGACCAGGACTGAACCAGGACTGGACCAGGACTGGACCAGGACTGGACCAGGACTGGACCAGTTCTGGACCAGGACTGGACCAGTGCCTCTTGCTGCTGGTTCATGTGGAGATATTTGTGTCTAAATCAATATAATGCCGTGACCTCTGCTCTCCTTCACACAGACGCGACTCTAACCCTCGAATCAACACTAAGAGAACCGGGACTAGACGAGGACTAAACCAGGACTAAACCAGGGCTAAACCAGGACTAAACTAGGACTAAACCAGGACTAAACCATGAATAAAAACCAGGATAAAAAACAGGACTAAACCAGGACTAAACCAGGTTAAAAACCAGGACAAAACCAGGACTAAACCAGGTTAAAAACCAGGACTAAACCAGGATAAAACCAGGGCTAAACCAGGACTAAACCAGGATAAAACCAGGGCTAAACCAGGACTAAACCAGGTTAAAAACCAGGACAAAACCAGGACTAAACCAGGTTAAAAACCAGGACTAAACCAAGACTAAACCAGGATAAAAACCAGGGCTAAACCAGGACTAAACCAGGATAAAACCAGGGCTAAACCAGGACTAAACCAGGTTAAAAACCAGGACAAAACCAGGACTAAACCAGGTTAAAAACCAGGACTAAACCAGGATAAAACCAGGGCTAAACCAGGACTAAACCAGGATAAAACCAGGGCTAAACCAGGACTAAACCAGGTTAAAAACTAGGACAAAACCAGGACTAAACCAGGTTAAAAACCAGGACTAAACCAAGACTAAACCAGGATAAAAACCAGGACTAAACCATGACAAAACCAGGACTAAACCAGGACTAAACCAGGTTAGAAACCAGGACTAAACCAGGACTAAACCAGGTTAAAAACCAGGACTAAACCAGGACTAAACCAGGTTAAAAACCAGGACTAAACCAGGACTAAACCCCCACCTTTACTCACTGCTTTAAAGAACAAAAACTCATTTATTGTCGTCTGTGTTGGTGTAAAATGGCCAAAAATCATTCATAACATTTGAACAAGACAAACTTTCTCACATTGCGCTGCCGCCCGGTGAGTTTACAGAAAAACAGGCTCATCAAATTTAAGACTTTTGACTTGGACAACATAATTTAAGACTTTTTAAAACTTTTAAGACCCGCGGCGATCCTGTTCTAAGTTTGATCTTTGTCCCGGTCTCATCTGAGTCCAAAGACCCACGATTTTTAGCTACGACCCGACCGATATGGATTTTGCTGCGGCCGATTTGATGCCGATAAAATGGGCGTTGGAGCTGCCGATATATTTATGACGTAAAAATTCACTGTTAATCTTCAGTTGTTTATAAAACTTCAGTTTGGCTCTATTGGATTTGCAGTCGGGTTTATTTAGGCGACATTTCCTGTTCTTCTGCCTCTTTACGTCATATTTAAAGAGTCTGTCGGCCTAATGGTGTTTTTGTATGATATTCTAGCCAGTAAAGAAAGTTCTGTAAGTAAACTTCTGCTGTTAGCCTTTAGCAGTAAATGCGTGTGCGCCGCGGTAATTAATGATCTGCTAAATGCGGATAATTCACACCTCTGTTCACGGCTCTTTTCCATATCAGTGTGTGTCCAGTAACATATATACGGCCACTATAGTCACTTTACAGTCGCTAACAGAAGAGAAAACAGCCTGTTTATGTGTGCGAGCTACAGCAGCTAATCGCTAACCAAGGAGAAAGAACCAAAACGAGCTTCAGACCGACACATTTCAACACTCAGCCTCACACAGGCTCCTCTCAGATCAGCACTAAGAACTGTCCTCTAATCCAGACTCACACTGAGCGGCCGCAAAAACAACACAATCTCAGTGTTGTGCAGGTGGATCTGTGGCTGCGGCTGGAAACAAACGCACACGGTGATGCGTTCAGGGGCGGGACGGACACAGACGATACAGAACGGTAGATCTCGTGTTCAGCCTCTCGGCATAAGTGAAAACCGCTGCCGTCAAGACATCAAGAACTACAATCACAAAATGCCAATTTACAACACATTTTATGTACGACTCATGAGAGTTTACGAATATTTATTTTATGCTCAACTACAGCCAAATATGCACAGATTTCCCAAATATGCACAGATTTCCCAAATATGCACAGATTTCCCAAATATGCACGGATTTCTATGCTATGTACATGAATATTTCTGACAGTTTTCGTACTTGACAGGGGTCGCCTCTCCCCAGATCTGACCTGTAACTTGGCCTGCTTGCTTCTATGGACACAGACAAGTTTAATGCCGCACTGTGGGAGTTTCAGGACAAAGCAATAACATCTCCATGGAGACAAACAGGTGACGGACCCTCTACCAGAAAACATTATTACGGTATTTCTGTAAAATGTGAATCAAAAGCAAATGACTAAAGACTGAGACAGACTTTTCCTCAGCCTCAGGTCGTTTCTCGTCACTAGTTTTGTGGAGTTTGTCTCCGTCAGCTGAGCAGAAATGACGTCCTGTAATTACCACAGAAATAATAATGAAGAATTTTAGAAATAAACTCACACAAATGAAACTGTCACAGCACAAAACAGCACAAACCAAATACAAACGTTTGACATCATTTTCTTCCTGTTTTGAGGCTGTTTCACATTCTGAGGTTCTGGACGACGTCATCGACCAAAATAAAACTGCAAATATCTGAAGAACCAGAATCACACAAATGAAACTTTTTGCAGCACAAACGATGGACGTAGTTTTTGTGCAGGTTCGAGTTCGATGCGGCCGATATGTTTCAAGCTTCGCCCTGATATTGTCAGGTCTGACTCTAGGTTTGACCTGGAAAAGGATCGCAAATAAAACCCGGGTGGTGGACGTACCTTCTTCTGCTCCTCCGGCCCGTGCGCCGCCCTCTTCCTCTTCGGAGCTCCGGACATCGCTCCAAACTCACGGGAAATCCAACCACTTTAATCCAACGAAACCCAGGCCTCCATGGTCCAGTCCAGAGCCCCAGATCCCCGGGTCCAGCATCAGGACCGAGGACTGAGGACCTGAAGGAGGACGGGGCAGCCACAGGGGGGAGCAGCCGGAGGGGTCCTGCAGGGGGCGCTGCAGAGGAGACGCATGACGCTGGTTTGTGCTTCCGATAAAAGCCCACGAGCACCTGAAGGAGAAGAAAGACAAGAAGAGGGAAAAGTGAAGTTTAGACCTGGTTTACTCCTGGTTTAGACCTAGAGTTTAGTCCTGGCATAGTCCTGGTTTAGACCTAGTTTGTTCCTGGTTTGACCCTGGTTTGGTCCTGATTTAGTCCTAGTTTAGTCCTGGAGTTTAGTCCTGGTTTGGTCTTGGTTTAGTCCTGGTTTGGACTTGGTTTACTTCTGGTTTAGTCCTGGTTTAATCCTGATATGATCCTGGTTTAGTCCCAGTTTAGTCCTAGTTTATTTTTGGTTTGCTTCTGGCATAGTCCTGGTTCAGTCCTGGTTCAGTCCTGGTTTAGTCCTGGTTCAGTCCTGGTTCAGTCCTGGTTCAGTCCTGGTTTAGTCCTGGTTCAGTCCTGGTTCAGTCCTGGTTCAGTCCTGGTTTAGTCCTGGTTCAGTCCTGGTTCAGTCCTGGTTTAGTCCTGGTTTAGTCCTGGTTTAGTCCCCTTTGTCCTGGTTTAGATCCTAGACTCGGTTTTCTCCAGGTGAATAAAATCCAAACACATGAGAATAAAAGACGCTTTGGTTAATTTTTCATTTTTAGTTTGAAATGAGAGAATCATTTGTCGTCAAGTCCGTCCTGAGACCGGGACAGGTCCGGGACTACAGAGACCGGGACAGGTCCGGGACAGGTCCAGGACAGGTCCAGGACAGGTCCTGGACTACAGAGACCGGGACAGGTCCGGGACAGGTCCGGGACAGGTCCGGGACTACAGAGACCGGGACAGGTCCGGGACAGGTCCGGGACTACAGAGACCGGGACAGGTCCGGGACAGGTCCGGGACAGGTCCGGGACTACAGAGACCGGGACAGGTCCGGGACAGGTCCGGGACTACAGAGACCGGGACAGGTCCGGGACAGGTCCGGGACAGGTCCGGGACTACAGAGACCGGGACAGGTCCGGGACTACAGAGACCGGGACAGGTCCGGGACAGGTCCGGGACAGGTCCGGGACAGGTCCGGGACTACAGAGACCGGGACAGGTCCGGGACAGGTCCGGGACTACAGAGACCGGGACAGGTCCGGGACTACAGAGACCGGGACAGGTCCGGGACTACAGAGACCGGGACAGGTCCGGGACTACAGAGACCGGGACAGGTCCGGGACAGGTCCGGGACTACAGAGACCGGGACAGGTCCAGGACAGGTCCAGGACAGGTCCTGGACTGCGGGATGATCAATACTTCTGATCGATCGCTCACAAAAATACAGCAGGTGATAAATCTGAAGTGTGAGCAATAAAAGCACCAGCACAGACTCACCGGGATTAAACCAGACACAAACGGGATTATTTAGTCCTGGGTTAGTCCTGGTTTAGTCCTGGTTTAATTCCATATTTAGTCTTAATTTGGTCAGGTTTTTATTCCTGGTTCAGTCTCTGGGTTAGTCCTGCATTAGTTCTGGTTAAATCCTGGTATAGTCCTGGTTTAGACCTGTTTTAGTCCTAATTCAGTCCTGGTTTAGACCTGGTTCAGTCCTGTTTTAGTCCTGGATTAGTTCTGGTTTAGTCCTGGTTCCAGTTTATTTATTCCCGATCCGCGGCGTAATTTTAGCGCTGGGACCTGGGAGACTCGTTTGGGACAGACTGATCCCGAGGTCCAGAGTTAGTCCAGGTTTAGTCCAGGTTTAGTCCAGGTTTAGTCCCGGTTTCAGAATGAACTCGGTGCCTCCGGACGGAGCATCTCTTGGGGTCCGGGTTCTTCTCTGTCCCGTTAAAATGACCGAATTCTCCAAATCTCACCGAAAATCGCGTTTTATTTGCGATTAAAACGGCGAAGTTAAAGAAATGTTCAGTCCCAAAAACCCGGGACTAAACCAGGACTAAACCAGGACTAAACCAGGACTAAACCAGGACTAAACCAGGACTAAACCAGGACTAAACCAGGACTAAACTGGACCAAATCAGGACTAGAATCATCAAGAGGCTAAAGCAGAACTAAGCCAGGACTGCACAGGGACTAAACCAAACCTAAATCCATGTCTAAATAAGGTCTGGACCGGGTCTGGACCAGAACCGCAGACTCACCTCCCCAGGCTCCTCGCGCGGTTACGTCCCTGTCTGCCTCCTCGCGCTCTGTACGTGCTTGTCTCGTGCGCCTCAGACTCAGGACCGAGACGCGTTCAGGAACCACGGGAAAAACCAGGACTGAGCCAGGACTGAACCAGGACTGAACCAGGACTGAGCCAGGACTGAACCAGGACTAAACCAGGGCTAAACCAGGACTAAACCAGGACTGAGCCAGGACTGAACCAGGACTAAACCAGGGCTAAACCAGGACTGAACCAGGACTGAACCAGGTCTAAACCAGGACTGAACCAGGACTAAACCAGGGCTAAACCAGGACTGAACCAGGTCTAAACCAGGGCTAAACCAGGGCTGAACCAGGACTGAACCAGGACTAAACCAGGGCTAAACCAGGACTGAACCAGGTCTAAACCAGGGCTGAGCCAGGACTAAACCAGGGCTAAACCAGGACTGAACCAGGACTAAACCAGGGCTAAACCAGGACTGAACCAGGTCTAAACCAGGACTGAACCAGGTCTAAACCAGGGCTAAACCAGGACTGAACCAGGTCTAAACCAGGGCTAAACCAGGGCTGAACCAGGACTGAACCAGGACTAAACCAGGGCTAAACCAGGACTGAACCAGGTCTAAACCAGGGCTAAACCAGGGCTGAGCCAGGACTAAACCAGGGCTAAACCAGGACTGAGCCAGGACTGAACCAGGACTAAACCAGGACTAAACCAGGACTGAGCCAGGACTGAACCAGGACTAAACCAGGACTAAACCAGGACTGAGCCAGGACTGAACCAGGACTAAACCAGGACTAAACCAGGTCTAAACCAGGACTGAACCAGGACTAAACCAGGGCTAAACCAGGACTGAACCAGGTCTAAACCAGGGCTAAACCAGGACTGAACCAGGTCTAAACCAGGGCTAAACCAGGGCTGAGCCAGGACTGAACCAGGACTAAACCAGGACTAAACCAGGTCTAAACCAGGACTGAACCAGGACTAAACCAGGACTAAACCAGGACTAAACCAGGTCTAAACCAGGACTGAACCAGGACTAAACCAGGGCTAAACCAGGACTGAACCAGGTCTAAACCAGGACTAACCCTTTACTATTTTTTGTCCATTTCAGTTTAGCTCTACAGAAATACAGGAGGAAGGGAGGGCATCTGACACAAATAAACCCTGTCAAATCCTCGCTATTTTAAAAGTTTCATCTTAATATTTTCTGATTTGAAACGTGATCTTGGACTTAACCTCAGATGTTAAATGTTAAATGTTATAATCCGGAACATTCCCTGACGCACGTGGCCCCTGAACGCGCCACGCCGCTGCTCCTCGTGCTCATCAATCACTGCGCGCGCGGGGCTCCGTGTCCAGAGCTGTGGCGCCACCTGCTGGACGAGTCCGAGCACTGCAGCTGCGACTGACCCACCGGAGCGAGGCTGAGAAAATCTACGAATGTTTTCAACTTTTATACGCTCTACGCAACTTTCTAGAAAGATAGTCCTGGTTTAGTCCTGGTTTAGTCTTGTTTTAGTCCTGGTTTAGTCCTGGTTCAGTCCTGGTTCAGTCCTGGTTCAGTCCTGGTTTAGTCTTGTTTTAGTCCTGGTTTGGTCCTGGTTTAGTCCTGGTGTAGTCCTGGTTTAGTCCTGGTTCAGTCCTGGTTCAGTCCTGGTTCAGTCCTGGTTTAGTCTTGTTTTAGTCCTGGTTTGGTCCTGGTTTAGTCCTGGTTCAGACCTGGTTTAGTCTTGTTTTAGTCCTGGTTTAGTCCTGGTTCAGTCCTGGTTCAGTCCTGGTTTAGTCTTGTTTTAGTCCTGGTTTGGTCCTGGTTTAGTCCTGGTTCAGTCCTGGTTTAGTTCTGGTTTAGTCCTGGTTCAGTCCTGGTTTATTAATGAATAATAAAACTGTGAAACGAGTGCGGAATTAAGGAAGAGTGTTCTGCACTCTGCACCAACGTGAGTCAGTATCATCACGTTTTCTTTGTGTTTTGGTCGTTTTTAAGCAGTTTTTTCTGTATTTTTCCCTAAACTAATGACAGTTTCCGCCTCTCTTTACTGTTGGCAGGGCTCAGATTTGTCAAAAATAGGGTCTCCTGGGACATTTCTTGTATAAAACTGGGACAAATCACTGGTTTTGGATGAGTCCACTGGGACAGGGGACACAGGGATCAAAACTGGGACTGTCCCGGGGAAACAGGGACGTCTGGTCGCCCTGATAACAGGTCAAACTTTTATAACATTCTCATTGGTTTGATTTCACTCATTTTAGAATTAGTTTTTGGACCTCTTAAAGTTTTTTTAATGCATATTTTTGGTGGTTTTCAGATTCTAAAATGTCTAAAATGTGAAAAAAATATTCTCAGATTCCTGGTTCCTCCTCCCTCCGGCCCCGGGCCCCTCCTCCCTCCGGCCCCGGGCCCCTCCTCCGGCCCCGGGCCCCTCCTCTGCTCCGGAGCCGCTGCAGAAATGAATTCCGCCAAACTTTTACCACCACAAACTTCTGCCGGTGTCCAACGCGGGAATACGCCGTTATAACACTATTATTACTGGATTTATTCAGATATTTGGACATTTTAACCACTTTAAACCCGCTTTACGCTGGAACACGCGGATCTGAGGACTTTGAGCCGCTCTGAAACGCATTTTAGAGGATTTTTTCCACGTGGAAATACGAGTTTTATCACGTTTCAAGGCGGATAACGCTGTGATTACGGATTGGGGTAAGATTAACCGCTAATATTACTACATTTATGTAACAAATCATCAGAATCTGTGTTTAAACTTACTTTATACCACATGTTTAGGGGGTGGCTTCCAGCTATAATCATTTTTCTTCAATTATCTAAATGTTTGCAAGATTTATTTCAGATTTATTTATTTAAAAAAAAAACGTAGTAATTTTTACAGATAGAAGCAACTGGGCGTGTTCAGCAGCTCGTTTTTTTTTAAATTTATGTCTATTTTGAGCAGAATGTGAGCTAGATTTTAAGATTTTAGACTTTTAAGCTTTTAAACTTGCTTTTACTAAGTTTTATTAGTGTTATCTTTGTAGTTAGCCCTATTTTTGTGTTCCCGTAGTCGTTTTTACGTTAAAATCTGTTTGTTTTGGAGTTACGCAAGTCAATTACTAGTGGTTACTGATACGATTCCTTAATTATTCAGATGTTTTGGTGGATATTTTAGTTATTCTCCAGTAAAATCTTAATTAAAAATGTTAAGATTAAATTTGGGTGGCGTTTAACTGTTTGTTTCGGTTGTTACGATGATGATTTTGGCCAAAGTCCAATCTAAACAGAGCTTAAACCGCTTAAAAACTTTATATTTCCAGCGATTTTCAGTTTGTACGTAGTCATTAAAGCTTTGTAACTAACTCGAAACGATCTTTTACGCATGTTACCGCGGTATTCATCTATATATTTAGCTTTTCGGTGCAGTTTTCGTGGTTTAAATTCGATAAATATTGATTTCTTGAGGAAGTTCCGCGCCAAGGATTTCAAAAGTGTTTACCAGCGCGGGACTCTCATCTTACTTCCGGGGCGCCAGCTCAGAACGCGCTCTGATTGGTCGAATTATACGAAAATAGGCGGGATTAATATCTGTATGGCGCTCTGATTGGCCGAAAAGGCGGATATAGGCGGGAATATGTAAACAGTTGAGCGCGCTGATTCGACGGAGTTTACGTCTGTTACCGCCAAGATTAGTCACAGTAATAACAGTGTATTTTATTAGATTTTTTACAAAAATATATATTTAATTTTTATATCTGGTTTATTTATTTTATTTCACAAAATGTTAACATTTAATTTAATTTTATTTGTAGTTTTTATAACAATACAAGTTTGTGTTTATAAATTGTCTTTTAAAACGAGAGTTACAGCAACGGTTAAATAATAATTGATATATATATTATTACCACTACATACTTTTTTGTTTTTATCACAGTAAAGCTCAATTGGGTGGTTTTAATTGTGATTTTAAACATTTTCAATGTTTACTAATATTGATTTTAAATTTCATGTTTAATTTTAGTTGAGTTGAAGCATTAATCATAATCCGTTTTTCTTATATTGGTCCAAAAGAGGCTAAATTATATGGCATTACTTAAAACTGCATTGCAGAACTTGATGAATTGCTTCCGTAACCATGGAGATCCAATTGCTTTCCCTGTAATGTTACATAATATGGTATTAAACTTGTATAAGAGTTTTTATTGCTCAAAAATACAATTAAAAACTTGTATTCTTGCGGTCGCCTCTTCACAGATCTCACCTGTAAATTGTCCTCCTGCTTGTTTATATGGAAACTGAAAAGTTGTAATATATTGGAGGTAGAGCAATAACATTCAAATGGAAACAAGTAACTGGCGGGGTCCTCTACCAAAAAAAGTTACACAGTGGGGCTTTAAATTAGGTCAAACTTTTATAACATTCTTATGGTTTGTCCAATGTTTGTTTTATTTAGCTATTTTTAGAATTTATAACATTTTTAATGCACATTTTGGTGGTTTTCAGGTTCTAAAATGTGACGTCATACTGTTAAAGACACACTGTGTAACTTTTCTGTCATCATGAAGATGTTATTGCGTTTCCATGGTGATATTAAACTTATCTAACGTGCGTTCCTTTTCTCAAACAAACCTTTAAAAACATACACTCCTTGTCGTGAGCAGGGCTCTACACTAACTTTTTTTTTCAGGAGCACACGTGCCCCTAAGTTAAAAATTTTAGGAGCACAGAAAAAAAATGGGGGCACAAGTAGATTTTCATTTGAACGATTATTACAGCGCAGAACTTGCGCACAGCAACACTAACCCTGAATAAATTGAATACAAAAAAACAAAAGAATTATGACTGTACTTTTCCTGCATGATTGCAATGTTTTTATAAATTTATCTTCATTTTATCTGATTAATATTTCGACTTAAAATAAGCCAAACAAACTGTACTGCACTGAAACACTCTGTGGCCCTTTTTGGACCTTCACCCGCAGTTTAAGAACATCTTCTTTATTGGCACTTTACACAAAACTGTTTCAAAGTGTAAAAAGTGGGTAGGATTTTTAAACCTGTATTTTCAAATTCCTAACTGGAGTTACATTCTCTTACTGGTTTTAAAGTGGTTTTTAGCCTCTGCACATTTACCAAACCAAACGCACATTGTGACAAACAGATTTATTTGGAAAACTTCAGCCCACATATTGCCTGCTCTGTGCCGTAAGATCTGCTCTGTGCGGACACGTACATAAAATTAGTATTGGCGTATTTGACGAGGCGGATGGACAGGTGGGATGTTTAACCTGCCCTGTGATGCAGGCTGAGGGTGGCGCTGGCGGTGCCCCGGTGTCCGCGGGCTCCAGCGCACAGGTCCCGCACACTGGTACAAGTTTATTGCCCGCAGTAAGGCCGTAATAATATATGACCGCACTCAGTATTCAGACCTTGAGTCCGTGACGAGACCGAGTCCAAATGCGCTCGAGTTCGAGACAAGACCAAGACAAAACCATCGCTTTAGCGGAGAAGTCCAGTGGTACAGGGGAATCTACTGAGTGTGGGACAGGTGTGGGTCCTGCTGCGGTGCGCGCTCCTCGTTGAAGGTGGGCATGGGTGTGTTTTTAAGCAGAGTTTGTTCGTCCGAGTATATCGCCGCACACGCGGAGCTCGTATGCTGGGGTTGTGCGCGGTCGGAGGTGTCGTGCCTGGGCTCGGTTCGGTTGCGCTCGCACTGGGCATGTGTGCCGCGCTTTAGGGGCGATCCAGGCTTGGGCACGATACTAAAGTCCTAATGTGACTGCACCTCTAATGTTTGACACATTTAGAACTTTTAGCTCGTCAGTTACGTCTGTGCGCAGTTCTCCTTATTGTGGCTGCAGAAGCACTCGCACTGGTGCGACTGTTTTGTTTTTCTCGTTCGCACAGCGAAATATTTACTCGCAAATGCGAGTGAAATGGGCGCACTGTAGAGCCCCTGGTCGTGAGCGAGGTCACTATGGAGATGTAATTCGTTTAATGCCACACACTGGAATATTCAAGGCAAAGTAATGAAATCTCCATGGTGACAAGCAGGTGGCAGGTCCTCCTCTGGAAAAGTTACACAGTGCACCTTTACTGAACGCTGAACCTGATCGTTTCTATTAGTGACAGTGTTTATTTTAACTGCCCCCCATCCGTTTTAAAGCTGCATTGTGTAACTTTTTGGCCGGGGCTCCGTCACCTGCTCGTTTCTATGGAGATGTTCTGCCCGGAATGTTCCGCAGTGTGACATTAAACAGCTCTACTTTACATTTATTAAATCACAAGTGGTTTTAGATCAATAGCTCAAAATACCCAGAAAAACAGACGTTCTGACTGTGAGCGGGGCCGCCTCTCCACAGATCTGACCTGGAACTTGAACTGGTTTGGTCTCCGTGGAGATAGAAAGGTTTATATTTATATTAAATACTGTATTTATATTACGCTATTTGTTTTTTACTTACTATACATGTATTTATATAATTTATGTCTTATTTTACACCAGTCTCTTGCTATTTTTTAATAATAATAATAATACAATTATTATTATTATTACTATTATTATTATACATTTAATAATAATAATACAATCAACATCGCCTCACAACAACATAAACAAATGAATTAAATAATTTATTGCATCTTATTTAGAAGTTTATTACCATTTTTATATTTTTTTACTCTTTGTTGTTGTAATATGTTGTCATTTCCCTTGTGGTTTGGTCTCCATGACGACAGGAAGGTTTAATGCCATACTGCGGAACTTTCCAGACAAAACATCAGCGTCTCCAGCCCAGCTATTCGGTTTCATTACATAATTCTCCTGTTTTGAGTTGAGAGTTTGGGGAGTTTGCTCCGTCTGCACATGAAAGAGTCCAGGCGGGGCTGAAACTGTCTCCCCAGGGTCTGACCTCTGACCTCTGACCTCAGGGTGCGGCCAGTTTCTCTGCTGTGGGAGAAAGAGGAGGCGGAGGGAGCCGTGCACTTAGTCCCTCTGGTTTCACTTAAGATCTGAAGAGTCTCACGTTACAATCAGACAGACCAAAATTAGATCAAAGCTCCAATATTATGCAAAACTGAGCTTTAAATCCTTTTCTAATGTTGTTCCCTCCTCAAAAACAGACCTGGAGTCGTGTTTTGTTCGAGTAATCCTTCATTATTAGTCTGTCTGCATTAGGGGAGGACAAACATAGAACAGAATAACAAACCTTTATTGTCATTATACACAGAATAACGAGAAGCTGCTCCTTCAAAGTGCTCACGAAAAGTAATAAAACTACAAGTTAATACACATAAACTACTCGACAATGAAACCTATGCAAAACACGCCAGGAGTACAGAACAGACAGGACAGACACAGGACAGACACAGAACAGACACAGGACAGACACAGGACAGACACAGGACAGACACAGAACAGACACAGAACAGACACAGGACAGACACAGAACAGACACAGGACAGACACAGAACAGACACAGAACAGACACAGGACAGACACAGGACAGACACAGAACAGACAAATAACAGACACAGGACAGACACAGGACAGACACAGAACAGACACAGAACAGACACAGAACAGACACAGAACAGACACAGAACAGACAGGACAGACACAGAACAGACACAGGACAGACACAGAACAGACACATAACAGACACAGGACAGACACAGAACAGACACAGAACAGACAAATAACTGACACAGAACAGAGACATAACAGACACAGGACAGTGAAACAGATTTGGGACCAGAGTTGGCCTGATTAGTCGATTAATCGATAATTGATCCTTCAGAATTTGGTGGCTCAGGTTCATTTTAATGAACAAACTGAATGTCGGTGTCTGTGTAACGTAGCCTGAGGAGTCGAGGTCTGAGCACAAACTCTGGAGCCTCACAGTCCCACGTCTTGGCTCTGGCTCCTTGGAGATCCCTATATTCCTCAGAGTGTGTTTCCCTGCACATCAGTGTCCCGGGTGTGATCGGGTTTTTGAGTGTCCCGGTTTCACATGTTTACGCAGCATCTGCAACGCGACATACGCACAGAACAGACTCGGCATCAGCAGAACATCCTCTGTCACAGAGAGAACACTCATATTCTCTGAGTCACAGAGAGAACACTCATATTCACTGAGTCACAGAGAGAACACTCATATTCACTGAGTCACAGAGAGAACACTCATATTCACTGAGTCACAGAGAGAACACTCATATTCACTGAGTCACAGAGAGAACACTCATATTCACTGAGTCACAGAGAGAACACTCATATTCACTGAGTCGAGTCCTTTAGTCCCACAGAAGCTGAAGCAGCAGCACAAGGAAAGAGCTGCTTTTTTCAGCTCTTACAGTTTATGCAAATGAGTCATGTGGTTTTAAGTTTAGTTTGTGTAAGACGTAAACAAATGTGCCAAAGCTGCATTATTAATAACATAGACTTTGAACATGAAATAATGTCGAGAAAAATATAAATATATCCAAAATAAACTATATATCCAGCTGTTCTATAATCTCTATATTTACAAAAAGAATGAAATATGCTTATAATAAATAAAAATAATAATAAATATAAAAAAAAATATAAATGAATAAAATAAATAAATATACTTATAAACCCGATTTTCAGCTCTATTATATAAGTTTGGAGATACTTTGGCGCACAAATCGAAATGAATTGCACAGCCTTACACTATTATTTTGTGTTTAAAAGTATTGTGACGAGTTAACAACCCCATAATGAGTCATTTCATGCCTCCTGTGCGTCAGATGCCCTCCCTGTCTCTCCCTGGGGCCTTATTCTGTGTGAAACTCTTCTCTCGAACCTTAAAGCAGCTCCCGGGCGGGTTTAAAACACGACCTGTGATCTGGATGTCGGATTAAAAAGTAAAGTGCGATGCTTTTTTCCTTCCTGCCTGCTGTTTCCAGGATGAAGCCGTGTTAGTTCTGTGGGTCGATCAGCAGTGAGTTTGAACCATGGGCCCCCTCACCACCCCTAAGAAGGGGGTCGACGGCCACTGCGTCGACCCCTGGACCCCCACCTCCAACCTGAAGATCCTGATCAGCGCCGCCAGCCCCGAGATACGCAACCGCGAGAAGGAGCGCACCCTGGAGGAGGCCGAGGGGTACTGCAAACAGGTACAGGGGCACACACAGAAGAATCGATGATGATAAAAACTTTTTCTTTAGACAGTAGAAGGTGATTTTGCCACATTAAATGGTAGAACTTTCTTTTCTATTCCCACGTGTCCTTATATCTGTGTGATCGGGTTAGGGACGAGCATTCCATTAGTTTGATCACATTTTATTAATCAATCGTCAGGAGATTTAACGAACGATTTCTGATTAATCATTAACATTTTTATATTAGAACTATCATCATTATTATTGCTATAGTTTTATATATTAAAATGCAATGAAAACATAAAAATACAGCATGTTTTCCTGCAGAGATCTTTATTAGCAGGACAACTGTTGGCAGATAAAATTTACTTAAATTTACAACATGTAAACCATAACGACGACAGAGCCACATCAGCCTGTTTGAAGATATAATGCAGCTTTGCGTACAAATCATTTACATTTTACAGAAACAAAACTGAAAAACCACATAGCTCATTAGCATAAACTATAAGCGCTGAAAAAAACAGCAACAAAAAACAGCTGGCTCTGTGCGCTGATGCTTCAGCTTCAGTCGGGCTAAAAGACACGTCTCAGTGGAATATGAGTGTTCTCACTGTGACAGAGTTTGAGACATTGAACTATCATGAAATCATGTTTGTCTTTTGGCCTCATGTGAACTCAACTTTATGTTGCAGTAACAGGACACTGTGTGTACAGGCCACAGTGACCCGCTTACGCAACCCAAAACAAGCACCGTGTGTGAGTGTGAGTGGAGTGTGTGTGTGAGTGTGTGTGTGAGTGTGTGTGTGAAAGTGGAGTGTGTGTGAGTGTGTGTGTGTGTGAGTGGAGTGTGTGTGTGTGTTGGTGGTCGGAGGGACCGATGGCGCCGGTTGGCAGCCGTGTTTCCGTCAGTCTGTCCCAGGGCAGCTGTGGCTACACCACCGGGTCTGGAGTGAATGAATAAAGTTCTGGTAATAAAGCTCTGATAATAAAGCTCTGATAATAAAGCTCTGATAATAAAGCTCTGATAATAAAGCTCTGATAATAAAGCTCTGATAATAAAGCTCTGATAATAAAGCTCTGATAATAAAGCTCTGATAATAAAGCTCTGATAATAAAGCTCTGATAATAAAGCTCTGATAGTAAAGCGTCTGTGGGGACATGTGTCTGAAAAGCGCTGTAGCTGTTGTAAGTCGACCTTGGGTGTCCAGAAAGGCGCCAAATAAAAAAGGTGTTAATTATCGATCAGTCGACTAATCGTGCCCATCCCTAGTCCAGGCAGGTTCCTCAGTGCTCCATGGGCGTACACTATGTGCTCTTATACGTGTTCAGGTACAGCTGCAGGTCACTCTAAAGATGTTCAGGAAAGGTTCTGCTCTGTCCTGTCAGTGGGACATTTTAGCATCGATACCTGCGACAAAAGAGGATCTAGTTTCAGTACTCGTTTTGGTTTCGATTAGTGTCTGATTCTCTGTACTTTTGACACCCCAGGAGCATCTTTAAGGTTTGTTCGGGTTCTTTCAGAGGCAGGGGTCTTTCTTGTTTCGTTCAGGTTCTTTCAGAGGCAGGGGTCTTTCTTGTTTCGTTCAGGTTCTTTCAGAGGCAGGGGTCTTTCTTGTTTCGTTCAGGTTCTTTCAGAGGCAGGGGTCTTTCTTGTTTCGTTCAGGTTCTTTCCAGAGGCAGGGGTCTTTCTTGTTTCGTTCAGGTTCTTTCAGAGGCAGGGGTCTTTCTTGTTTCGTTCAGGTTCTTTCAGAGGCAGGGGTCTTTCTTGTTTCGTTCAGGTTCTTTCAGAGGCAGGGGTCTTTCTTGTTTCGTTCAGGTTCTTTCAGAGGCAGGGGTCTTTCTTGTTTCGTTCAGGGTCTTTCAGAGGCAGGGGTCTTTCTTGTTTCGTTCAGGTTCTTTCAGAGGCAGGGGTCTTTCTTGTTTCGTTCAGGTTCTTTCAGAGGCAGGGGTCTTTCTTGTTTCGTTCAGGTTCTTTCAGAGGCAGAGGTCTTGCTTGTTTCGTTCAGGTTCTTTCAGAGGCAGGGTCTTTCTTGTTTCGTTCATGTTCATTCAGAGGCAGGGGTCTTTCTTGTTTAGTTCTGGTTCATTCAGAGGCAGGTGTATTTCTTGTTTCGTTCAGGTTCTTTCAGAGGCAGGGGTCTTTCTTGTTTCGTTCAGGTTCTTTCAGAGGCAGGGGTCTTTCTTGTTTCGTTCAGGTTCTTTCAGAGGCAGGGGTCTTTCTTGTTTCGTTCAGGTTCTTTCAGAGGCAGGGGTCTTTCTTGTTTCGTTCAGGTTCTTTCAGAGGCAGGGGTCTTTCTTGTTTCGTTCAGGGTCTTTCAGAGGCAGGGGTCTTTCTTGTTTCGTTCAGGTTCTTTCAGAGGCAGGGGTCTTTCTTGTTTCGTTCAGGGTCATTCAGAGGCAGGGGTCTTTCTTGTTTCGTTCAGGTTCTTTCAGAGGCAGGGGTCTTTCTTGTTTCGTTCAGGTTCATTCAGAGGCAGGGGTCTTTCTTGTTTCGTTCAGGTTCTTTCAGAGGCAGGGGTCTTTCTTGTTTCGTTCAGGTTCTTCCAGAGGCAGGGGTCTTTCTTGTTTCGTTCAGGGTCTTTCAGAGGCAGGGGTCTTTCTTGTTTCGTTCAGGTTCTTTCAGAGGCAGGGGTCTTTCTTGTTTCGTTCAGGGTCATTCAGAGGCAGGGGTCTTTCTTGTTTCGTTCAGGTTCTTTCAGAGGCAGGGGTCTTTCTTGTTTCGTTCAGGGTCATTCAGAGGCAGGGGTCTTTCTTGCTGGTGTGTTTCTCATATCGTGTGTTTCGTGTGTTTTGTTTTCAGGAGGCGGAGGAGGTGGAGGAGGGAGAGAGAATGACCAGCAGAAAGGACAAGAGTCTGGGGCTCCTCTGTCAGAAGTTTCTGGAGAGATTTCCAGACTTTCCAGATCCAGAAAAAGATCACGACATCAGCCTGGACGACGTGGCCTCAGAGCTCAGTGAGTGCTGCTCTGACACATGCACTTTAAATAGTCAGATTTATAAATACACTACTTTATAAATATACTGTCGTACTAATCCTGTGTTCAGGCAGTAGAATGATGCGTCCTCTCTCAGGTGAAACAGGAGCCAGGACTCAGTTTCATTTGGTTTTCACAAGAAAACTCCAAAAGTCAAATCCACAAACGATCATTTGTGTCCATTCTCCCACTGTGTTTCTCCATGTTAGTATCTCAGTACTGCTGTAGAAGTGTTCAGCTGGTCAAAGAAGGGGGAGTAAAGGGAAGTAAAAGGCTGGAGACCAACTGGACGTCTTAAGCAGGAGAAGTTTATTTACCATCAATAATACGGCCCGGGGGGACTTGAAAAGTGAACATAGGACGATTCCAAAAGAGAACATAATCTGATCTTTGAGTGTTCAAGCCCCTCGACTCTGCTTCCAACGGAGGAGGTTTATAAAGCGAGTGGGGCACTCTGAAGGCCAATAGGCATTAGTTAGACGGCAATGTGCCACAATTGAGACAGTGGTTTGTCATGGTGTAAATGTAGCTCAGAGTTTTTTATTTTATTTATTTATTGTTTATTTGATAGGGACAGATACAACAAACATAGATTAACATCTGATGCAGGTACCACAGTGTTTTAGCCAAAGGCTAATTCGCAACACCAGTCCCTGGGAGGGCTTTTAAACAGAATTCAGTAAGTAAAAATAAAATAAAATGTATTGATAATGGTTTATCAATACTGAGAATAGAAGAAATGGATAAGCTAAGATATATCACATTATACACAGGCACATAAAACACACTTGCACTGTCATTCCCCTCACAAACACAACACAAACATACATGCAGTTACACATGATCACACTGCTGCTGCTGAATAAACCAGGACTTAGTCTGTTTCTTAAAGGTGGAGAGTCTGGTTATAGTTTTTATATGAGCAGGTAAAGAGTTCCAAAGGTTTGCTCCTTTCACTGAAAATACAGTCTGTGCAAATGAAGTCTTACAAAAGGGAACTCTGCAGTCCCCATGTGTGGTGGCTCTTGTGGACCTTGTGGAGAGTCTATTAACACATCTGCTGAGAGGTTCAGGTGCAAGTCTATTCAAACATTTAAATACAAGCTTTACATTGCTAAAATTGCAAAAATTTGTAAAATTTAATATCTTATATTTGGATAAAATTAGACAGTGATGAAATCTGATTGGCTTTTTGTCTAAAATTTTATAAACATGGTTATAAAGTCGTTCGAGAGGCTTTAGAGTGGTTGGGTTGGTTTGGGACCAAACATCAGTGTGAGGGAAACCAAACAGTTTCCCTCACACTGATGACCAAGCGCCGCAGTTTGATTCTGCCTCTGTTGTTTTTTCTTCCAATGTGACTGTGACGTTCTCGCTCACACGCAGATAGAGGCTCACACATGTCAGAGGAGCGACACTTATAAAACACCTGCACTATTTGCTCTCCGGACCCGACTCTGCCCGGGCCCCCGGGCCACAGCGGTGAGATGGGAAACTGTTCCTCCCGCAGCTCCGTGGACGGGACCACGAGGGGGGCAGGTGTCCATAAAGTGCGATCTGGCGGCGGTGTCCGAGCTCCGACCCACTGGGCGAAGCATGGAGCTCGCACACCGGTCCGTAAATTACTTAAATTCTTCTACAAATGCCACACAACTAATCCAGAAAAAACAGTTGTGCTGCTGTTTTGTGCATTTGGACACTGACTGAACTCACTTGGCCAACGAACGAGTGGTTTTTGGTTTTGGGCACAGATCAGTCACTGGGGACATGAGTGAATGAATCATGCATGAAGCCACTTTGAGCATCTAGAAAAGCACTGGACACTTGTTATTACACACTTAATGCACAAATATGAAAAATGTGTTAAAATGATTTCCTGCGTTCCTCAGACGTGGAGCGGAGGCGGATCTACGACATCATGAACGTCCTGGAGAGTCTTCACATGGTGAGCCGCTCGGCCAAGAACCGCTACAGCTGGCACGGGCGCTCCAAACTGGCACAGACCCTGTTTGTGCTGAGGCGGGCGGGCGAGGAGCAGGGCTACAGGCTCCAGATGCAGCAGATCAGACAGAAGAGCCACGAAGAGGAGGAGGCAGGAGCGGAGGACAAAGAGAACCGGGAGAACCGGGGGGAGCGGAGAGGAGACGCAGCCCAGGACCGAGGGCCGAAGGGCGGGCAGCAGCAGAGCAAAGAGCTGTGCTTTGTGGAGCTGCCGGGGGTCGAGTTTAAAGCAGGTGAGGCTGGTATAAGATTAAGGACTGAACCAGGACTAGACTTGGACTGGACTAAACCAGGAGAGACACTGAGGCCCCGTCCACACTTGGTTCCCGTTAAAAGTTGCGCCGCCGTCGAGTTTTGGACTCACTGTAGTTGGTAGAGTGCGTTTTGTGAGATACCAGAATAAAGTTAAGTTTAAAAGTTAAAAAAGCCGCACATTATAAAAACTTAATTTTAAAATGCCATTGATCTGTTTGTCAAAGTTAAAATCACTGTTTATCATGTTTGACGGGTCCTACATCAATGATCAGACTAAACTAGGGCTAGAACCATTTGAAGTTTATTGTTTATAAGTTGGTGTTTCTGAGTCTGAGTCTTGGATGAAAAGTAGAAAAGTGTTTAATTTTATAGTCATTTGTTATATTCTCATTCTCATTCGTCTAACGCTGGCGTCCCACGATCCTCTCTGTTCCCGCAGCGTCGGTGAACAGCCGGAAGGACAAGTCTCTGCGCGTCATGAGTCAGAAGTTCGTGATGCTGTTCCTGGTGGCGCGCCCCCGTGTGGTCAGCCTGGACGTCGCGGCGCAGATCCTGATCGGAGAGGATCACGGAGAGGCCCAGGACAAGAACAAGTTCAAAAGTGAGCGCCAAAATACGGTTAGAAACGTCCCCGTGTGCGTGTGTCAGATGCCCTCCCAGTGTGTCGCACGTTCTGAAATACACGGGATCCTTGGATCAGTGTAAAGTTCTGGTTTTATTCCTTCTCCTGCTCTTGACCCTGATCCTCTGCTCGGTTTGAATGCGTTTTCTTTGTTTTGTGTGTTGATTCCAGCTAAGGTTCGGCGTTTGTACGACATCGCGAACGTGCTGCGCAGTCTGAACCTGATCGAGAAGGTCCACGTGACGGAGGAGCGCGGGAGGAAGCCTGCGTTCGAGTGGGTCGGGCCAGAGGAGTTCCAGCAGGTCAAAGGTGAAGAGCGAGTGAACTTTACTGGGGGACGCTGGGCTTGTTGGAGGTGGGGACTTTTGACTCGAGCCAGACCTGGTCCCATCTCTGATCGATACCAAAACGAGTATCAAAACTGGAGAGTCGTTTTTTTTGCTCCCACTGAGTTAATGAAGCTTTCCTGAACGTCTTTGGAATGATCTTGAGCCTAGTACACAGTAGGGTTGGGCGGTAATACGGTAATCCAGTGTCCCGCGGTATCAGTTTCATCACCGTCATTCTAAAAATCTGCCTCAGGAGCTAAACCCACAGCAGGACTTTCTCCCTCCGCTCTCTCTCCTCTTCAAACGTGGTTCCGCTCGGAGATTTCCATCCACACGCAGCAGGAAGAAGAAAAAAACCCGACTGACGCTTCGTGTGCGACGCTGAGCCCAAAAGTTTGTGACGGAGACGTTTTACTGAAGCCGAGAGTCGAGAGGGGACGAGGCTGAAGAGGAGAAAGTTCCCGAGGGCGAAGTCAGACTTTCACGGAGGAGACGGTGAAGAACAATTTCTGGATCTGCAGCAAAACGAAACTTTCGAAACCTCCGAAACTTTCTAACGACGCCTCAAAACGCCGCAGACGATCAGGGCTGTGATTGGTCCTCTGCACCGCTCTGCATTTCCTCCTCATTCTAGACTCTGAGGAATAATGTGTTTAATGCAGCTTTGGCACATTTGTTTACGGGTTTGCTGATGTGTCCTCAGTGTGTGTCTGGTTCAGTGGTCGTTGTAATGGCGTGTTTAGCCACTATGAGGTGTGTTGTTGATGTTTAACTCCTCTGTCGTGTTGCGGACGTTTAAGTTTAACCCCCGAAGACCCACGACATCGTACACGACTCAGAGGAACATGTTTGTATAACGGCAGAACTTTGTAACAGTAAAAGACAGAAACGTCCTTTTCCCCTCTGAAAGTGCAGACATAGAGGTTTCCGTACATTTCTGCGGCTTTATCCTACGTCACACTCACGCTGTGTGATGACGGGAGCAAAACGAGTGTCCAACAGGAACTTTGTTTTCCCCAAACTCATGCGCTCCGTCCATTTTGATCGAGCCAAACTTTGCCAAAGAGTGAAGTGAGTCAAGATGGTCGACTCCTCTGACTGTGTGTGTTTATAACGAGGGAAAAAGTCGCTCTAAGTGGAGTTAATTCTCACACACATGGAAAATGACACATCTTGGTGTGTGTAATTGTGCATCTCTTTCTATTTTTATTTAAAGGTTTATTTCAGTCCAAATGAACAAATCCAAATGTAATTTCCACCCTGGAAATGCAGAAGTGCTGTGTCTCTGGCCGTGGTCCTGACAGGAGCTGTTTCCAGGACTGGACCAGGAAAGTCATGGAGCCACTGCACTTTTTTTGTTTTTAGGGCAATAAGGAGATTTTTAATTTACTTACAGACTTGAGATTTTGCATTTTTGTAGCTCAGGCCCTAAATTAAGCATTTTTTATGTCCAAAAAGTTGTTTCTACATGTTTGAATTTTATTTTCAGTTTTTTTTTTTTCATCTCTATTTCTGGTCCTGTAGCTTTTCTCACAGCCTCATGACACAACTACAGCAGCAGATTGTGAAATAACAGGTTGGACTGAACAAAAGGAGGTAGAACACTTCATTAGGGGTAAAAGGGGCAGTTTTAAAAGCGAAATTAAGAACAAAATCCAGGCGAGGAGAAATGTACTAAAACTGCCCTCAGGTCTTCAGGGGTTAACTCTGCTTTCGTGTTCCAGATGCGGAGGTGAAACTGGAGAAGTCTAAAGTTCTCGCCTCTCGGTCGTCGAAGGAAAACTGCTCCAAAAACCTGTTCTCCAACAAGCGCAGCTTCACCAGGCACCAGTCCCTCATGAAACTGGCCCAGAGCATCCAGGAGGACCGGAGGAGGGTGAACAGCGCCCCCAGCAGCCCCGCCAAGGACGCCGCAGGTCAGGAGCAGGCAGGGCTTTGCATTCACGCTCTAGACCAGGCATGTCCAAACTATGGCCCGGGGGCCAAATGTGGCCCTCAGACCAATTGTTTTTGGCCCTCAGGCTTCCAGGTGAATTGGCCCATACTACCACAAGTAGTACTTTTTACTGCATGTTTTTGAAATCTACCTTGATCAAGCAAATGTAGTGTGTCCTTTTGAGGGTCTAAGCCTGAACAAAGGTCTGGAGGATCATTCAAACCTGTTATAAATGCACAGATTTTAATTACTCACTGTTTTGACCTCCAGTCTATGACCCTCGATCGGCCCTCACACTGCTCTGTGTTTTAATATATGGCCCTAGATGAAAAAAGTTTGGGCGCCCCTGCTCTAGACTCTCAACCGATCAATCAAACTTTAATTACAGAGCACTGTTCATACCAAAAATGCCACATAAAGCGCTTTACAGTGATTAAAAAAAGGACAATCCCACATTTCCCACATTTCCCTCCACAAAGCTAAACTAAAGTGAGTCTAACTGTGACACCTGAGAGTTCGGGCCTGTCTCAGCTCAGTTTAAACCACTGAGCTTCTCCAGTGTTTGCCTCACTTCTCCACTCTCCTCCTTCACCTCCTTCACCTCCTCTCCTCTCGCCGCAGGTGACTCCAGAGTCGACTTCCCAAACAAAATGGCTCAACTCGCCGCCATCTGTAAAATCCAGCTGGACCACGAGTCTTCAGGGTCAGTCTGTGCTCTTCTTCTTCTTCTGCAGTTCTCTCCTCCTCACCGGACACGTGAGCCGGGCTGAAACGGTTCATCGAAGACACAGATTTTGAGTTTAGAGAAATTTTCTTGATCCAGAAGCGAAGCGACTTGGACACAGCAGCTCACGCGCCACAATATAATAAAATAACAAAGAAAAACAACACGAATGTTGGTAATAAATACAAATTCAGTAGCTTTAATCAGTCGATGGCGTCTTCACTGACCAAACTCTGTATTTGTCGACTGAGAGAACTGAAGATTCGGTGTTTTCTGGTATCGAAAACACGTCTGAAGAGGTTTTAGAGTCGTCCATGCATGTTTGAGTAATATAGTGATCCCTATTCAAACCCTCCGCCCACAAACCCACGTCCCCCGGGGCTCCCACACGACAATTCTCCATAAATACACAAAAACGTGACACAAAACTGGACCTGGCGTGATGTGATGTGCAAGAGTTTTGTGAGCAGGACGCACGAAACTCTGTGCTCACTTTATGCACTTCAGAAAACAATAGAAAAATCAAATCTTTCAGAAATACTTTGAAGACTACGGAACTAAACCCATGCTTCTCTTCCACATTTACTTTAACATGATACATTTTGTGCCTTTGTCATTATTATTCATTTGTACGACCGTAAACAAAAATTTTTATGAGTTTGTACGACCATAAATGAAAAAAAACTGTCATCTTTTTAAAAAATGAAGGTAAGAACTAAGAAAAATAAGTGATTGTGTTTCTGTTCGAGGGGTTAGTTTAGGGAACAACCTGAGAGAAGATTTTAAAAAGTCGAACACTGTAGAAGCCTTAAAAAAAAAACAGAGTATAAAGTGTTTTGAAAGCTTTCGAGTTCTGGAACGAATGAATTATGCGTTAAAATTAGTTTTAATTTATATTTTGTCTCTTATATTTACAGTAAGTCACAAGTGAAATTGTAAATTTCACAAATTTGCTGCTTTTCTTTCTTGTAATTCTGTCATTGTTTAATCAGGTTTGGCATTTTAAATACTTTTACTGCAGCCTAAACCCTTTCGGTCGTGACCCAGAGCTGTGTGAAGTCGCCCCATCGAACTCAAACCTGCACAAAAACTACGTCCATCGTTTGTGCTGCAGAAAGTTCAGTTTGTGCGATTCTGGTTCTTCAGATATTCACAGTTTTATTTTGGTCGATGACGTCGTCCAGAACCTCAGAATGTGAAACAGCCTCAAAACAGGAAGAAAATTATAGAAAATGTTTGTAATGATGTCAAACGTTTGTATTTGGTTTGTGCTGTTTTGTGCTGTGACAGTTTCATTTGTGGAAAAGTCTGTTTCAGTCTTTAGTCTTTTGCTTTTGATTCATATTTTATAATAACACAGACTTTTCCTCAGCCTCAGGTCGTTTCTCTTCTCTAGTTTTGTGGAGTTTGTCTCCGTCAGGCTGAGCAGAAAAGTCTGTGTTATTATAAAATATGAATCAAAAGCAAAAGACTAAAGACTGAAACAGACTTTTCCACAAATGAAACTGTCACAGCACAAAACAGCACAAACCAAATACAAACGTTTGACATCATTTTCTTCCTGTTTTGAGGCTGTTTCACATTCTGAGGTTCTGGACGACGTCATCGACCAAAATAAAACTGAATATCTGAAGAACCAGAATCACACAAACTGAACTTTCTGCAGCACAAACGACTGACTCCATTTTGGGCGTTTTTGAGCATTTTTCTTCTTCCTGTGGGTCTGACCCCAGTTTGACCTGGAAAAGAATCGTTCATTTCTCCAAAACTAAAGAAGCACAAATAAAACTTTTTGCAGCACAAACGACTGACACAGTTTTTGTGCAGGTTTGAGTTCGATGAGGCGACTTCAGGCAGGTCTGATCCATGGGGTTGGAGTCTGTGTTTGGTTTGGTTTTGTTGAGCTCTGAAGGGGGAGTAGCTCAGTGTGGGGTGTTAATCTGCTGTTTTTGGTGAATATAGTATTTTCTGCACAGTCAAATCTGATCTAAATGATTCTGTTTGATCCTGTTTCCTCGTGTTTCAGGTCTAAACCGCCTGAACCCGCCCCGGCCTCGTTACCTTTGACCCCCGTGACCCCGCTGACCCCCCTCATCCCTGTCCTGCTGCCGCAGCAGGAGGCGGCGGGGGGCGGGGCTTACGCGGTGTACGTCCCGCCCCCTTCGCTGCGAGCGGTGACGCGCCCCCCGCCCACAAGCCTCGCCGTCCGCTCCATGACCTTCGACAGCCCCACGGCCGCCAAACGCCCCGGCCCCGAGCGGCTCCACGGCAGCAGCCCGTCCAAGAGCAGGAGGACGGAGCAGGGCTGCAGGGTGAGAGACTCCTCTGCTCCTCCTCTGCTCCTCCTCTGCTTCAACTACTCCTCCTCTGCTCCTCCTCTGCTTCATCTACTCCTCCTCTGCGTCACCTGCTCCTCCTCTGCTTCAACTACTCCTCCTCTGCTTCATCTACTCCTCCTCTGCGTCACCTGCTCCTCCTCTGCTTCAACTACTCCTCTGCTTCATCTACTCCTCCTCTGCTTCATCTACTCCTCCTCTGCGTCACCTGCTCCTCCTCTGCTTCAACTACTCCTCCTCTGCTTCATCTACTCCTCCTCTGCGTCACCTGCTCCTCCTCTGCTTCAACTACTCCTCCTCTGCTTCATCTACTCCTCCTCGGCTTCATCTACTCCTCCTCTGCGTCAACTCCTCCTCCTCTGCTTCATCTACTCATCCTCACTCTCTTCCTCCTCTGCACCCTATCCTCACTCTCCTCCTCCTCTGCACCCTATCCTCACTGTCCTCCTCTGCACCCTATCCTCACTCTCCTCCTCCTCTGCACCCTATCCTCACTCTCCTCCTCCTCTGCACCCTATCCTCACTCTCCTCCTCCTCTGCACCCTATCCTCACTCTCCTCCTCCTCTGCACCCTATCCTCACTCTCCTCCTCCTCTGCACCCTATCCTCACTGTCCTCCTCCTCTGCACCCTATCCTCACTCTGCTCTTCTGCACCCTATCCTCACTCTCCTCCTCTGCACCCTATCCTCACTCTCCTCCTCTGCACCCTATCCTCACTCGCCTCCTCTGCACCCTATCCTCACTCTCCTCCTCTGCACCCTATCCTCACTCTCCTCCTCCTCTGCACCCTATCCTCACTCTGCTCCTCTGCACCCTATCCTCACTCTCCTCCTCTGCACCCTATCCTCACTCTCCTCCTCCTCTGCACCCTATCCTCACTCTCCTCCTCTGCACCCTATCCTCACTCTCCTCCTCTGCACCCTATCCTCACTCTCCTCCTCCTCTGCACCCTATCCTCACTCTGCTCTTCTGCACCCTATCCTCACTCTCCTCCTCCTCTGCACCCTATCCTCACTCTCCTCCTCCTCTGCACCCTATCCTCACTCTCCTCCTCTGCACCCTATCCTCACTCTCCTCCTCTGCACCCTATCCTCACTCTCCTCCTCCTCTGCACCCTATCCTCACTCTCCTCCTCCTCTGCACCCTATCCTCACTCTCCTCCTCCTCTGCACCCTATCCTCACTCTCCTCCTCTGCACCCTATCCTCACTCTCCTCCTCTTCTGCACCCTATCCTCACTCTCCTCCTCTGCACCCTATCCTCACTCTCCTCCTCTGCACCCTATCCTCACTCGCCTCCTCTGCACCCTATCCTCACTCTCCTCCTCTGCACCCTATCCTCACTCTCCTCTTCCTCTGCACCCTATCCTCACTCTCCTCCTCCTCTGCACCCTATCCTCACTCTCCTCCTCCTCTGCACCCTATCCTCACTCTCCTCCTCCTCTGCACCCTATCCTCACTCTCCTCCTCTGCACCCTATCCTCACTCTCCTCCTCTGCACCCTATCCTCACTCTCCTCCTCTGCATTGTTTCTTTCTGTAGGACGTGTCTCCTAAACTGGGTGAAATCCTCCAGGCGCGTCTGAAATCCCGCAGTTTCCATCTGACCAATCGCGCGTCTCCTCGGGCTCTGCACCTGGACCCCGAGTTCCTGAGCTCAGCCAATCAGACGCCAGAACACAGCCCGGCGTCGGCGTCGGCCAATCAGGCGCCGGGACACAGCGCAGTGGAGCTGTTTCTGGAGCGGGAGGAGAGGGAGAGATTAACACCGATCAGAGCTGTTCCCCTGACGCCCGGGACCATCCACACAGAGGTGAGGAGACTTTAACCCTCAAAGACCCACGACATCGTACACGACTCAGAGGAACATGTTTGTATAACCGCAGAACTTTGTAACGGTAAAAGACAGAAACGTCCTTTTCCCCTCTGAAAGTGCAGACATAGAGGTTTCCGTACATTTCTGCGGCTTTATCCTACGTCACACTCACGCTGTGTGATGACGGGAGCAAAACGAGTGTCCAACAGGAACTTTGTTTTCCCCAAACTCATGCGCTCCGTCCATTTTGATGGAGCCAAACTTTGCCAAAGAGTGAAGTGAGTCAAGATGGTCGACTCCTCTGACTGTGTGTGTTTATAACGAGGGAAAAAGTCGCTTTAAGTGGAGTTAATTCTCACACACATGGAAAATGACACATCTTGGTGTGTGTAATTGTGCATCTCTTTCTATTTTTATTTAAAGGTTTATTTCAGTCCAAATGAACAAATCCAAATGTAATTTCCACCCTGGAAATGCAGAAGTGCTGTGGCTCTGGCCGTGGTCCTGACAGGAGCTGTTTCCAGGACTGGACCAGGAAAGTCATGGAGCCACTGCACTTTTTTTGTTTTTAGGGCAATAAGGAGATTTTTAATTTACTTACAGACTTGAGATTTTACATTTTTGTAGCTAAGGCCATAAATTAAGTATTTTTTATGTCCAAAATGTTGTTTATACATGTTTATTTTCTGTTTTTTTTGTTGTTTTTTTTCATCTCTATTTCTGGTCCTGTAGCTTTTCTCACAGCCTCATGACACAACTACAGCAGCAGATTGTGAAATAACAGGTTGGATTGAACAAAAGGAGGTAGAACACTTCATTAGGGGTAAAAGGGGCAGTTTTAAAAGCAAAATTAAGAACAAAATCCAGGCGAGGAGAAATGTACTAAAATTACCCCTTCGGTCTTCAGGGTTTAAACGGACTCCAAACGGCTTTTTCTGCAACACGTTTCCCTCTTTTTACAGGTTTAATCATGATTTTGTCTCGGTTTGAGGTCGTTTTGTTTTGTTTTTTCAGACTCTGGTCCCGGCCGGGTACCTCATCCCTCTGTCTCAGTCTGTGCTCGGGTTTAAAGATCTGCAGAGCCCCAAAGAGACGCCAGCCACACCCACGTACCTGTACCACACGCCCACTGCAGGTAAACACACACACACCTGTACCACACGCCCACTGCAGGTAAACACACACACACCTGTACCACACGCCCACTGCAGGTAAACACACACACACCTGTACCAACGGGTTAGCGGCTAACGGGTTAGCTTAGTCCACTCATATATATGGACTATGGTGGGAACAAGGGCCACAGCCCCGGGGAACTGTGAGCTCCACACAGACGCACATTCAGACAAAGTGTGACTCAGTCTGAGGCACTAAGTTCTGAAACAGTCTCCCATTATCACTTCATTAATAATGCAGTTTATTTATTTGGCGTCTTTCTGGACACCCAGGGTTTACAACAAGACAGACACATGTCCCCAAAGACGCTTTGCAGAGCTTTATTAACAGAGCGTTCTTCATCCACTCCAGACCCGGTGGTGTAAACTACTCACGCACACTCCACTTTCACACCTGCAGCACATGTTTTTGGCCCAGAGGAAACTCCTCCAGACTCGAGGAGAACCACAGAAAGGATTTATCAACACTACGATTCTTCTTGCCACTAATCTGTAATCCTTTTGTCTTTAGGCTCCAGACCAGTGCTGTGCCAAGAGATGACCCCCACCAGCGTGCACGTGACCCCCACCAGTGTGCACGTGACCCCCACCAGCGTGCACGTGACCCCCACCAGCGTGCACGTGAGCCGGGCCTCCCCCCTGTGCACGGCGCGCACCCAGAGCCCGAGCCCCGCCATCCTCAACTTCACCCTGCAGAACCTCGGCCTGATCTCCGGCCACAGCCAGGTCCAGACCCCGGTCCAGACCCCGGTCCAGACCCCGACCCGGTCCCAGGTGGGCTGCAGTCCCCCGTGCGGGCCCCTGTCGCTCTCGGCCCCGCACAGAGGAGGGGGGATGGTGTTTATCAAGCCCGTGTCTCCGCTCCACGTGCAGGGGGCGGGCGGCGGACAGCAGGTGGCGCTCATCAGCCTCCAGCAGGTGAGGACCCTGGATTATGGGGTTAGGGGTTTGCTGTGCCCTCGAGCAAGACACTTCCCCCACACAGTGAAAGTTCCACAGCGCAGCTTTAATTGTATTTCCTGCTCTGGTCTAACCCGGCGTCTCCCTGCTCTTCCTCAGCCCGGGCCGGTGACGTCGTCGTCCTCGTCGCCGGGGTTTTTCCACACGCCCGTCTCCATGGCGCCGCTCTCCTCCGTCGCCCGGGCAACGGCCGCCGGCGTCGCCCACGGCAACCGCGCCGTGTTCGTGGCTCAGCGGAAACTGGACGTCGGCGCCGAGGATTTATGAAAAACGAGAGACACTTTCCGAAATCAGCTGTGAAATATTTGAAAACGCTAAAACGTGGGGGACGTCTTTTCTGTTTTGTTGTAGTTTTTTTCAAAGTTTAAACCAAAATTAAATAAAAAAGAATTAGTTAAAGACGCTAAAGTGATAATTTAAAGGACAAATATTATACTTTTCTCTAATGTTTCCTCATCACAAACATCTGGAGTTGTGTTTTGTTTCATACACAACGCACAAACCTGCACATTTACGCTCTTTTCTCAAACAGAAAACGCTCTGTTTCACCTTGTGATGTCATCCCGTGGTGATACAGGAAGTGCTCCACAGGGTTTTTAAACTCCACACACCTTCACTAGAATAATTCGGATCATCTCAGCGCTGGAATGGAACGAAAAGCGAAAGGAGCTGGAAAACAAACACTTCATGACATCACGAGGTGGAACGGAACATTTAAAGCTTTGGAGTCATGGACAGACGAATAATAAAGAGTTACTCAAACATGTGAATGAAACAAACACAACTCCAGTTTTTTGAGGAGAGAACATCAGAACCTCTCAGTTTTGATTTAAAGTTGAACTCGGGCACATTTGAAGCTAAAGTCCGTAGCTCGAGGTGGTGGAATTCTGTCTGAAAAACAAACTAGTGCAGTGATGGGGGCAAGTTCTGAACTAGTGTAGTGATGGGGGCAAGTTCTGAACTAGTGTAGTGATGGGGGCAAGTTCTGAACTAGTGCAGTGATGGGGGCAAGTTCTGAACTAGTGTAGTGATGGGGGCAAGTTCTGAACTAGTGCAGTGATGGGGGCAAGTTCTGAACTAGTGTAGTGATGGGGGCAAGTTCTGAACTAGTGTAATGATGGGGGCAAGTTCTGAACTAGTGTAGTGATGGGGGCAAGTTCTGAACTAGTGTAGTGATGGGGGCAAGTTCTGAACTAGTGTAGTGATGGGGCAAGTTCTGAACTAGTGTAGTGATGGGGCAAGTTCTGAACTAGTGCAGTGATGGGGGCAAGTTCTGAACTAGTGTAGTGATGGGGGCAAGTTCTGAACTAGTGCAGTGATGGGGCAAGTTCTGAACTAGTGTAGTGATGGGGGCAAGTTCTGAACTAGTGTAGTGATGGGGGCAAGTTCTGAACTAGTGTAGTGATGGGGGCAAGTTCTGAACTAGTGTAGTGATGGGGGCTGAAGAAGCTTAACTCCACTTTAACCCATCTGACAACAGCCACGAGTCTAACAAACAAAACGCTCTGGTTCACTCATTAGTGTCTGGAAACGTTAGAAAACACCTTTAGAAGCACCTCACACTTCCCTCTGCTGATTTCCCACTGGCCAAAGCCCAAAAGACTCGATCGTCGGCGTCGTTTCTAACCCCGTTTATTTACCAGTGAATTATATTTTTTGGAAAAATGCTAAAAAATACATTCCTGAACCATTTTCTTTCAACACCTTTCAGTTTCTCTTCTTCACCATCAGTAGTCGATTCTCACTTGTTGCTTCTGGAGTCGACAATCGAGTCTTTTGGACTTTGGTGCAGTGGGAAATCAGCAGAGGGAAGTGTGAGGTGCTTATAAAGTTGTTTTCTAACGTTTCCAGACACTAATGAGTGAACCAGAGCGTTTTGTTTGTTAGACTCGTGGCTGTTGTCAGATGGGTTAAAGTGGAGTTAAGCTTCTTCAGTCTGAAGCAAATTGGCGTTTTACGTGGAAGTGAAGAACTTGCCCCCATCTCTACACTAGTTCAGAACTTGCCCCCATCACTACACTAGTTCAGAACTTGCCCCCATCACTGCACTAGTTCAGAACTTGCCCCCATCACTGCACTAGTTCAGAACTTGCCCCCATCACTGCACTAGTTTGTTGCCTTGACAGACTCACACACAGTCAGATCTCCGCTGAGTAGAGGTAAGATCTTAAGCCCGAGCCCGACCCGACCCGAAATTCGGGTCGGGTCGGGCCTAAAATGTCAATCATTGCTTCGGGTCGGGCCGGGCTTCTCTCTCGCTGACTTTTTTAAAATAAATAAACAGTTAAATTCGTGCGCAGAGCCAGCGCATGCTCTGCGCATGCTCTGCGCACGTGAACGACGCCCTCTTAATAATCTTCCCCTCCGCAGGTCCGCATGAAATTTCGGGTTTGCTTCGGGCTCGGGCCTGCAAATCAAGTTAATTGGTCGGGCTCGGGTCGGGTCGGGTTTTAATACCCGCGGGTCGGGTCGGGCTGGATTTTTAGGCCCGATCTTACCGCTACCGCCGAGGAAACACTGATCTGTGCCGTTTTTTGGCTCCTGACAGAATTCCACCTCCTCTAGAAACGGACTTTAGCTTCAAACGTGCCGGAGTTCAACTTTAATTTGTTGGGTTAATACTTTTTGTAACTATAATTTATAGTTTTACACCAGTCAAGAAGCAGTTTGTGAAGAAAAGTTGGAAAAAATATAGAAAATATTGAAAATGACAGGAAGCAGAGAGTCCCACACTGCTGATGTTACACTTCATGCTGACAACCCTCCAGCAGAAAGGTTACGTAGTGCAGCTTTAAACAGTGGGCGATGTGTCTGCGCTGGAGCTGGGATCAAACCAAACACCTCCCGGTTACAGGGCGACGGCTCGACCCCCTGGTGATGGTTCCAAACATTTTAAACTCCTCCACACTTTTCCTTTTTTACTACCTGTATTTTCATTTCTAATGAGAGGAAAAGGTTCTTCACGAGATCCTTCTAATTTAGACGTGTTCATTTGATTTTTAATTATGATTTTAGTTTATTTAGTTTTATTATTTTCGTAATAATCCATTTAGTTTTTTCCGGGGGGGGGGTGGGATCTGGAGTTGCACGTGTAAATGTCGTTAAAATGTGAATAATTGTGACGAGAATCAAATTTAAAATAATTTATGGTAAAGGAAAATTAAAAACAGTGAAATGTAAATATCTGAATAAATGGTTTTGTAAAAATGGAGTTTCTTTTGTGGCTCGTTTGAGCTTCAACTGTTCTCGAGTGAAAGGAAAACGAGGCTCATCTGGTCTTAATTTAAAGATACACTGTGTCACTTCTCTGATGGAAGGTCGTCCGCTTGTTTCCATGGTGATGGTACAGGTCAGACTCCTCTCTCTCCCCGCATGTTTTTCAAGATAAGGTTTAAGGCAAAACTGGAACGTGTCAGGGTTTGGTGTCTGTTATGTGTCCCCCTCCCTTCTGTGTCTGTCTGCTCCTCTCGGGGGTGTGGCTGGGCTCATGCTGCAGTGTGGATCACCTGCTCGGTGGTTCACCTGCAGCTCATTGTCTAATCAGCCCCACTATTTAGTTCTGTCCTTGTCCTTTGTTCTTTGTCAGTTCATTCCTCCTCTGTCCCTTGTCTACGTCCTCGTCCTGCTTGTCCATGTCGTCCAGTCTGTCGACCCGTGAGTCTTCCCCAGTGTCTTCCCTCCGTCTATATCTCCAGCCTGTTTCCATCACCACATCCTTCTATCCCGGCAATAAACCTGTTAAACATCTACCTGCGCCTCTGTCTCTGCTTTGGGGTCCTCAACCCCACTCAAACCATGACAGGCAAAACTGGAACGTTTCAGGCAAAGAAACAACTTCTCCACGGATACAGGAAAGTTACACAGTGCATCTTTAAACTCTGGATAAATAGTAATAAAATAGTTTTTCTCACAGATTCGACGGCTCCTCAGAGTCATGTCAGATTTGATATATATAAAAAATAAATGTGTTTCTCACCTTCCACAGTAGTTTGTCTCAGCCTCATCAGCTCGGGGCCTGGGAGCTTCAGAGTTCTTCAGGATCTTTGCTGTTCCTGTTCTGCACTTTTCTGGACTGAGTCCGTTGTCCTTCCTGGTTCTGCTGGAGCTCCTCCAGTTTGGGGGTCACGACCCCAAGTGTCCGATCACCACAGGCTCCACCGATGTCTTCACCTCCAGGCCTCTCCAGCTCTTCCTTCAGCCCCTGGTGTTTCTCTAGTTTCTCATGTTCCTTTTTCCTGACATCACCATCTCTCAGTATTGCAATGTCACCACCACGGCTTTGTTCTCTCGCTTATCCAGCTCCACGATGTCTGGTTGGTCCATCACTGTTCTGTCAGTCTGGATCTGAAGTCCCACAGGATCTTGGCTCATTCTCCAGAAGCTTTGGAGTCGTTTCCCACCTTGATCCTGGGGTTTCCAGCCCATCCTCTGCACAGATGTTTCTGTGACTATGGCTCCACTTGGTTCTGTTGCTCCATGTTTCCCTGCAGCGTCTGACACCTGCAGTTCTGTGCTGGACCGTCTCAGGAGCCTCTGTGCACAACCTGCACCTGGGGTCTGGTGTGGTGGATCTGGGCCCCTGTGGCTCCTGTGCTCCAGGATGAGGATGAGGCCTCTGTGTGTCCTTCAGCCCTCTCCAGCCATTGGTAGGATCTCTTGATATCAGCCACTTCAGTTATGTTCCGGTGGTTCGCCCCATGTAGGGGTTTGTCCTCCATGATGGTCCCTCCAGCACCTCTTCCTCTGCCCCACTGTGTGAGACATTCTCTGAGCTCATCAGTCTGGGCCTCGTCACTGATGAACTTGTGGAGGATGTTTCATCCTGGACAGTGGTTCCCACACTCACTCGTCCTCGGCCTCCTTCCTCCAGCTCGTGGACAGTCTCAGGTGCTGGATTTGGGATGAACCCTCCTGCAGGTCAGGAGCTTTCATGTCTTAACATCTGTGGTGTGTGTCTCGTCCTTTGGTCAGTGCCTGATTCCTCAGGGTCTGATCACTGCAGGAGCTGTTTACGGCCTGGGCCTTGTTCTTCCACTGAGCTTCTCAGGACCTGCCGGACTCTGCAGCTTTCGCTATTCGCTTTATATGTATGTGTGTGTATATATGTGTATATATATATATATATATATATATATATATCACCCGGTGGTGAGGGCAGAACTCTTTTACCCCTGACCTGCCCTCTCTGCTGCCCCCGGTGGTGATGGAGCTGCCCTCTCTGCTGCCCCCGGTGGTGATGGAGCTGCCCTCTGCTGCCCCCGGTGGTGATGGAGCTGCCCTCTCTGCTGCCCCCGGTGGTGATGGCATGCGGGGGCGTGTGGGGTAATAAGGGGGATGCCTTGTCTTTGTCAGGGGGTATTTTTGGCGATGCGTTCAGTGTCAGGAGGGAGCTGTACTTAAGAGCTTCACTCTGCCCCCGAACGCCACACGGAGCCGGACTCACCAGACTCAAGGTCAGAACCGTTTCTCTACAATTTAGGAGGAAAATTAGAAAAGACTTGAGGGATTTTAAATTTAAATTTGGAGTTTGGGAGATTTAGAACAGTTTAAATGAAGGACCTAAGTGTGACTAAAACTGGACTAAACCAGGACTAAACCAGGATTAAATCAGGGACTAAACCAGGATTAAATCAGGGACTAAAACAGGATTAAGCCAGGACTAAACCAGGGACTAAACCGGGACTAAACCAGGATTAAACCAGGGACTGAACCAGGACTGAATCTAGATTACAACAGGGACTAAACTAAGACTGACCCTGAACTAAACCAGGACTGAACCATGTTTATATCAGGACTAAACCAGATCTAAATCAAGGTCTAAACCAGGACTAAACTTAAACCAGACTAAACATCCCAGGTCTAAACCAGGACTTGGCCAGGTCCAAACCAGATGTAAACCAGGACTAAACCAGGACTAAACCAGATCCGAACCAGAACTAAACAAGACTAAACCAGGACTAAACCAGGACTAAAGCAGAGGTGTGTTCACACTTGTTCTGGTTTGGTTCTGGCTTGAGACAAATTCATGTAGATTTTGTCTGGTCCAGATCTAGTCCTGGTTTAGTCCTGGGTTTAGTCTCAGTGTGTCCTCAGCCCAAGACTAAACCAAGACTAAACCAGGTCTAAAACAGTAAAACCAGGACTAAACAAGGACTAAACCAAGACTAAACCAGGTCTAAAACAGTAAAAACAGGACTAAACAAGGACTAAACCAAGACTAAACCAGGTCTAAACCAGGTCTGAACCAGGACTAAACCAGGACTAAACCAGGTCTAAACCAGGTCTAAACCAGGTCTGAACCAGGTCTAACCCAGGACTAAACCAGGTCTAAACCAGGTCTAAACCAGGTCTGAACCAGGACTAAACCAGGTCTAAACCAGGTCTGAACCAGGACTAAACCAGGACTAAACCAGGACTAAACCAGGTCTGAACCAGGTCTAACCCAGGACTAAACCAGGACTAAACCAGGTCTAAACCAGGTCTAAACCAGGTCTGAACCAGGTCTAACCCAGGACTAAACCAGGTCTAAACCAGGTCTAAACCAGGTCTGAACCAGGACTAAACCAGGTCTAAACCAGGTCTAAACCAGGTCTGAACCAGGACTAAACCAGGACTAAACCAGGACTAAACCAGGTCTAAACCAGATCTAAACCAGGACTAAACCAGGTCTAACCCAGGACTAAACCAGGTCTAAAACAGTAAAAACAGGACTAAACAAGGACTAAACCAGGACTAAACCAGGTCTAAACCAGGTCTGAACCAGGACTAAACCAGGACTAAACCAGGTCTAAACCAGGTCTAAACCAGGTCTGAACCAGGTCTAACCCAGGACTAAACCAGGTCTAAACCAGGTCTGAACCAGGACTGAACCAGGACTAAACCAGGTCTAAACCAGGTCTGAACCAGGACTAAACCAGGACTAAACCAGGACTAAACCAGGTCTGAACCAGGTCTAACCCAGGACTAAACCAGGACTAAACCAGGTCTAAACCAGGTCTAAACCAGGTCTGAACCAGGTCTAACCCAGGACTAAACCAGGTCTAAACCAGGTCTAAACCAGGTCTGAACCAGGACTAAACCAGGTCTAAACCAGGTCTAAACCAGGTCTGAACCAGGACTAAACCAGGACTAAACCAGGACTAAACCAGGTCTAAACCAGATCTAAACCAGGTCTGAACCAGGTCTAACCCAGGACTAAACCAGGTCTAAACCAGGTCTGAACCAGGACTAAACCAGGACTAAACCAGGTCTAAACCAGGATTAAACCAGGTCTGAACCAGGTCTGAACCAGGACTGAACCAGGTCTGAACCAGGACTGAACCAGGTCTGAACCAGGTCTGAACCAGGACTGTAGGTGTTTCAAATGTTCCCTGAAGTGTTTGTTGTGCTGTTTTATCTCCATCGCGCTGTGATGCTGTCGATCTGGGTTCTTTGTCATTAAGGTCGTGTGAAACTGAAATCGAATTATTTGTCTGATTTTACCTAAAGATCTCAACCCGCCTGAGGTCCTCGCTCAGAATATTTTTCGGACGCTCTTTGTGAGTCAGAATATTTTTCGGACGCTCTTTGTGAGTCAGAATATTTTTCGGACGCTCTTTGTGAGTCAGAATATTTTTCTGACACTCTTTGTGAGTCAGAATATTTTTCTGACGCTCTTTGTGTGTCAGAATATTTTTCTGACGCTCTTTGTGAGTCAGAATATTTTTCTGACGCTCTTTGTGTGTCAGAATATTTTTCGGACGCTCTTTGTGAGTCAGAATATTTTTCTGACGCTCTTTGTGTGTCAGAATATTTTTCGGACGCTCTTTGTGAGTCAGAATATTTTTCGGACGCTCTTTGTGAGTCAGAATATTTTTCTGACGCTCTTTGTGAGTCAGAATATTTTTCTGACGCTCTTTGTGAGTCAGAATATTTTTCTGACGCTCTTTGTGTGTCAGAATATTTTTCGGACGCTCTTTGTGAGTCAGAATATTTTTCTGACGCTCTTTGTGTGTCAGAATATTTTTCGGACGCTCTTTGTGAGTCAGAATATTTTTCGGACGCTCTTTGTGAGTCAGAATATTTTTCGGACGCTCTTTGTGAGTCAGAATATTTTTCGGACGCTCTTTGTGAGTCAGAATATTTTTCTGACGCTCTTTGCCTGACTCAGGGTCTATTTCTGCAGATGAAGTCACTGGACAAACGGGGACGAGGGTCAGACCAAAGACCACAGGCCTCATTCGCTCCATCAGATTTGGAATTTTAAATCCTGGTGAATTTTCCAATTTTAAATTTTTAACTCTGAAGAATTATGTTTTTACAATTTTATTTTATTTTTATTATCTTTTTTTTCATTTGTATTTATTATTATTATGTATTATTTATTTGAATTGCTGAAATTTTAAGATATGTTTCAAGTTCAGCATAAAAATTTCACCTTTTAAATATTCAACACAGATATTTTTAAGCCCTTAAATTCAGAGTGTAAAAGTCAGAGTGTAAAAGTCAGACTGGATCACTCTGGATCGATTGCTTCTGCCTTGGCATCTTGGATCTTTGCTACAAATTTTTCACTTCAACTTTTACACTCTGAATTTTACACTTTGAACTTTACACTCTGAACTTTACACTCAGAACTTTACACTATGAACTTTACACTGTGAACTTTACACTCTGAATTTTACACTCTGAACTTTACACTCTGAACTTTACACTCTGAACTTTACACTATAAACTTTACACTTAATTTTACACTCTGAACTTTACACTATAAACTTTACACTTAATTTTACACTCTGAACTTTACACTGAATTTTACACTCTGAACTTTACACTCTGAACTTTACACTATAAACTTTACACTTAATTTTACACTCTGAACTTTACACTCTGAACTTTACACTATAAACTTTACACTTAATTTTACACTCTGAACTTTACACTATAAACTTTACACTTAATTTTACACTCTGAACTTTACACTGAATTTTACACTCTGAACTTTACACTCTGAACTTTACACTATAAACTTTACACTTAATTTTACACTCTGAACTTTACACTCTGAACTTTACACTATGAATTTTACACTCTGAACTTTACACTATGAATTTTACACTCTGAACTTTACACTCTGAACTTTACACTCTGAACTTTACACTCTGAATTTTATACCTTGAATTTTTGAGCTTGAAAACGTTTGTGCTGAACATTTAAAAGGTGATTTTTTTAATAATGAATTTTAAACACTTTGAAAATGTGCACTTACATTTTCAGCAACTAAAACTAAATAGCAAATAAAAATAATTCAAATGTCATGTTTTTTCAACCGCATTTAAAATTCTAAACCTGATGAAACAATTTATCTTCCAAACAAAACCACCGTCCACCAGAGTCTCTTTAAAATCTTTAAAATTTAAGATAGGACCACTTAAATCTATCAGAAAATGACGTTAAAAGTAGCAAAATGATCTGTTTGTGCAGCAAAATCATTTTACTCGATGAGTTCTCTTAAATAACAAATCTGAAAATAAATAAATAATAAATCTGAAAATAAATAAATAATGAATCTGAAAATGAGCCAAAAACCTGATAGAAGTTTTAAAATTTTGGCCACAGCTGCCCCGGGACAGAGTGGGTGGGCGTGGCCAACCTGTGGTGTGGGCGTGGCTAACCTGCTGTGTGGGCGTGGCTAACCAGCGGTGTGGGCGTGGCTAACCTGTGGTGTGGGCGTGGCCTGTTGCAGATGCCGCAGTGGGGGGGCGGAGCTCAGTGCGCCGCGTGTCAGAAGACGGTTTATCACGCCGAAGAAATTCAGTGTAACGGACGAAGCTTCCACAAGACCTGCTTCATCTGCTGTGAGAACTAAACCAGGACTAGACCGGGACTAAACCGGGACTAAACCGGGACTAAACCAGGGCTGAACATGGACTAAACCAGGACTGAACCAGGACTAAACCAGGACTAAACCAGGACTGAACCAGGACTAAACCGGGACTAAACCGGGACTAAACCGGGGCTGAACCAGGACTAAACCAGGACTGAACCGGGACTAAACCGGGACTGAACCGGGACTCAACCGAGACTGAACCGGGACTCAACCGGGACTCAACCGGGACTCAACCGGGACTAAACCGGGACTGAACCGGGACTGAACCGGGACTAAACCGGGACTGAACCGGGACTAAACCGGGACTAAACCGGGACTGAATCGGGACTAAACCGGGACTAAACCGGGACTGAACCGGGACTAAACCGGGACTGAACCAGGACTAACCCAGGACTAAACCAGGACTAAACCAGGACTAAACCAGGACTGAACCAGGACTAACCCAGGACTAAACCAGGACTAAACCAGGGCTGAACCAGGACTGAACCAGGACTGAACCAGGACTAACCCAGGATTAAACCAGGACTAAACCAGGGCTGAACCAGGACTAAACCAGGACTAAACCAGGACTAAACCAGGACTAAACCAGGACTGAACCAGGACTAACCCAGGACTAAACCAGGACTAAACCAGGACTGAACCAGGACTGAACCAGGGCTGAACCAGGACTAAACCAGGGCTGAACCAGGACTAAACCAGGACTAAACCAGGACTAAACCAGGGCTGAACCAGGACTGAACCAGGACTGAACCAGGACTAAACCAGGACTGAACCAGGACTGAACCAGGACTGGACAGATGCAGTTGTTTGTCAGGCTCCTAAAATAGAAACTCATCGACTGATAAACGGCCCCGGTGGAAACTCGGCCCCACAGAGACCGGACCAGGACTAATCCAGGACTAAACCAGGTCTAAATGTGGTTCACTGTGGGGACTTTTGGAACAACTGCAAAGAACTGTAGGACAATAAATCACAAGAGGAGGAGGAGAGAGGAGGAGAGAGGAGAGGAACAGAGGAAGAGAGGAAAAAGAGAGGAGGAGGAGGAGGAAGAAGAGGAGGAGGAGAGGAAGAGAGGAAAAAGAGAGGAGGAGGAGAGGAGAAAGAAGAGGAGGAGGAGAGGAAGAGAGGAAAAAGAGAGGAGGAGGAGGAGAGGAGGAGGAAGAAGAGGAGGAGGAGAGGAGGAGGAGGAGGAGACAAGGAGGAGGAGAGGAGAGGAGGAAGAAGAGGAGGAGGAGAGGAGGTGCAGAGGATGAGAAGAGAAGGAGGTGAGGAACAGAGGAGTAGAGGAAAAGGAGCGGAGAAAGGGAGGAGGACAAGAGGATAGGAGGAGCAGAGGAGGAAGTCAGAGGAGCAGAGGAGGAGAAGAGGACAAGGAGAGGAGGAGAGGAACAGAGGAGGAGAGGAAAAGGAGTGGAGAAGGGTTGGACAAGAGGATATGAGGAGCAGAGGAGGAGGAGGAGGATGAGAGGAGCAGAGGAGGAGACAAGAGGAGGAGAGGAATAGAAGAGAAGAGGAAAAGGAGAGGAGAAAGGGGGGAGGACAAGAGGATAGGAAGAGCAGAGGAGGAAGTCAGAGGGTCAGAGGAGGGGGAGAGAAGAGGAGGTCAGAGGAGGACAGGAGGAGGAGGAGCAGAGGAGGACAGGAGGATGAGCAGAGGAGGAGCAGAGCAGAGGAGGATCAGAGGAGGACAGGAGGAGGAGCAGAGGAGTATCAGAGGAGTATCAGAGGAGGAGCAGAGGAGGAGCAGAGGAGGTTCAGAGGAGGATCAGAGGAGTATCAGAGGAGGATCAGAGGAGGAGGATCAGAGGAGGATCAGAGGAGGATCAGAGGAGGATCAGAGGAGGAGGAGCAGAGGAGGAGCAGAGGAGGAGGAGCAGAGGAGGAGCAGAGGAGGAGCAGAGGAGGAGGATCAGAGGAGGAGCAGAGGAGGAGGATCAGAGGAGGAGCAGAGGAGGAGGAGCAGAGGAGGAGCAGAGGAGGAGGAGCAGAGGAGGAGCAGAGGAGGAGGAGCAGAGGAGGAGCAGAGGAGGAGCAGAGGAGGAGGAGCAGAGGAGGAGCAGAGGAGGACAGGAGGAGGAGGAGCAGAGGAGGAGGAGCAGAGGAGGAGGAGCAGAGGAGGAGGATCAGAGGAGGAGGATCAGAGGAGGAGCAGAGGAGGAGGATCAGAGGAGGAGCAGAGGAGGAGGAGCAGAGGAGGAGCAGAGGAGGAGCAGAGGAGGAGGAGCAGAGGAGGATCAGAGGAGGACAGGAGGAGGAGCAGAGGAGGATCAGAGGAGGACAGGAGGAGGAGGAGCAGAGGAGGAGCAGAGGAGGAGGAGCAGAGGAGGACAGGAGGAGGAGCAGAGGAGGAGGAGCAGAGGAGGAGCAGAGGAGGAGCAGAGTATCAGAGGAGGAGGAGCAGAGGAGAAGGAGGAGAGTGCTGATCCGTGGCTGCGTCTCCTCCTCAGTGTCGTGCAGAAAGGCCTTGGACAGTCACACCGTCGCCGCTCATGAGTCTGAGGTTTACTGTAAATCCTGCTACGGGAGGAGGTACGGCCCCAAAGGCTACGGCTACGGACAAGGAGCCGGGGCCCTGAGCTCCGACCCGCAGGAGGCGCAACCGTGAGTCTGGGGAGGAGGAGGGAGGAGGAGGGAGGGCATCTGAGGCACGGGAGGAGGAGGAGGAGGAGGAGGAGGAGGAGGGAGGGCATCTGAGGCACGGGAGGAGGAGGAGGAGGAGGAGGGGGGGCATCTGAGGAGGAGGAGGAGGGGAGGAGGAGGAGGGAGGAGGAGGAGAGGAGGAGGAGGAGGGAGGAGGAGGGAGGGCATCTGAGGAGGAGGAGGAGGAGGAGGAGAGGAGGAGGAGGAGAGGAGGAGGAGGGAGGAGGAGGGAGGGCATCTGAGGCACGGGAGGGCATCTGAGGAGGAGGAGGAGGGAGGAGGAGGGAGGGCATCTGAGGAGGAGGAGGAGGAGGAGGGGAGGAGGAGGAGAGGAGGAGGAGGAGAGGAGGAGGGAGGGCATCTGAGGAGGAGGAGGGAGGAGGAGGGAGGGCATCTGAGGAGGAGGGAGGAGGAGGGGAGGAGGAGGAGAGGAGGAGGGAGGGAATGTGAGGAGGGGCGGAGGAGGAGAGGAGGAGGAGGGAGGGCATCTGAGGAGGAGGAGGAGGAGAGGAGGAGGAGGAGAGGAGGAGGAGGAGGAGGGGAGGAGGAGGAGGAGGAGAGGAGGAGGAGGAGAGGAGGAGGAGGAGGAGAGGAGGAGGAGGGAGGGCATCTGAGGAGGGGAGGAGGAGGAGAGGAGGAGGAGGGAGGGCATCTGAGGAGGAGGAGGAGAGGAGGAGGAGGAGAGGAGGAGGAGGAGAGGAGGAGGAGGAGGAGGAGGGAGGGCATCTGAGGAGGAGGAGGAGGAGGAGGGGAGGAGGAGGAGGAGGAGGAGGGAGGAGGAGGGAGGGCATCTGAGGCAGGAGGAGAAGGGGAGGAGGAGGAGGCAAAACTGGGGAGGTTCACTTTATTGTACTGTAAACAGAAAAATGCACCATAGTTTTTTCTTTCTTTGTTCTTCTGTTCTTTCTTCTGTTCTTTTTCTCTTCCTTTCATTGTTGTTTCCTTTGTTTGCTCTTTTTCATTCTTTCTTTCCTTCATTCGTTCTTTCTCTTTCTTCTGTTCTTTCTTTCATTCATTCGTTCTTCCGTTCATTCTTTCTTTCTTCTGTTCTTTCTTTTTGATTCTTTCTTTCCTTCGTTCGTTCTTTCTGTTTTTTCTGTTCTCTTTCTTCTTCTTTCTTTCTTTCATTCATTCTTCTGTTCTTTCTTTCTTCTGTTCTTTCTTTCTTCTGTTCTTTCTTCTGTTCTTTCTTCTGTTCTTTCTTCTGTTCTTTCTTTTATGTTCTTTCTCTTTTTTTCTTCTGTTCTTTTTCTTTCCTTCTTTTATTCGTTCTTTCTTTTTCAGTCTTTCTTTCGTTCGTTCTTTCATGCGTTCTGTTCTTTTTCTCTGTCTTTGTCGTTCGTTTGCTCTTTTTCGTTCTTTCTTCTGTTCTTTTTCGTTCTTTCTTCTGTTCTTTTTCGTTCTTTCTTCTGTTCTTTTTCGTTCTTTCTTCTGTTCTTTTTCTGTCTTTCTTTTAGGTTCTTTCTTTGTTGTTCGTTCATGTTCCGTCTCCATCTCTCCGTTTCAGATTTATTACAATATAAAACTGTGAATCTGCCACTTTTTCCTCTAAAAAAGTTATTTCTTCATGTCGTCTGCACTGAGACAGAGCAAAGGATCATGGTCTATGTAGTTCCCTCTGTTTTCTGCACTGAGACAGAGCAAAGGATCATGGTCTATGTAGTTCCCTCTGTTTTCTGCACTGAGACAGAGCAAAGGATCATGGTCTATGTAGTTCCTCTGTTTTCTGCACTGAGACGGAGCAAAGGATCATGGTCTATGTAGTTCCCTCTGTTTTCTGCACTGAGATGGAGCAAAGGATCATGGTCTATGTAGTTCCTCTGTTTTCTGCACTGAGACGGAGCAAAGGATCATGGTCTATGTAGTTCCTCTGTTTTCTGCACTGAGACGGAGCAAAGGATCATGGTCTATGTAGTTCCTCTGTTTTCTGCACTGAGACGGAGCAAAGGATCATGGTCTATGTAGTTCCCTCTGTTTTCTGCACTGAGACGGAGCAAAGGATCATGGTCTATGTAGTTCCTCTGTTTTCTGCACTGAGACGGAGCAAAGGATCATGGTCTATGTAGTTCCCTCTGTTTTCTGCACTGAGACAGAGCAAAGGATCATGGTCTATGTAGTTCCCTCTGTTTTCTGCACTGAGACGGAGCAAAGGATCATGGTCTATGTAGTTCCTCTGTGTTTTTAGCTCTTTCTGCATCAGAACTGTTCATTTAAGCAAAGAGATTCGATATATTGTGATGGTCCACGATGTTACTGTGAGACCTTTGACCAGACCATATCACAGTCAAGAGAAACGGGAGGGCATCTGACTCTTTTTCGTCTCCCTCAGGTCCAAAGCGAAGCCCCCGCCCTCCTCCTCCTCCTCCTCTTCTTCTTCTCCTGGTGGAAGCTCGAAGTTCGGTCAGAAGTTCGGAGGTTCTGATCGTTGTTCTCGCTGCTCCAAACCCGTTTACGCCGCCGAGAAGGTCATGGGCGGAGGAAAGGTACCGCCATGAATACGCGTAAAGCTGCACTGCGTAGCTTTTCGGCTGCTCGTTTCCACGGACGCCATGTTCCGCAGTGCGACATTAAACAGCTCCACTTTACCATTCGACCACAGGCGGATTTAGAGCTCAAAAAAACGCCTAGAAAAGACTCGCCTCTCCAGAGATCTCACCTGTAACTTGGCCTGGTTTGGTCTCCGTGACGACAGAAAGGTTTAAAGCCACACTGCGGAACATTCCAGACCAAAAAAACGCAATAACATCACCATGGAGAAAAGCTACGCTGTGAAGTTTAAACACGCAAACCCTCAGATTTAGGCTTTTTTTTTAGTTCTTCTCTCAAACAAACAGAAAACGCTCTGTTCCACCTTGTGATGTCATCATGTGGCGATACAGGAAGTGCTCCACTGTGTTTTTAAACCCCGAAGACCCACGACATCGTACACGACTCAGAGGAACATGTTTGTATAACGGCAGAACTTTGTAAGTGTAAAAGACAGAAACGTCCTTTTCCCCTCTGAAAGTGCAGACATAGAGGTTTCCGTACATTTCTGCGGCTTTATCCTACGTCACACTCACGCTGTGTGATGACGTGAGCAAAACGAGTGTCCAACAGGAACTTTGTTTTCCCCAAACTCATGCGCTCCGTCCATTTTGATGGAGCCAAACTTTGCCAAAGAGTGAAGTGAGTCAAGATGGTCGACTCCTCTGACTGTGTGTGTTTATAACGAGGGAAAAAGTCGCTCTAAGTGGAGTTAATTCTCACACACATGGAAAATGACACATCTTGGTGTGTGTAATTGTGCATCTCTTTCTATTTTTATTTAAAGGTTTATTTCAGTCCAAATGAACAAATCCAAATGTAATTTCCACCCTGGAAATGCAGAAGTGCTGTGGCTCTGGCCGTGGTCCTGACAGGAGCTGTTTCCAGGACTGGACCAGGAAAGTCATGGAGCCACTGCACTTTTTTTGTTTTTAGGGCAATAAGGAGATTTTTAATTTACTTACAGACTTGAGATTTTACATTTTTGTAGCTCAGGCCCTAAATTAAAAAGTTGTTTCTACATGTTTGCTGTGTGTTTTGTATAAAAGAGTGAATTTTATTTTCAGTTTTTTTTTTCATCTCTATTTCTGGTCCTGTAGCTTTTCTCACAGCCTCATGACACAACTACAGCAGCAGATTGTGAAATAACAGGTTGGACTGAACAAAAGGAGGTAGAACACTTCATTAGGGGTAAAAGGGGCAGTTTTAAAAGCAAAATTAAGAACAAAATCCAGGTGAGGAGAAAAGTACTAAAACTGCCCTCAGGTCTTCAGGGTTAAACTCCACAGACCTTCAGCAGAATCATTTCAGACCCGGAGTTGATGAACTCGACTGAACTAAAGGTAAAAGGAGCTGGAAAAATACTTGGAAAACGACCACTTCATGACATCACGAGGTGGAACAGAGCGTCTGGAGCGTTGGAGACGTAGAATCACGACTCCTGTGGGGGTTTCGTGTGTTTCAGCCGTGGCATAAAACGTGTTTCCGCTGCGCTCGATGTGGGAAAAGTCTGGAGTCGACGACAGTGACCGACAAGGACGGAGAAATCTACTGTAAAGGTCTGAACCAGGACTAAACCAGGACTAAAACAGGACTAAACCAGGACTAAACCAGGACTGAACCAGGACTGAACCAGGACTAAACCAGGACTAAACCAGGACTGAACCAGGACTGAACCAGGACTAAACCAGGACTAAACCAGGACTGAACCAGGACTAAACCAGGACTGAACCAGGACTGAACCAGGACTAAACCAGGACTGAACCAGGACTAAACCAGGACTGAACCAGGACTGAACCAGGACTAAACCAGGACTAAACCAGGACTAAACCAGGACTGAACCAGGACTAAACCAGGACTAAACCAGGGCTAAAGCAGGACTGAACCAGGACTGAACCAGGATTAAACCAGGACTAAACCAGGACTGAACCAGGTCTGAACCAGGACTGAACCAGGACTGAACCAGGACTGAACCAGGGACTAAACGTGGACTAAACCAGGACTAAACCAGGACTGAACCAGGGACCGAACCAGGGACTAAACCAGGACTAAACCAGGACTGAACCAGGACTAGAACAGGACTAAACCAGGACTAAACCAGGACTAAACCAGGACTAAACCAGGACTGAACCAGGACTAAACCAGGACTAAACCAGGACTAAACCAGGACTGAACCAGGACTAAACCAGGACTAAACCAGGACTGAACCAGGACTGAACCAGGACTAAACCAGGACTAAACCAGGACTAAACCAGGACTAAACCAGGACTGAACCAGGACTAAAACCAGGACTAAACCAGGACTAAACCAGGACTAAACCAGGACTGAACCAGGACTAAACCAGGACTAAACCAGGACTAAACCAGGACTGAACCAGGACTAAACCAGGACTGAACCAGGACTAAACCAGGACTGAACCAGGACTGAACCAGGACTGAACCAGGTCTGAACCAGGACTGAACCAGGACTAAACCAGGACTAAACCAGGACTAAACCAGGACTAAACCAGGACTAAACCAGGACTAAACCAGGACTAAACCAGGACTAAACCAGGATTAAACCAGGACTAAACCAGGATTAAACCAGGATTAAACCAGGACTAAACCAGGACTAAACCAGGATTAAACCAGGATTAAACCAGGACTAAACCAGGATTAAACCAGGACTAAACCAGGATTAAACCAGGATTAAACCAGGACTAAACCAGGACTAAACCAGGATTAAACCAGGACTAAACCAGGACTAAACCAGGACTAAACCAGGACTAAACCAGGATTAAACCAGGACTAAACCAGGACTAAACCAGGACTAAACCAGGACTAAACCAGGATTAAACCAGGACTAAACCAGGATTAAACCAGGATTAAACCAGGACTAAACCAGGACTAAACCAGGATTAAACCAGGACTAAACCAGGATTAAACCAGGACTAAACCAGGACTAAACCAGGACTGAACCAGGACTAAACCAGGACTAAACCAGGATTAAACCAGGACTAAACCAGGATTAAACCAGGACTAAACCAGGACTAAACCAGGACTAAACCAGGACTGAACCAGGACTAAACCAGGACTGAACCAGGACTAAACCAGGACTAAAGCAGGACTGAACCAGGACTGAACCAGGATTAAACCAGGACTAAACCAGGACTGAACCAGGTCTGAACCAGGACTGAACCAGGACTGAACCAGGACTGAACCAGGGACTAAACGTGGACTAAACCAGGACTGAACCAGGACTGAACCAGGACTAAACCAGGACTAAACCAGGGACTAAACGTGGACTAAACCAGGACTAAACCAGGACTGAACCAGGGACCGAACCAGGGACTAAACCAGGACTAAACCAGGACTAAACCAGGATTAAACCAGGACTAAACCAGGATTAAACCAGGACTAAACCAGGACTAAACCAGGACTAAACCAGGATTAAACCAGGACTAAACCAGGATTAAACCAGGACTAAACCAGGATTAAACCAGGACTAAACCAGGACTAAACCAGGATTAAACCAGGACTAAACCAGGACTAAACCAGGATTAAACCAGGACTAAACCAGGATTAAACCAGGATTAAACCAGGACTAAACCAGGACTAAACCAGGATTAAACCAGGCCAGAAACAAGGACTAAACTACAACTATCCCAGGACTAATCAGGGACTTAATGAGGTCTAAGACAGAACTAAACCAGGATTAAACTAGGACTGAACCAGGACTAAAACAGGACTAAACTAGGACTAAACCAGGACTAAACTAGGACTGAACCAGGACTAAAACAGGATTAAACTAGGACTAAACCAGGACTAAACCAGGACTACAGTAGAACTGAACCACATCCAAACCAGGGAAAAAACTCAGTCCCAAACCAGATCTAAAGCAAGACTAAAGTAGGACTAAACCAGGTCTAGCCCAGATCCAAACCAGGTCTAAGCTAGGACTCAGGTGGAACTCAACCTGGACTAAACTAGTACTGAACCAGGACTAAACCAGGGCTAGACTAGAACTAAACCACATCCAAACTAGAAAAAAACTCTACTACAGTAGGACTAAGCCAGGACTAAACCAAGACCAAAGTGGGACTAAACCAGGTCTAAGACAGGACCAAAGTGGGACTAAACCAGGACTAGGCCAGAACCAAACCAGGACTTGAGTAAAAGACAGGCACGTGGTTTATTTATTGAACCTTTTTACCAAAAACATGCAACTTTTACAAAACCATAAATGTCCAAACGTCCCTTTTCCCGGTTTGTGCCACAGAAACACAGGCATCGTCTTTAGCCTCATTTGAACTGCCCCGGGGCGACTCCTGCGCCCTCTGCTGGCCATTTGTGACCACAGCACTCAGGGCAATATATTAACTTAGGAACTATACATTTCTATTTCCTTTTGTGTCCATATTTTTAGGTTTTAAAGAAGACATATTGTGCTTCTGTCTGTTCTGTGATCGACTGTGATAGAAAGAATCTGAGACTGTGGAGTTTAGACCATTTAATCCACAAGATCTGAGCTAAAACGACTTCATTCAAGAAACAAACTAAACCAGGACTAAACCAGGACTAAACCAGGTCTAAACCAGGACTAAACCAGGACTAAACCAGGGCTAAACCAGGACTAAACCAGGACTAAACCAGGGCTAAACCAGGGCTAAACCAGGACTAAACCAGGACTAAAACAGGGCTAAACCAGGACTAAACCAGGGACTAAACCAGGGACTAAACCAGGACTAAACCAGGGCTAAACCAGGACTAAACCAGGGACTAAACCAGGGCTAAACCAGGACTAAACCAGGACTAAACCAGGACTAAACCAGGGACTAAACCAGGACTAAACCAGGACTAAACCAGGACTAAACCAGGACTAAACCAGGGCTAAACCAGGGACTAAACCAGGACTAAACCAGGGCTAAACCAGGGACTAAACCAGGACTAAACCAGGGCTAAACCAGGACTAATCCAGGGACTAAACCAGGGCTAAACAAGGGACTAAACCAGGACTAAACCAGGGCTAAACCAGGACTAAACCAGGACTAAACCAGGGCTAAACCAGGACTAAACCAGGGCTAAACCAGGACTAAACCAGGACTAAACCAGGGCTAAACCAGGACTAAACCAGGGCTAAACCAGGGACTAAACCAGGACTAAACCAGGGCTAAACCAGGACTAAACCAGGACTAAACCAGGGACTAAACCAGGGCTAAACCAGGGACTAAACCAGGACTAAACCAGGACTAAAACCAGGGACTAAACCAGGGCTAAACCAGGGACTAAACCAGGACTAAACCAGGACTAAACCAGGGCTAAACCAGGGACTAAACCAGGACTAAACCAGGGCTAAACCAGGACTAAACCAGGACTAAACCAGGACTAAACCAGGACTAAACCAGGGCTAAACCAGGGACTAAACCAGGACTGAACCAGGACTAAAGCAGGACTAAAGCAGGACTAAAGCAGGACTAAAGCAGGACTAAAGCAGGCACCTAATACCTCCTCTTTAAATCTAACTTCAGAGGGAAAAACTACTATAACCTGATTAAACGCGCTGAAAAGTCCATTTGGCACAATATGTCTCCTTTAAAAATGATGTTTCAGGTACTTTGGGGTGATTTTAGAAAGAGGAAAAACCTGTCGGCGGTTACAGTTTAAGGCAGCAGCTTTTTTCACAGATTTTACACAGGAATCGAACCTTCAAACTACAAAAATAAATACTACAGCTCTGTGCTTTGGTCCTCCGTCTTGTGATTGGTCAGATCTGGGGGCGTGTCTCAAAAGGAGCCGTCTGATTGGTCGAAAAACAGTGGTTTGAAACCTACGCGAGCTCTGATTGGTCCAGACAAGCACTGGAGACATTTCATTGGTCGGAAAGAAGGAGCGAACACGTGTGTCTGTAGCAGCTCTGTGATTGGTCGGCGGTCAGTGGGCGTGTCCCTGAAGCAGCGCTGGGATTGGTCCGTGGTGAGTGGGCGTGTCCGCGAAGCTGCGCTGGGATTGGTCCGTGGTGAGTGGGCTGCGCTCTCATTGGTCAGACCATGTTGCCGGGGCCGAACAGACTCTGGTCCAGGGACGTCTGCTGGGTCCAGTCCACGAGCGACGGCTTCAGGAGCCCACAACATCTGAGCTGGAAGAACGAGCCCAGGTTCCTCAGCACGCCCAGACTGAGGAGAGGAAAAGAGGTCTAAAGCAGGACTAAACCAGGACTAAACCAGGACTAGACCAGGACTAAACCAGGACTAAACCAGGACTAAACAAGGACTAGACCAGGACTAAACCAGGACTAAACCAGGACTAAACCAGGACTAGACCAGGACTACACCAGGACTACACCAGGACTACACCAGGCCCAGACTGAGGAGAGGAAAAGAGGACTAAAGCAGGACTAAACCAGGACTAAACCAGGACTAGACCAGGACTAGACCAGGACTACACCAGGCCCAGACTGAGGAGAGGAAAAGAGGACTAAAGCAGGACTAAACCAGGACTAGACCAGGACTAGACCAGGACTAGACCAGGACTACACCAGGACTACACCAGGACTAAACCAGGACTAAAGCAGGACTAAACCAGGACTAAACCAGGACTAGACCAGGACTAGACCAGGACTACACCAGGCCCAGACTGAGGAGAGGAAAAGAGGTCTAAACCAGGACTAAACCAGGACTAAACCAGGACTAAACCAGGACTAGACCAGGACTAAACAAGGACTAAACCAGGACTAAACCAGGACTAAACCAGGACTAAACCAGGACTAGACAAGGACTAAACAAGGACTAAACCAGGACTAAACCAGGCCCAGACTGAGGAGAGGAAAAGAGGACTAAACCAGGACTAAACCAGGACTAAACCAGGTCTAAAGCAGGACTAAACCAGGCCCAGACTGAGGAGAGGAAAAGAGGTCTAAACCAGGACTAAACCAGGACTAAAGCAGGACTAAAGCAGGACTAAAGCAGGACTAAACCAGGACTAAACCAGGTCTAAACCAGGACTAAACCAGGACTAAAGGAGGACTAAAGCAGGACTAAAGCAGGACTAAAGCAGGACTAAAGCAGGACTAAACCAGGACTAAACCAGGACTAAACCAGGACTAAACCAGGTCTAAACCAGGACTAAACCAGGACTAAACCAGGACTAAACCAGGACTAAACCAGGACTAAACCAGGACTAAACCAGGCCCAGACTGAGGAGAGGAAAAGAGGTCTAAACCAGGACTAAACCAGGACTAAACCAGGACTAAACCAGGACTAAACCAGGACTAAACCAGGACTAAACCAGGCCCAGACTGAGGAGAGGAAAAGAGGTCTAAACCAGGACTAAACCAGGACTAAACCAGGACTAAACCAGGACTAAACCAGGTCTAAAGCAGGACTAAACCAGGCCCAGACTGAGGAGAGGAAAAGAGGTCTAAACCAGGACTAAAGCAGGACTAAAGCAGGACTAAACCAGGACTAAACCAGGACTAAACCAGGTCTAAACCAGGTCTAAAGCAGGACTAAACCAGGACTAAACCAGGTCTAAAGCAGGACTAAACCAGGACTAAACCAGGTCTAAAGCAGGACTAAACCAGGCCCAGACTGAGGAGAGGAAAAGAGGTCTAAACCAGGACTAAAGCAGGACTAAAGCAGGACTAAACCAGGACTAAACCAGGACTAAACCAGGTCTAAACCAGGTCTAAAGCAGGACTAAACCAGGACTAAACCAGGTCTAAAGCAGGACTAAACCAGGACTAAACCAGGCCCAGACTGAGGAGAGGAAAAGAGGTCTAAACCAGGACTAAAGCAGGACTAAAGCAGGACTAAAGCAGGACTAAACCAGGACTAAACCAGGACTAAACCAGGACTAAACCAGGCCCAGACTGAGGAGAGGAAAAGAGGTCTAAACCAGGACTAAACCAGGACTAAACCAGGACTAAACCAGGTCTAAAGCAGGACTAAACCAGGACTAAACCAGGTCTAAAGCAGGACTAAACCAGGACTAAACCAGGACTAGACCAGGACTAGACCAGGACTAGACCAGGACTAAAGCAGGCCCAGACTGAGGAGAGGAAAAGAGGACTAAACCAGGACTAAACCAGGACTAAACCAGGACTAGACCAGGACTAGACCAGGACTAGACCAGGACTAAACCAGGACTAAACCAGGACTAGACCAGGACTAAACCAGGACTAAACCAGGCCCAGACTGAGGAGAGGAAAAGAGGTCTAAACCAGGACTAAACCAGGAGTAAATCAGGACTAAACCAGGACTAAACCAGGCCCAGACTGAGGAGAGGAAAAGAGGACTAAACCAGGACTAAACCAGGACTAGACCAGGACTAGACCAGAACTAGACCAGGACTAGACTAGGACTAGACTAGGACTAGACCAGGACTAAACCAGGACTAGACCAGGACTAAACCAGGAGTAAACCAGGACTAGACCAGGACTAGACCAGGACTAGACCAGGACTAGACCAGGACTAAAGCAGGACTAAACCAGGACTAGACCAGGACTAGACCAGGACTAAAGCAGGACTAAAGCAGGACTAAAGCAGGACTAAACCAGGACTAGACCAGGACTAAACCAGGACTAGACCAGGAGTAAACCAGGACTAAACCAGGACTAGACCAGGACTAAACCAGGACTAAACCAGGTCTAACTCACTTGTACGGGTTCTGCCTCAGGGACATGTTCTGTCGTAGTTTTCCGAGACTTTTGATTTCAGACGTCGTCAAACCCAAGAACGAAATCTGCACAAACAGGAACAAGACATGAGAAATATAAACATAATATAAATATAAACATAAATATAAATATAATATAATATAAATATAATATAAATATATAGTATAAATATAAATATAATATAAATATAAATATAGTATAAATATAAATATAGTATAAATATAAATATAATATAAATATAAATATAGTATAAATATAAATATAATATAAATATAAATATAAATATAGTATAAATATAAATATAGTATAAATATAAATATAATATAAATATAGTATAAATATAAATATAATATAAATATAAATATAAATATAGTATAAATATAAATATAGTATAAATATAAATATAGTATAAATATAAATATAATATAAATATAAATATAATATAAATATAGTATAAATATAAATATAATATAAATATAAATATAATATAAATATAGTATAAATATAAATATAGTATAAATATAAATATAATATAAATATAAATATAATATAAATATAAATATAGTATAAATATAAATATAATATAAATATAAATATAAATATAATATAAATATAGTATAAATATAAATATAGTATAAATATAAATATAGTATAAATATAAATATAATATAAATATAGTATAAATATAAATATAGTATAAATATAAATATAAATATAAATATAGTATAAATATAAATATAGTATAAATATAGTATAAATATAAATATAGTATAAATATAAATATAATATAAATATAAATATAATATAAATATAAATATAGTATAAATATAAATATAGTATAAATATAAATATAGTATAAATATAAATATAATATAAATATAAATATAATATAAATATAAATATAATATAAATATAAATATAGTATAAATATAAATATAGTATAAATATAATATAAATATAATATAAATATAAATATAATATAAATATAAATATACTCAGACTAAAGACCTTTTCATCAGGCTTTAATTGTGGAACTTTCATTGCAAAATGTTTCTGTTCAAACATGAATCCCTCCCAACACAAATCTGAGCGAGTTCAGTCTGAGGGGAGTAAAACCTCTGACATAAACTCTGCTTTAGTCCGTTTTAGTTTTATTTCACCTCCAGCAGAGGGCGCTGCAGGAGAACCAGTCAGGAGGACTCATAGAACCATAGTTACACTGTAGTTACACGGCCCTGACGGAGCTGCACGAGGCGGAGCTCCAGCACCATTTCATACATCACCATAAACATAGTGAGTTATATATCGTCAAGTACATATATGAGATGATATGAGTTATAGAACATAGAGTACGTACAGCAAAACGCTCAGGTTCTCTGATTTTACTACTTATAGGTTTGTGTTTGAGTAAAATGAACGTTTTTGTTTCATTCTATAAACGACTGACAACATTTTCCCCAAATTCCAAATAAAAATCTTGTCATTTAGAGCATTTATTTGCAGAAAATGACAAAAAAGATTAAATGTTTTCAGACCTCAAATAATGAGAAGAAAACAAAATCATATTCGTTTTAAATACTAATGTTTGAACTTAGGAAGAGTTCAGAAATCAATAACCCTGATTATGAATCACTCCTTTTCCTCCTTAAATCAGGTGTGGTTCAGGTTCTCCTCATCAGAGCCTCATGAAGCAGAATGAGGTTCAGGTTCTCCTCATCAGAGCCTCATGAAGCAGAATGAGGTTCAGGTAAATATAGTGTTTTATATATCACAGAGTAAATATAGTGTTTTATATATCACAGAGTAAATATAGTGTTTTATATATCACAGAGTAAATATAGTGTTTTATATATCACAGAGTAAATATAGTGTTTTATATATCACAGAGTAAATATAGTGTTTTATATATCACAGAGTAAATATAGTGTTTTATATATCACAGAGTAAATATAGTGTTTTATATATCACAGAGTAAATATAGTGTTTTATATATCACAGAGTATATATAGTGTTTTATATATCACAGAGTAAATATAGTGTTTTATATATCACAGAGTAAATATAGTGTTTTATATATCACAGAGTAAATATAGTGTTTTATATATCACAGAGTAAATATAGTGTTTTATATATCACAGAGTAAATATAGTGTTTTATATATCACAGAGTAAATATAGTGTTTTATATATCACAGAGTAAATATAGTGTTTTATATATCACAGAGTAAATATAGTGTTTTATATATCACAGAGTAAATATAGTGTTTTATATATCACAGAGTAAATATAGTGTTTTATATATCACAGAGTAAATATAGTGTTTTATATATCACAGAGTAAATATAGTGTTTTATATATCACAGAGTAAATATAGTGTTTTATATATCACAGAGTAAATATAGTGTTTTATATATCACAGAGTAAATATAGTGTTTTATATATCACAGAGTAAATATAGTGTTTTATATATAATAGAGTATATATAGTGTTTTATATATCACAGAGTAAATATAGTGTTTTATATATCACAGAGTATATATAGTGTTTTATATATCACAGAGTAAATATAGTGTTTTATATATCACAGAGTATATATAGTGTTTTATATATCACAGAGTAAATATAGTGTTTTATATATCACAGAGTATATATAGTGTTTTATATATCACAGAGTAAATATAGTGTTTTATGTATCACAGAGTAAATATAGTGTTTTATATATCACAGAGTAAATATAGTGTTTTATGTATCACAGAGTAAATATAGTGTTTTATGTATCACAGAGTAAATATAGTGTTTTATATATCACAGAGTAAATATAGTGTTTTATGTATCACAGAGTAAATATAGTGTTTTATGTATCACAGAGTAAATATAGTGTTTTATATATCACAGAGTATATATAGTGTTTTATATATAATAGAGTATATATAGTGTTTTATATATCACAGAGTAAATATAGTGTTTTATATATAATAGAGTATATATAGTGTTTTATGTATCACAGAGTATATATGAGAGCTTTACAGACCTGGTAGAGCTGCACGAGCAGGGTGATGGAGCTCCAGCAGCTGTGGTACAGAGACAGCAGCAGAATGGAGAACACCCACGGAGAGGAGAAGACACACCCAGAGATCAGAGCCCAGGGCTGGGCTTCAGAGGGGAGCGAGGGGCAGTGGGACCTCCAGACTGAGAGATGGATACAGGTAAAAGGTTCATACAGGCTCAGGGTACTGATTATTGATGGTTTATAAAAAGTGCAAATACAGTTTGATTAATGTGACATCTAACACATAGTTTAGCATCTTTTCGTATGAACTTCATTAAAGTGGAACTCCGGCACGTTTGGAGCTAAAGTCTGTTGCTCGAGGTGGTGGAATTCTGTCAGAAAAACAAACTAGTGCAGTGATGGGGGCAAGTTCTGAACTAGTGCAGTGATGGGGGCAAGTTCTGAACTAGTGCAGTGATGGGGCAAGTTCTGAACTAGTGTAGTGATGGGGGCAAGTTCTGAACTAGTGCAGTGATGGGGGCAAGTTCTGAACTAGTGTAGTGATGGGGGCAAGTTCTGAACTAGTGTAGTGATGGGGCAAGTTCTGAACTGGTGCAGTGATGGGGGCAAGTTCTGAACTAGTGCAGTGATGAGGCAAGTTCTGAACTAGTGTAGTGATGGGGGCAAGTTCTGAACTAGTGTAGTGATGAGGGGCAAGTTCTGAACTAGATTGCAGTGATGGGGGCAAGTTCTGAACTAGTGTGTAGTGATGGGGGCAAGTTCTGAACTGAGTGTAGTGATGGGGCAAGTTCTGAACTAGTGTAGTGATGGGGGCAAGTTCTGAACTGAGTGCAGTGATGGGGCAAGTTCTGAACTAGTGCAGTGATGGGGCAGAGTTCTGAACTGAGTGTAGTGATGAGGGCAAGTTCTGAACTGGTGTAGTGATGGGGCAGAAGTTCTGAACTGGTGAAGTGATGGGGCAGGAGTTCTGAACTAGTGTAGTGATGGGGGCAGGAGTTCTGAACTAGTGCAGTGATGAGGGGCAAGTTCTGAACTAGTGCAGTGATGGGGGCAAGTTCTGAACTAGTGCATTGATGGGGGCAAGTTCTGAACTTCCACGTAAAACACCAATTTGCTGCAGACTGAAGAAGCTTAACTCCACTTTAACCCATCTGACAACAGCCACGAGTCTAACAAACCAAACGCTCTGGTTCACTCATTAGTGTCTGGAAATGTTAGAAAACAACTTTAGAAGCACCTCACACTTCCCTCTGCTGATTTCCCACTGCACAGGCCAAAGCCCAACTTGCCCCCATCACTGCACTAGTTCAGAACTTGCCCCCATCACTACACTAGTTCAGAACTTGCCCCCATCACTGCACTAGTTCAGAACTTGCCCCATCACTACACTAGTTCAGAACTTGCCCCCATCACTACACTAGTTCAGAACTTGCCCCCATCACTGCACTAGTTCAGAACTTGCCCCCATCACTACACTAGTTCAGAACTTGCCCCCATCACTACACTAGTTCAGAACTTGCCCCCATCACTACACTAGTTCAGAACTTGCCCCCATCACTGCACTAGTTCAGAACTTGCCCCATCACTGCACTAGTTCAGAACTTGCCCCATCACTGCACTAGTTCAGAACTTGCCCCATCACTGCACTAGTTCAGAACTTGCCCCCATCACTGCACTAGTTCAGAACTTGCCCCCATCACTGCACTAGTTCAGAACTTGCCCCCATCACTACACTAGTTCAGAACTTGCCCCCATCACTGCACTAGTTCAGAACTTGCCCCCATCACTACACTAGTTTGTTGCCTTCACAGACTCACACACAGTCAGATCTCCACAGAGGAAACACTGATCTGTGCCGTTTTTTGGCTCCTGACAGAATTCCACCTCCTCTAGAAACTGACTTTAGCTTCAAACGTGCCCGAGTTCAAACTTAAGGCTCTGGGAATAAACAGTGGTCATTTGGATCATTATTGCGCCCTCTGCTGGTGGTTTCTATAATTCCTCTGGTCCTCCATCGTCGTACCGGTGTTTTTCTCCTGTGATCTCGTGTGTGTTTATGGGCACGTGTGAGTCTGGTTTTCGTGCGTTTAGACTCACAGAGCACAGCGCCGTAGAACATCCAGACGCCCATCAGGGACATGGAGAGGAGGAAGAGAACGAAGAAGTGATGGTTCCTCGCTCCTGGAACAACAACCACACAGAACACTTCAGAGTCCAACTGTGATGGGAAATATGTGTTTAAATCAGCGTTCGGTTCACAGGACGCGTTTAAACAGCAACGGGCATTTCACAACGTGTTTATAAAAGTCTGAACTACAGTTACCGACGCAGCTGTTCGTCCAGATGGAGCGATGGTCGTGTTTTCTGAGTGTATTTGTGTATTTTTCTGTATATTTGTGTATATTTTTCTGTATATTTGTGTGTTACCGATGCAGTTGTTGGTCCAGATGGAGAGACAGTCATGTTATGTGACTGTATTTGTGTATTTTTCTGTATTTTTCTGTATATTTGTGTATATTTTAGTATCTTTGTGTGTTACCGATGCAGTTGTTGGTCCAGATGGAGAGACGGTCATGTTATGTGACTGTATTTGTGTATTTTTCTGTATTTTTGTGTATTTTTCTGTATATTTGTGTATATTTTAGTATCTTTGTGTGTTACCGATGCAGTTGTTGGTCCAGATGGAGTGAAGGTCATGTTATGTGACTGTATTTGTGTATTTTTCTGTATTTTTCTGTATATTTGTGTATATTTTAGTATCTTTGTGTGTTACCGATGCAGTTGTTAGTCCAGATGGAGTGATGGTCGTGTTTTGCGACACACGAGTCACAGGTGAAGCAGTGATACGTCCGCACAGGCTTCTTTATCTGAAACACAAACAGAGTTTTCAAGGGTCCGGAGTTGTGTTTTGTTTCATTTCCACATGTTTAACACACAAACCTGCACATTTAGGCGGCTTAACGCTCACAAGAGTCAGTTTTGTGTAATATGTGATGAGTTTATGTCCAACATTTATTGTATTTTGGATAAATTTATGGTTTGGAATAGAAAAAAAAGAAAAACAAAACAAACATGTAAGCTATTTAAATCTACCCGTCCTAAACAAATGCAAACATAAGCTCTGTGTAACACTCACCATACAGGACGTACAGAACACTCTGGGGTCCAAACATCCGGCCTCAGCCAAAACCAACACGTTCTGAAACACCAGAGGGAAATCACAGGTGAGATTCATGTGCAAAGAGACTTTATTACTTAATGTTCCACAGTGCGCCATAATAAAGGGTCAGAATGTTAAGTTTGATGAATAAATTAGACGCGTCGCAGCAAAAAAAACAGACAATCCCATAGATCCCGACCGAACGGGTTTAGGCTGAAGTAAAAAGTACTTCTAAGGCCTAAACTTATTAAAAAATGACAGAATTTAGAGAAAGAAAAGCAGCGAGTTTGTGTTTACAGTTTCACTCACGAATTACTGTAAATATAAGAGACAAAATATAATATAAATATAATTGACCTCTCGAACGGAAAGACACAAGTTTTGCTTAATTTACTTATTTTATGTATTTATTTTGTGCATTTATTTATTTTATTAATTCATTTATTTATTATTATTACATTTTAAGCTTTATGCATTTTAACACTTTTTATTTAAAACAGTTTTGCTTAATTTATTTACTTATTTTATTTTACGTATTTATTATAATTTTTTTATGTATTTATTTTTATTTTATTCATTTATTTATTATTATTAAATTTTTACCTTTATGCATTTTAACACTTTTTATTTAAAACAGTTTTGCTTAATTTATTTACTTATTTTATTTTACGTATTTATTATAATTTTTTTTTTTATGTATTTATTTTTATTTTATTCATTTATTTATTATTATTAAATTTTTACCTTTATGCATTTTAACACTTTTTACTTAAAACGGTTTTGCTTAATTTATTTACTTTATTAATAAAATTTTAATTTTATGTATTTTTGTATGTATTTATTTATTTAATTTTATTCATTTATGTATTTTTATTATTACATACTAACAGAAATACATGTTTTTTTTATAAAGATTCTGTTCTTCGAAGGTTCTACTGACTCTTTCTCTGCTCAAATAACTCGTGTATATTTATTTTATTTGTCCTTTTTACCGTAAGAAACGTCCGCCCGCCGCTCTGTTCCCGGACGCATCTTTAAATATTTATTCATTTCACCACAAACGCACAGGGAGCAGTGACGCCAATGGGGAGACTTTTCCAGGGCTGAAATTCTAGATCCTAGTGAAGGCGAGTTTAAAAACACGGTGGAGCGTTTCCTCTTTTAAGCCCGTGACATCACAAGGAGGAGCAGAGTGTTTTCAGTTTGACAGAAGCACTAGTTTCCCCGGGACAGTCCCAGTTTTCAGCCCCAGCGGATTTATCCAAAACCGGCGATTTGTCCCAGTTTTACACAACAAACGTCCCAAATGTCTCTATTTTGGACCAATTTAACACGTGGCGACATTAAAAAGAGGCGTAAACTGTCATTTGTTGAGGTAAAACACAGAAGAGCTGCTTAAAAATGATCAAAAACACAAAGAAAATGAGACTACACTGACTCACAGGTTAGTCCTGAAAAGGCCGAGTGCAGAACAGTTTTCCTTAATTTCGGCAGAATTTTATTATTACTTTTACTTATTTTATGTTGTATTTATTTATTTATTTTATTTTATGTATTTATGTATGTATTTGTTTATTTTATTAATTTAATTATTATGATTATTATTATGATTATTATTTAATTTTTAGCTTTATGCGTTTTAACACTTTTTACTTAAAACTGTTTTGTTTAATTTATTTACTAATTTTTATTTATTTTTTATTTTATGTATGCATTTATTTATTTTTTACTTTATTCATTTATTTATTATTTCATTTTTTAGCTTTACGCATTTTAACACTAGAACAATTTTGCTTAATTTATTTACTTATTTTATGTTATTTTGTTTATTTATTATGTATTTATTTTTATTTTATTAATATATTATTACATTTTTTGCATTTTAACACTTTTTATTTAGAACAGTTTTGTTGAATTTATTTTATTTTTTATTTTATGTGTTTTGTATGCATTTATTTTATTCATCTATTTATTATAATTTCATTTTTAGCTTTACACATTTTAACACTTTATTTGAAACAATTTTGCTTAATTTATTTATTTTATTTTTTATTAAATCTATGACGAATTATTTTAATTTTATGTATTTATTTATATTTTATTCATTTATTTATTATTTCATTTTTAGCTTTATGCATTTTAACACTATTTATTTATTGCTTTAATTTATGATTTCCCGTCTTTTCTTGTATTAATTTGCAGTAATAAAGTGCAGTGGAATATTCCCAACCAGCACAAACCGAAAGTGTCCCTGTTTTTTATTTGACTCCAGCTCATGTTTGTGACGAGGAAACATTAGAACAGAGATCACAGAATAGTTTTGATTATTTAAGCTTAAAGACGTGACTAATGTTTGTATTTCATTGGGATCAAAAGTGAAAGTGTCACCATCTTCTTCTGGTCCTCGGTGGCCCGGATCACCCCGGGGTCCGTCCTGCAGCAGCGGAAGTAGAAATACAAGAGACACGTGAAGTTTAGGGTGAACAGGATCTGAACCAGCGGCCCGGGACTCTGTGCAGGCCAGGGTTAAGGAAAAGAGTCAGATGCCCTCCCGGGAAAAAAGCGGAGGTCGAATCCTGCACCAAAAAAGTTACACAGTGCAACTTTAAAGCCCTTTCTGTGTTCATTAAATGATCGATCTTTCTTCAGTGAAGCAAATTTATTTTAGTATATTGAGCATAATTTGGGAGGGTTTTAGCTTTAATATGAGACATTTCTAAAACCAATCGATTCATTTAAAGTCAGGTTATGAGATTTTGTTTCTACAAAATGGATAAGAGACAAGACTTTTGTCAGGGACTGTACACGAGTGGACTGAGCTCACATGAGGCTCCTGTTGCCACGGTTACAGGCTCCATATGTGGAAATCCTCCCGCGAGTATCATAGCAACACAAGAGCCAATCATGAGTGAGGAGGTTAAATGTGGCGCCTCCTCCTGGCAGAGCTGATGCATCATATATACGGACTATGGATGTGATACTCTGCACCTGCAGGACACTGGATTTACCTGATTCTGCACAAGAAGAAGAAACTTTGAGCTTTAAATAGTTTAAGTCACTGATTTATGTTGTTTGTTCTGTTCCGTACGAACAACAATAGAGTCACAATTTAACCAAATTCTCTTTACTTTCTGCTCGTTAAATTCTGCTCGTTCAGATTCTAGTCACATTAGATATTGTGACTGTTTGAGATATTTTGTCATTTTATTTCAGAAATCGTCACTCGGGGGAAAGCGGGAAGGGAACTTACTTAGCAACGAAACGAGCTGTCAATCAAACCTGTTGCTAACACTAGGGGGAGGGGCCTCGGGGAATGAAGGCGTCTGATTGGTCCGTTATTTATGTTCAGATCTTAGTTTAGGAACAAAACAGAGAAATGAAAAGTTCAGGATCCTGTGTGGCGGCTTCAGACGAACAGTTTAAGTCCAGAATGACGAGGCTCAGAGCAGCAGGTCCAGACAGAGGGACGAGAAGATCCTAATGTGAAGGAGCCGAAGAGCCTCCTGGAGCACTTCCTGTTTGGCACGCGGCGGCTAACGGGTTAGCTTAGTCCACTCGTATATACGGACTGTGGGCTGAACGCAGCTTAAAGCGTTTTAACGAGCGACTGAAGTGTGGATGAATAAATAAAAGGATATCAGGGAGGAACCAGAGGAACCAGGTGAGCAGCATCCAGAACACAGAGGCCACGAGGGCCGAGGAGGGCAGCACCGTCTGGAACTCCGGGCTGCGCATGTGCCTGAGGAGGAGAACAGCAGCTTTGATTAGTCTTTAATTATGTCTTAAGAATAAACACGGACGCGTCAGGGCTGCGACTAATGATTATTTTAGTGACCGACTTTTGAAACAGCAGGAATTATGCAAAAATCGACTTTCTGGATCTTTCTCCCATGTTCGTTTCTCCCTTTGTTCCCCATCAAAAACCTGCCTGAAGAGGTTTTAGAGTCGCCCAAGCGTGTTTGAGTAATTTAGAGATCTCTAATGGGCCCTATTCAAACCCTCCCAGGCTCCCACACGACAATTCTCCATAAATATACAAAAACATGACACAAAACTGAACAGAGCAACAGAACAAACCTGGACAGAGAATATTTATAAATGTAGTGCTGCTGATGAAAATGAGAAAATGTTCTTTTTTTTTTGGACATTTTGATTTAATAACGTCATTGTCTTTGTAATAAAAATGTATTTCCACAAGAGTCTGTACAGTTCAGACACGATTACGATACACAAAATACAACTACATTTATTTTTCATCTATTCACGCTTAAGTCACAAAATCGGAAGGAAAAACTGAAAAAAATTGACTGGTTTTCTTCATCTAAACATCATTGAACCCTTTCATTTCATTAATTTGTGTATTATAATTTGTCTAACTTAATTAAAAAAACCCTGTAAAAAACATGTCACTGTAGCGTTCTGTTATGTTCAGATGACAGATCAACCGTTGTAACCAGTTGCCTTTTTATTTTCAGTCTTAAAACAATTTTTAAACGTGCGACAAAAAGCGCAAACACCACAGACACGAGGAGAAACTTATGAGACTTTAAATCAGCCGTTTCCTGTCTCCAGTAAAACCAGTCGCTCTGAGACTCTGAAGTGTTCAAAGATCCGACTCTGCACTTCCTGTTCAGACACAAGTCCAAACTGTGGGATTATTATGTGTGAAATGTGGAGCGAGACTTCAGATCCAGGATTTTTAAAGCAGAAAAGAGGAGATAAAGTCCACAGGAAGTAGAGTCACTGTGGCTGATCTGCTGCTTTACTCTGTGGACGTAAACAAACACATGCGAGGAACAACTTTCACATTTTTACTTTTAAAGAACGCTTCAAACTGGATTAATATCGTCGTTATTTGTAAATTCTATGGATAATGTGGATCAGACGCCGCACTTTAGGTGAGGAATAAAGTCTTTATTTTCGCTGTTTCCTGAGTTTGTTTGTTGCGTCTCTGTGTCCGTCGCTCCTCTGCCCCTGGCTCTGTTTTATCGTCTGTTTCCGTTGCGTTGTTGATGTTTGGTGGTTCTGATCCGACACCGACTCCACACACAAAATCTCACACGGAGACAAAAAGTCGGGTCACGCCTCCCTGAACTCGGGGAGAAGAAATCGCAGCCAGAATCGGGCACATTCTCCTGTCGTGCTGCAGCCTTTAGAGTCCCGTCCCCTGTGGAAAGCTTTAGGTTGTGGAGACGCAGCTGAATCCACGGTTTTATCACACGCCCAGAGCCGGGAGTCCGTGTATCGTTCGTTCATTTGTTTTTCAATATAAAACCAAAATTAAGAAAACGAAAAAACAGTTTTTCATTATTTGTCTCCAAAACCAAAATAAAAAAACGGATAACGATTCGTTTTTTTTTTTTTTTTTTTTTTCAGTTTTCGATTTTGTGTTTAAAGGAAAAATGGGAAAAACGGGATAACGGCCGTTTCCCGTTTTGTCCAATTTTGATCCTTGAGCAAGTCGTGTAAACCGGAGATGAACCTTTAGTCGGAGCATCGACACGTTTATGACGAGTGCAAAACAAACCTAACGGCCGCAGCGTACACGACAAGACACGGTCTGTCTGTGGAGTCCGCGGCGTACGGGAGGAGGCGCGGCGTACGGGAGGAGGCGCGGCGTACAGGAGGAGGCGCAGCGTACGGGAGGAGGTGCAGAGTACGCGGCGTACGGGAGGAGGCGCGGCGTACGGGAGGAGGCGCGGCGTACGGGAGGAGGTGCAGAGTACGCGGCGTACGGGAGGAGGCGCGGCGTACGGGAGGAGGTGCAGAGTACGCGGCGTACGGGAGGAGGCGCGGCGTACGGGAGGAGGTGCAGAGTACGCGGCGTACGGGAGGAGGCGCGGCGTACGGGAGGAGGCGCGGCGTATGGGAGGAGGCGTAGGCCCTATACGTCCTATGGCTTCATGCAGCGTCTATACGTAACCAAAGCCGGAAACAAACGTCTGCTACACATCAATTATCAGTTTTAAGTCCACTTCACGAATCTGTGTTTTCTGTCCGTTCACCATTGGCTCTACAGCAGCATTCGCCTGATGCACTGATGACAGTTTGTCTTTTACGCCGGAGTTGGTGTTGAACACAGAATCTTCTCACCGACATTTCCAAGGATCTTAATACCGAACTGTGGCAGCGTGTTAAATCTCAGCGTGCGTTTTTCCATCCTCAAAAAGCTGTTTAATCGTATGATAATGATCCGGGAAACGGGCATTATATATAAAAACGAATGACACACGGATTGTCGGGAACTACACCTCTTCCTTTAACCCTGAATGTCGCCTGGCGTCGCAGCCCCGTGACAAAACGTTTAATTAAAGTGCCGCTGCCCTCACCGTGACACGAGGTTACTGACTCCGATGACACAGGCCAGCAGAACCCCCTTCAGGAGCCACGACTCGGAGTCCAGGTCCAAAATGCCGCCGATGCTTCCGAACAGAGCGGAGCAAACCACGAACTGCACAAACGCCTGAGGAGGAGGGAAGGAAAATAAACAAAAACATGAAATAGAACACAAGCAAAATGATAAAGCAGCCCTATGCATAATGTTCAATATCATTTTTACATTTGTTTCTAATCTACAGCGGCTTTAAAACAGCAGGATTGACACTTTGCAGCCGATTTCCTCGACATTCTGTGGGGGTGTGACGCTAACTGTAGGCACTGCTCTGTTTGGGCTGTGTTAGACTTTAATTCAGGCTTTATTTTAATACAGTCTAACCTGAGAGAACTGGCTTAGCGAACAACAGGTGAGCTGCTGTGTAGCGTTAACTAAACAAGCTCCTCTCAGAGAACGACAGGCACAGGGTCACTGGCATCACACTATTCTGGTCACTCGGACCTTTTTTGTTGAAAATCAAATAAAAAAGAAGCATGTGCCTGTGTTTGTGTATGTACCTTGTGTGCCTGTATTTGTGTATGTACCTGTGTGTGTGTACCTGTGTTTGTGTATGTACCTTGTGTGTGTACCTGTGTTTGTGTATGTACCTTGTGTGTGTACCTGTGTTTGTGTATGTACCTTGTGTGTGTACCTGTGTTTGTGTATGTACCTTGTGTGCCTGTATTTGTGTATGTACCTGTGTGTGTGTACCTGTGTTTGTGTATGTACCTTGTGTATGTACCTGTATTTGTGTATGTACCTTGTGTGTACCTGTATTTGTGTATGTACCTTGTGTGTGTACCTGTATTTGTGTATGTACCTTGTGTGTACCTGTATTTGTGTATGTACCTTGTGTGTGTACCTGTATTTGTGTATGTACCTTGTGTGTGTACCTGTATTTGTGTATGTACCTTGTGTGTACCTGTATTTGTGTATGTACCTTGTGTGTACCTGTATTTGTGTATGTACCTTGTGTGTGTGCCTGTGTTTGTGTATGTACCTTGTGTATGTACCTTGTGTGTGTACCTGTGTTTGTGTATGTACCTTGTGTGTGTACCTGTGTTTGTGTATGTACCTTGTGTGTGTACCTGTATTTGTGTATGTACCTTGTGTGTGTACCTGTATTTGTGTATGTACCTTGTGTGTGTACCTGTATTTGTGTATGTACCTTGTGTGTGTACCTGTATTTGTGTATGTACCTTGTGTGTACCTGTATTTGTGTATGTACCTTGTGTGTGTACCTGTATTTGTGTATGTACCTTGTGTGTGTGCCTGTGTTTGTGTATGTACCTTGTGTATGTACCTTGTGTGTGTACCTGTATTTGTGTATGTACCTTGTGTGTGTACCTGTATTTGTGTATGTACCTTGTGTGTGTACCTGTATTTGTGTATGTACCTTGTGTGTGTGCCTGTGTTTGTGTATGTACCTTGTGTGTGTACCTGTATTTGTGTATGTACCTTGTGTGTGTGTACGAGGCGGAGGCAGCGGGAGCTCGAGTGCGCCCTCTCCTGTTTGATGATGTTTAACATGTGGATGAGCAGAGGGCTGTGCACCTGATGAGCCAAATCCAGAGGAGTGTGGCCCTGAAAACAACAAACGCATAAAACATTTAGACACACGCCCGTGTTATGATACGACACTATAATTCAAATAAACAAAAATACTAGTGCTGTCAATCAATCAGAATTTTTAATCACGATTTATCTCATGAATGTCACAGTTAACTCAAGATTAATCACACATTTTTGTCCCTTGAAAAATAATTTTAATGCTCTTATCAGCATAGAAACGTGGATATGCTTTGTGCAAATGTTTGTTTTGTTTTTTCATTGAAACTGTGTTTACGACCGTGTTTGTCGCCCCATCTGCCCCGACCACAGAACTGTAATAAAAAAAGTTTTTTATTATAGCTCCATGTCCCTGACGCTGTTGCACTGAGGGCGATGACGTCTTCACACGGCTCTGTTTGTTTCCATGTGGCAGCAGCTCGTGGATTTATCTGCAGAAGCGATGCTTTAGAGGAGAAAATAAGTCCAGCGACAGAAATATCTGTTAAACACTGAGACAGTCCTGCTGTGATTTGCTCCTCCAGGAGTTTATGGATTTAACAACATCTCGGAGCAGAGAGAACAGGAGGAGAGACTGAAACACTTCTGTTTCTGTCACAGTCCTTATCAAAGGTCATAGATATAATCGAATCTAAGCGCGGATGTGCCGTATGTTTTGGAGCGACTTTGTGTTTTCCTCGTATGAATAACATCAGCGCACACACAGGACTTCTCTGATTTGTACAAATAGTTTTGTTTCCTGTTTAGTCAGATCCTGTAGTTTTTCTAACGTTACAGTAGTGGTCACAGCTTATGAAAAAAATTGTTTGAAATAGTTTTGCACGAACTCGTTAATAATGCGATATTTTTGACAGCACTAAAAAAATACATAATGATATATCTATATATATAATCTCTTTTGGCTAAGTTACAAACTGACATTTAAAATAGCTAAATAAACCCATAACCCTTCTTTTCTCCCCCTCTTCCTCCTCTCCCTCCTCCTCCTCCTCACGTTGCTGTTCTGTGCGTCCACGCTCGCTCCTGCCTCCAGCAGGATGTGGGCGGCATCCACATTTCCGGCTAAAACGGCGCAATGCAGCGGCGTGTTCCTGTTGGACGAGTCCACGGCCGTCACGCTCGCCTCGTGACGCACCAGGAAGTGAGTCGGCTCAGGCCTGGAACGCAAACGAACAAGGATGAACACATGAATAAGGATGAACACATGAACAAGGATGAACAGGATGAACAGGGAGGAACCGATATAAACCCACTCATACCAAAAACAGAGACAGAAACAATGTCACAGTTAATCAAACGCAGTACTAAGTGTGTCTTTAATACACAACAGGGACCATCTAATAAGTGAAAAAGAAAAAGGATCTTTATTGTTTGGGGATGTTTTAGTCCTGGTTTAGTCCTGGTTTAGTCCTGGTTTAGTCCTGGTTTAAGTTTCTATAAAACAGTTACCAGATCATGTGGATGTAAGTTATAAACTTTAAACTTCACAAAAACTCTGAATATGAGACTCACCCAATGATTTTCTGAGCAGCCAACATCAGCGGAGTCTGTCCATTACAGTCAGGAGTGTCCACCTCCTGCAACAGGAGGAGCAGAGGGTCAGAGGAGGAGGAGGAGAGGAGAAGTAGAGGAGGAGAGGAGGGTCAGAGGAGGAGAGGAGGGTCAGAGGAGGAGCAGAGGGTCAAAGGAGGAGAGGGATATGCAGAGGATTTTTTATTTTTTTTAACCTTTATTTATCCAGGAAAGTCCCATTGAGATTACTAATCTCTTTTTCAAGGGAGTCCTGCCTGCACACATCACTTTCATACTAGGCAATGTGGATAAAGTGTCTTGCCTGAGGACACAACAACAGTTTTTGCCAGTGGCGCCCCACTGTGGCACCTGGAATTTCCAGCGGTCTCCCATCCAAGTACTACCCAGGCCCAGCCCTGCTTAGCTTCTGAGATCTGACGGGATCAGGCTTTGACAAGCCGGTGTGGATGAGTAGATCATGTAGAGGAGGAGCATAGGAGGAGCAGAGGATGAGCACAGGAGCAGAGGAGGAGCAGGAGGAGCAGAGGAGGCGTAGGAGACGCAGAGGAGGCGCACCTGTCCCTTGGCCATGAGGTAGGCGGCGATGGCCATGTGCTGGAACAGGATGGCCAGGTGCAGGGCCTTGTATCCTTCCCCATCAGCCACAGACGGATCCGCCCCGTACCTCAGCAGCTGAATCACCATCTGCAGGTGCCCCTGTCTGCACCCGCCACCAGGGGGCAGGACAGGGCAGGGTTACTGCTGAGGACACACCTGCAGGCCTGGTCTAGACCTGGTCTAGTCCTGGTTCAGTCCTGGTTCAGTTCTGGTTTAGACCTGGTTTAGTCCTGGTTTAGCCGTGGTTCAGTCCTGGTTTAGTCCTTGTTTAGTCCTGGTTTAGCCCTGGTTCAGTCCTGGTTCAGTCCTGGTTTAGTCCTGGTTTAGCCCTGGTTTAGCCCTGGTTTAGTCCTGGTTTAGTCCTGGTTCAGTCCTGGTTTAGTCCTGGTTTAGTCCTGGTTCAGTCCTGGTTCAGCCCTGGTTTAGCCCTGGTTTAGTACTGGTTCAGTACTGGTTTAGTCCTGGTTCAGTCCTGGTTCAGTCCTGGTTTAGTCCTGGTTCAGTCCTGGTTTAGTCCTGGTTTAGTCCTGGTTTAGTCCTGGTTTAGTCCTGGTTCAGCCCTGGTTCAGTCCTGGTTCAGTCCTGGTTCAGCCCTGGTTCAGCCCTGGTTCAGTCCTGGTTCAGTCCTGGTTCAGTACTGGTTTAGTCCTGGTTCAGCCCTGGTTCAGCCCTGGTTCAGCCCTGGTTTAGTACTGGTTCAGTACTGGTTTAGTCCTGGTTCAGCCCTGGTTCAGTCCTGGTTCAGTCCTGGTTCAGCCCTGGTTTAGTCCTGGTTCTGACCTTATGGCCCAGTGCAGGGGAGTAGAGTTCAAATCTCCTCCGAGCTGATCCACGGCGGCTCCTTTCGAAATGTAAAACCTGAAGAAAACATTTGATGAGTTAATATATTTTTAATGAAAGGAGCTGTCCAAATCCTGAACTCTTACGGTTTTATAAATGTTCTACAAGTAAAATATTTAAAGTGAACTCTGACTTGACGAGCTCGAGCCGGTTGTTGATGGCCGCCCAGTGCAGCAGAGTCACGTTCTCTTTGTCCGGCTGCCGCACGTCATAACCTGCTTCAACCAACTCCTTACAGCGATCCAACGCTCCGAACCTGAGGAGGAGGAGAGGAGAGGAGGAGGAGAGGAGGAGGAGAGGAGAGGAAGAGAGGAGGAGAGAGAGGAGGAGAGGAAGAGAGGAGGAGAGGAGAGTGGAGGAGAAGAGGAAGAGAGGAGGAGAGGAAGAGAGGAGAGAGAAGGAGGAGAGAGGAGGAAAGGAGAGAGGAGAGAGGAGAGGAGGAGAGGAGAGAGGAGGAGAGGAGAGAGGAGAGAAGAGAAGAGAGGAGAGGAGAGAGGAGGAGATGATAGAGGAGAGGAGAGGAGAGAGGAGAGGAGAAAAAAGAAGAGAGGAGAGGAGGAGAGGAGAGAAGAGAAGAGAGGAGAGAGGAGAGGAGAGAGGAGGAGATTATAGAGGAGAGGAGAGGAGAGAGGAGGAGAGAAGTGGAGGAAAGAAAAGAGTCTTTAATAAACGAGAACAGAGAGGAGGAGAAGGTCAGAGGAGCCAGGAGAGGAGAGGGATGGATATAAGAGAAGAGAGAAGAGGAGAGAAAGAGAGAGAAGAGAGAGGAGAGGAAGAGAGGAGAAGAGGAGGAGAGGGTGAGAGAGGAGAGAGGAGGAGATGATAGAGGAGAGGAGAGGAGAGAGGAGAGAAGAGAAGAGAGGAGAGGAGGAGAGGAGGAGGAGGAGAGGAGAGAAGAGAAGAGAGGAGAGGAGAGAGGAGGAGATTATAGAGGAGAGGAGAAGAGAGGAGAGAGGAGCGAAGAGAAGAGGAGGAAAGAAAAGAGACATTAATAAAAGAGAAAAGAGAGGAGGAGAAGGTCAGAGGAGACAGGAGAGGAGAGGGATGGATATAAGAGAAGAGAGAAGAGGAGACACATTAAGAAAAGAGAGAGAAGAGAGAGGAGAGGAAGAGAGGAGAAGAGGAGGAGAGGGTGAGAGAGGAGAGAGGAGGAGATGATAGAGGAGAGGAGAGGAGAGAGGAGAGAGAAGAGAAGAGAGGAGAGGAGGAGAGGAGGAGGAGGAGAGGAGAGAAGAGAGGAGAGAGGAGAGGAGGAGATTATAGAGGAGAGGAGAGGAGAGAGGAGCGAAGAGAAGAGGAGGAAAGAAAAGAGACATTAATAAAAGAGAAAAGAGAGGAGGAGAAGGTCAGAGGAGACAGGAGAGGAGAGGGATGGATATAAGAGAAGAGAGAAGAGGAGACACATTAAGAAAAGAGAAGAAGAGAAGAGAGAGGAGAGGAAGAGAGGAGAAGAGGAGGGGAGTGTGAGAGAGGAGGAGAGGAGAGGGTGAGCTGAAGCGGAGGATTCCCATGTAGAACAGACACAGTGTAGTGACAGTACAAGTTACTACTAAAGCGGAGTAAAAGTTACAGACGAGAGAATCTACCGTGTTTTCGGACTAAAAGTGCATTTAAAATCCTTTAATTTTCTCATGAATCGACAGTGCGCCTTACGTCTTCATTCTGGTCGCGTTTACTGACCTCGAACAGATTTTATGTGGTGCACGGCGCTCAAAAATCTGTCAAAATGTGCAACGCCGGGCGATTTACACCACGATCTGCCGATGCAAACGTCTCAGTCTCACTTAATGCGAATTATGTATGAAACTAGACCCGTTCATTGATGTTGCGCCTTATAGTGTGAAAAATACAGCACAGGAAATATTTCTGTACTGTGGTTCGAGACGACTGACACGGGAATAAGGACAAAGAACAAAGTACCTGCTGCATTAGACCGACTCAGAATGTGCAAATAAAGGTCGGGCCGGGGTAAGAAAGAAGAAAGGACTCACGACTGCACCTCCTTTCAGAAACATTTCATTCTTTCTCTCCACACTTCTCTGTTTGTACGGCACTTACCTCTCCATGCCCTCTCAGGCTTCCTACAGCTTTCTTCACGTTAAATTCAAGTTTTTTTGAGACCTTTTAAAGACTATTTAGATAAAAACTTAATACCTATTTCACGGCTTATGTCACAGACTTATCGGCAAAGAAAAAACACCATTCTTGAATTTGTGTTCATTTATTTCTCAAACAAATGAATCTGGGGAGTGGAGACTCTCCCTCATAACTGCAGCACGAAATGTGTCGCTCAGTGACGTAAAACCAACGTTAAAAAACAACTAGTGCTGTCAAACGACTCATTTTTTAAAACGAGATCAATCACACTTTGGAGTTTTGATTAATCACAGTTAATTATCTCTAAAAAAAAAGACCAAAATATTTACACAAAAATGCAATTTATTATCAAAAATGTTTCTATCGCTGGTAGTTTTGTTTGTCGTGCTCGGTTTGTTGTTGGTGCAGTATCGTCGTTTCTGCCGCTGAATCAAACCCGTGTTTTGCTTTAAGACGGTGTTTTAAACTCGTCGTGCTTCTGTGGAAACAGAGTCCATCGCTGCGATATCTGCAAACTACTTTAGTTTTATCTAAAGTCCCGTGGGGCAGTTTTTTGCAGAGAAATTTGCCCTGAGCCCCGGTCACCGTCTCATCTGTCGTCTTCACCTCCGCGTATGGACCTGATCACTGACCTAATCACCTGCGCCGCCTTCAGGACCATCCGCACTTTCCACAGAGGAGCGTTCAAGATAAACTGTGGGATTAATCTGCGTTAAAAAAAAAACATTAATGCGATATTTTTTTGTGATTAATCCCATGCAGTAAACATCGTCGGTGCGATATGAGCGGGGACTTGTCGTGACGCAACGGTGGCGGCCGAAGGTCTGAAATGAGGACGCGGAACAGAGGTCCGGTCAGAATGGTCAGTCACTCTAGATGCCGTAAAGATTCGTGTCAAAAAACCCAAATGATCCCTTTAAGACATATGTGTCAAACATGCGGCCCGGGGGCCAGATCCGGCCCTCCAAGACCTTTAATCTGGCCCTCGGCTGATTTTTCTATTAAAATACTTAAAATTTTCAGATTTTTCTCTTAATTTTCTGCACCGTTTAGCATAGCAGCGTCTCCGGCGTTTCTGTACGTTGCGACTCCCACCAGAGCAGCACAAATGAAGACTTTCCTCTTTCCAAACGCTCTTAAAGGACGATCGTTTTGACTGTCGACCGTGACCCTCATCAGCAAAATGTCAAAAAATAAGAAAAGCAGATGCTGAGTTCAGGATTTCCCAAGAAAAATAGTCTAATTCTTATTTGTTGACAGAGGTGAATGGGAAATCTGTGCTCAGTGTGTTTGGAACAAGTGGCGTTGCTCGAGGAATATAATCTTAAACACCACTACGAGACACGGAGAAAAATACAATAACTTGAAGAGAGAACTGAGTTTTCTGATCCGGCCCTTTTGGGATCAAAGTAGGCTGCATACGGCCCCCGGACCAAAATGAGTTTGACACCCCTGCTTTAAGATTTCAGAGCGGAAAGACCCTCGGGCGTCGTACGTGTGAACTAGAACAAACGTGTGATCTTTACGCACATTTCTTTACTGAACTCTATCTCGGCTCCTGATCCGTCCTGCCCGCGACTCCGCACGAAGGTGAAACAATCCTGAGAGTCGAACACGATTACTCTGCGTTAAAATAAATGAGTGCGATATTTTTGTTTTGTTTTGTGATTGATCGCGTCATTAAAGCGCTAACGTTGGCAGCCCTAAACACGACATAACGGCTTTAATCAACTTTACGTTCTGCTGAGATCGTCTTCGGTTTTACTTTTCTGCTCAGTTTGTTTCCTGTGGTTCTGTAGCGCGAGATCTTCTGTGACGCGTACGGAGGATTTTAACCAGCTGCCTTCTCAATTATTGGTTCCACCGCTCTTCGTTCACGCGACGTTATTTAACCAAATAATTGACAAATTGCCGTATTTTTCGGACTATAAGGAAACTCGAACTGAAATGAAGAAAACAAAAGCTCATCGCGGCTAAAAGCTGGATTTATCTGGAGCTGGTGGAGTTACTCAGAAGTGACACCGAGGATGAAGAATTCAGTGGGTTTAGTGATGTGGAGCGAGATGGAGAGTTCGGTAAGATTATTCTGTTCTGTTGTTTCTGCTCTGGTTTTGTGAAGAACTGTTCAGATGTGACGTGAACAAACCCGACACATGTTCAGCCTGTTCTTCTGTTCTGTTGGTGTTTCTATAACTCGACTTTAAGAGGAAATGTCGGTTCTTGGTCTGATTTTATAAAATAAATTTCCCCCAAAAAAACGTACATATGTTTTTTTTCTTCTTCATTGTGCATTTTTTGGTTGGTGCGACTTATAATCCGAAAAATACGGTAAACGCTTGAGGAGAAATGCGATACGTACTGCACAAATTTTAGATACAAAATATAAAAATTCAAACCTTTTTCAGGGCATTATTTCCAAATTCATAAATTCAGTGCTTTTAAGACTTTTTAAGACACTGTAGGAACCCTGCCCTCTTTCCACACACCTTCACTAGAATCGTTTGAGCTTTGGAATCGCCGATCTCTACTGATTTAAAAGGTGAAAGGAGCTGTTCACTTGTAAACTACACAAGGTGGAGCAGAGCATTTTGAGCTTTGGAGAAGCAGACAGTCGAATAATAAAGAGTTTGAATGAAACAAAACACAACTCCAGGTGTGTCTTTGAGGAGGGAACAGCACTAGAACATGACTTAAAGCTCACAGGAGTCAGTTTTGCTTTATTTAGGACCTTTAACCCTCGAAAACCTACGTTATAGTACACGATACTGAGGAATATGTTTGTATAACCGCAGAACTTTGTAACGGTAAAAGACAGAAACGTCCTTTTCCCCTCTGAAAGTGCAGATATAGAGGTTTCCGTACATTTCTGCGGCTTTATCCTACGTCACACTCACGCTGTGTGATGACGGGAGCAAAACGAGTGTCCAATAGGAACTTTGTTTTCCCCAAACTCATGCGCTCCGTCCATTTTGATCGAGCCAAACTTTGCCAAAGAGTGAAGTGAGTCAAGATGGTCGACTCCTCTGACTGTGTGTGTTTATAACGAGGGAAAAAGTCGCTCTAAGTGGAGTTAATTCTCACACACATGGAAAATGACACATCTTGGTGTGTGTAATTGTGCATCTCTTTCTATTTTTATGTAAAGGTTTATTTCAGTCCAAATGAACAAATCCAAATGTAATTTCCACCCTGGAAATGCAGAAGTGCTGTGGCTCTGGCCGTGGTCCTGACAGGAGCTGTTTCCAGGACTGGACCAGGAAAGTCATGGAGCCACTGCACTTTTTTTGTTTTTAGGGCAATAAGGAGATTTTTAATTTACTTACAGACTTGAGATTTTGCATTTTTGTAGCTAAGGCCCTAAATTAAGCATTTTTTACGTCCAAAAAGTTGTTTAAACATGTTTACTGTGTGTTTTGTATAAAAGTATGAATTTTATTTTCAGTTTTTTTTTTCCCGTCTCTATTTCTGGTCCTGTAGCTTTTCTCACAGCCTCATGACACAACTACAGCAGCAGATTGTGAAATAACAGGTTGGACTGAACAAAAGGAGGTAGAACACTTCATTAGGGGTAAAAGGGGCAGTTTTAAAAGCAACATTAAGAAAAAAATCCAGGCGAGGACAAATGTACTAAAATTGCCCTCAGGTCTTCAGGGGTTAAACAGCAAATTCCAGCTGAGAATTCTTCAGTTTAAACTATAGGGACTGTACGAGGCGCCGATGCCACATGAACGCGATCGGTTCTGTCCGTTCGTTACATTCTGGTGAATAACAGACGGAGGAGGGGGGAAGGCGAGACTGGTCTTTCAGGAAAATTCACTGTTGACTCAAAACAAACACCCGTACACGGAGACAACGGGACAGACAAACTCAAGTCACCTCGCTCAGAACGGCACTGGGATCTGTCTGGGATCACACCAGGAACTGCCAAAGGACGATCAGGGTCTGAGTCCAGGATTTAGGTCTAGTTTAGGGTCATTTCAGACCTGGTTCAGTCCTGGTTTGGTCCTAGTTCAGTCCTATTTTTAGTCTTGGTGCAGTCCTGGTTTGTTTCTGGTTTATTTCTACTTTAGTCCAAGTAAAGTCCTGGTTCAGTCCTGCTTTAGTCCTGGTTTCGTTCTAATTTAGCCCTGGTTTAGTCCTGGTTCAGTCCAGGTTCAGTCCAGGTTCAGTCCAGGTTCAGTCCAGGTTCAGTCCAGGTTCAGTCCTAGCTCAGACCTAGTTTAGTCCTAGTTCAGACTTGGTTTAGGCCTAATTTAGTCCTAAATTTGTCTTGATTCAGTCCTGGTTCAGTTCTAGTTCAGACCTGGTTTAGTTCTCATTTAGTCCTAGTTTAGACCTGGTTTAGTCCTAAATTAGTCCTGATTCAGTCCTGGTTTGTTTCTCGTTCAGTTCTAGTTTAGTCCTAAACTTGTCCTGACTGAGTCCTGGTTTAGTCCTGGTTCAGGCCTGGCTCAGTTCTAGTTTAGTCCTAGTTCAGACATGGTTTAGTCCTAGTTCAGTCCTGGTTCAGTTCTAGTTTAGTCCTAGTTTAGACCTGGTTTATTCCTAAATTAGTCCTGATTCAGTCCTGGTTTGTTTCTCGTTCAGTTCTAGTTTAGTCCGAGTAAAGTCCTGGTTCAATACTGGTTTAGTTCTTATTTAGTTCTGGTCTTGTCCTGGTTTGATTCTGGTTTAGTTCTAGTTTGTCCTGGTTTAGACCTGGTTCAGTCCTTGTTTAGTCCTGGTTCAGTCCTGTTTCAAATCCCAAACCCACGTCAGACACTTTTCATATTATTTAAATACTCCCATTTGCATTGTATCATCTGTGTTTGTTTAAAACTTCCTTAAGGCCATAACTCACAAACAAGTCCCTGGTTTAGTCCTGGTTTAGTCCTGGTTTAGTCCTGGTTTAGTCCTGGTTTAGTCCTGGTTTAGTCCTGGTTTAGTCCCGCTTCAGTTCCAATTCAGTCCTGGTTTAGTCCTGGTTTAGTCCTGGTTCAGTTCAGGTCTATCTAAAATTCTAGTTCTAGTCCTGGTTCAGCCCTGGTCTAGTCCTAGTCCTGGTTCAGTCCTGGTCTAGTCCTAGTCCTGGTTCAGTCCTGGTCTAGTCCTAGTCCTGGTTCAGTCCTGGTCTAGTCCTAGTCCTGGTTCAATCCTGGTCTAGTCCTAGTCCTGGTTCAGTCCTGGTCTAGTCCTAGTCCTGGTTCAATCCTGGTCTAGTCCTAGTCCTGGTTCCAACCTGGTCTAGTCCTAGTCCTGGTTCAAACCTGGTCTAGTCCTAGTCCTGGTTCAATCCTGGTCTAGTCCTAGTCCTGGTTCAATCCTGGTCTAGCCCTAGTCCTTGTTCAATCCTGGTCTAGTCCTAGTCCTGGTTCAGCCCTGGTCTAGCCCTAGTCCTTGTTCAATCCTGGTCTAGTCCTAGTCCTGGTTCAGCCCTGGTCTAGCCCTAGTCCTGGTTCAATCCTGGTCTAGTCCTAGTCCTGGTTCAATCCTGGTCTAGTCCTAGTCCTGGTTCAGTCCTGGTCTAGTCCTAGTCCTGGTTCAGTCCTGCTGTGGCCTCTGCGTCTGTCTTGGTTCAGGCCTGGTTCAGTCTTGGTTCAGTTCTGGATTAGTCCTGGTTTAGTCCCAGGTTCAGTCCTGGTCTAGTCCTAGTCCCGGTTCAGTCCTGGTCTAGTCCTAGTCCCGGTCTCGTCCTGGACTCACTGCGTTGCCTTGACGATGTCCCAGCTGCCGCTCTCGTCCAGGTGCGACCTCTTCTTCGGCTGCTCCATGGTGCTTTCAGGGGCCGAGCCGAACATCATTCCCCCGGAAAAGGCGCTGGATCTGGGGCCGTGGCTGTGGCAGTGCCCCCCGTGCCCGTGGAGGCCGCCATCCCCCAGGTGACTCTACGCAACCGCAACACGAAAACATTCACCACAACAGAACTCACAACAAAGGCTGGTCCAGTCCTGGTCCAGTCCCGGTCCAGTCCTGGTCCAGTCCTGGTCCAGTCCTGGTCCAGTCCTGGTCCAGTCCTGGTCCAGTCCTGGTCCAGTCCTGGTCCAGTCCTGCAAGATTCATCACAACCAAAACAGGAATAACGACCATTTCCTTCACAAACAACTAAATCTCTGGTCTTATTCTGCATAAAAGCTGCTAAACCTGTAGTTTCGATCTGTGCAAACATGTTCTGAAATGTCTTTTTGTGTCAGATGCCCTCCCTTTGTCAGGCTTTGAAGTGAATCCTCTAATTAAAACAGAAATCGTTCATCATTAGTTATAAGTAGAATCAAACGTTTATTTCTATTGTGCTCTGAGATTTTGTTAAAACACGGTGACAGATTTTTACTGATATTTTTTACGAATAAAGTGTATTATTGTTAAAAATCAAACAACTGTATTCCGTGTTGATCTCATAATAATTCCTGTGTGCTCTTTCAGAGTCTGTATAGCTCAGATAACAATAGAGATTAGCAAAATACAACTAAAATAAATTTTATAGTCATCTTATCACAATTATTCCACACACAAACGTACGTTGTGTCCCTGGCCAAGACAATAGTTCACCCACACTAATACAACAAGAAAATTAAAGTTGTGTGAAACCAAATCATAAAATAAAGTTTGCACAGGAAAACAAAAGTGATGTTGTAATATCCATGAGAAGTTATTAAGTTAAGTCGTTATCTCTATAAAACACACATGGAAAGATCTTTTATAACAAAGACAGTGGTATTATTAAATATAAATGTCAAAAACAAATGAACTATTTCAAATTTCAATCAATAATATGCATTATATTTGAAGTTGTAGTGCTTTGTTGTTGCAGTTTTGTATGAAAAATGCTCTATAAAGTTTAATTGATTGATTGAAAGGTGCATTGTGTAACTTCTGTAACTGTTTTTCTAGGTATTTTTGAGCTACAAAACCACCTGGAATTAAAAGGTGTTGGAGCCCAACCCGAAAAGTTACACAGTGCACCTTTAAAGCTTTATTTGGTTAAAGATGTGTTTCAAAATCTCAGTGGCAAATAAAAATAATCACTGACAAGCAGACTAGTGAAATGAACCCTTGTAGCCCTGATTCTTCTAAACAAGTAGCAAAAAAGAGCAAGAGACTGATGTCAAATAAGGCAAATAAAGCATAATTATATAAATGTATGTGTACAAGTCAAAATTTACAAAAATTAAAAAAACAGTTTGTGCATTGGGTTATTGCTGAAAAAGAAAACTCAAACCAAGTTAAAAGATCACTTAATAGACACGGTTTAATGATTAGTCTTTAGTCTTTAGTGTTTAACTTTCAGCCAATTCTCCACATAAACCTTAGAATAGATGATGTGTCAAAGGAAGAGGAAGTCAAACCTGCAGATCTGAGTCTTCGTTTCACTTTTGGCCACGAGGAAAACTTTAAATATTTTATCTCTTTTCATTCCCTGTCAACAATTTGCATATGTTTTATTATAATGCATTATTATAAGCATTAGCTAGAGACAAAAGATTTCAATGAGTTGTTTCAAATGTTCATCTTTATCTTATGTTACAAAATGCCCTTGAAATCACCTTTTAATTATAGTGATTTCATGAAAGAATCTAACTTGTTTAACCACATACTTATGGAAATCATTTGGAGTTTAAGCATATGGCAAGCTTATATTTAGACATTTGGACCAGTATTTACCACAAACGTTATATTCAGACAAACTATTTTATCAGTCTATTCATATTTAAGGTCTAAAACCAAAATAATAGGATTTAAGCTTATTTTAACGCAATAAGCCACTAATAGTATTGAAAAGACGTGATTGGTTTCCTGGTTTTGTGGTTGACAGCTGTTTAGTCGTGTTATTTTATTTATTTTTACGCAATATCTTAATTTATCAGTTAATTTGAAGCGTATATTAAGTCAGGTTTGGTTATAATTATGTAAATTTAATAAAATAATAGTGAAATGAGAGCGGTGTCGGTTGGGCTCGTCTCCGGAGCTAGCGGCTAATGCTAAAGCTAAGCTAAAAACAAGCCCGGAGCTAGCGGCTAATGCTAAAGCTAAGCTATAAACAAGCCCGGAGCAGAGAGCGGGGAGAGGGGTACGTGTCAGCCGGGAAGGGGAGCGGGTCCGCGGGGTAAGAGACCCCGAAGAGCCGCCGAGAGAAGCGGGGAAAGAGCCCGGGGTAAAGAACCGGGGGGAAACACTCACGGAGCCGTCAGAAGTCCAGTCCATGGCGGGTGAAGCTCCGTGAGACAAGTGGGTGTGAAGAGCCGAGAGCCGAAACCGAGAGGAGCCGAGAGGAGCCGAAAAGAGCCGAGAGGAGCCGAGAGGAGCCGAACACTTCCGTAAACTCCCGAACACTTTCAGAATAAAAACTAAACCATAATTAAAACTGCATGTCGATAAAGTTAAAATATCTTGAGTTAAGTTATATGTGTCAGTGACATGACGCCTAAATTTTCTATCCAATTCCAATTTCCTCAGTTAAAAAGGTTCAAATGTCTTAATAATTCACCACATTTCTGTAGTACCTCTGACCTCCATGGAACCAACTTTAAAAAAAAAAAGAAATCATGAGTTATTCTGCATGTTTTTTGTCCTTAAAGTGTTAAAATGTCATGTGGTGCGACCGTGCATCATGTGGTGCAACTAATAACAGCAGGAATTCTATGGCTGGAGTTTAATAACAGACAAAGTCGACTTGGGTGAATGATTCTTTAGGCGTTTTTCTTCATTTGATGCATTTTCCAGGGCAGTAGTTTGTTCATTAAACACAAGCAGGTGACTGTCATATTGGAGCAAAAGAAAATATAAATATGCATTAAAAATCTAAAGAAATGCAACAGTTTGTTTCTATACACTTCATATTACTCACAACTTAGATGAATATCCCAACCATGTTTTAGAAAATAAAACAATTTTAAGGTTATTCTCGGTCGCACCACATGACATTTTACACTAAAAATGCTTCATATAAATGTTATCTATAGGTTTATGCACCTGACACTGAAAATATTTGAAAAAGTTGAACAGAAACGAATATTTTTTACATTTTAAAATTTGCCTGTTGAAAATCCTTTTACATCATTGACCCATATATATATTTAATTTAATTTCATGTATCATTACCATTTAAGTTCAAATGTGGAGTCTTGAATATTGGTTCTCAATTTCACAAAATAAACCACAGGCTGAACCTTTTAGTTTTTCATTCATAAATCTGACCTGTGCATAGTGTGACCAGACGTCCCTGTTTCCCCGGGACAGTCCCAGGTTTTGAGCCCTGTGTCCCCTGTCCCAGCAGATTTATCCAAAATCACTGATTTGTTCCAGTTTTATTCAAGAAATGTCCCAGTGTCCCTATTTTGGACCAATGTGAACCCCATCAACAGTAAAGAGGGGAAAATATTGTCATTTGTTTAGCTAAAACATAGAAAACATGCGTGAAAATGACCATAAGACAATAAAAATTGCAACAACAGTCCCTCAGATTATGACTGACCCACAAATGAACCGAGAATGGACAATATCACTCGCTCTTTTCACAATTTTATTTATACCAACCCGACCCAGGAGTGTCCCAGTTTCTAATTCTGTAAATCTGGTCACTCTGGGCTTGTATCCCACTTATAACTGTGACCTATGAACATGGTTTGATTCACTCTCCACTTTACCCTTATTATTATGTTATGTATGTTCCAGTGCAGCAGGTGGCGCCAGAGCCCAGTCCATGGAGATCCTGTTCCGTAAAACAAATCCCAGATAATCAAAGAATGTGCTTAAATATATTATAAACATAATTATAATATAATGTGACAATTATCCACAATTCATCATGAATAAAGTTCAAGTAAATGTTGTAACTCCAATATTCGCGCACGGATCCATGAACACAACACTGCAGTGGATTTACGCAGCGCTTTTTAAGATGTTCAAAGCCCTTAACTAATTATTCATTTATTTATTTATTTATTTGAAACGAGGACAGTGCACAGAAAACATTAATCTCACAGCGAAAAGATGCTCTGTGCCAGATTTAGCTACAAGATCCTTTTTCATTCTTGGGCAGGAACAAAAAACTATTTACGTTAAACCAACTCTAAGAGCAACATTTAATCAGCGACAGTTTCTCCTTTAAATAACCACAGTCCACTTCATTATTAAACAATTAAAACAACATTTAAAAGTCATTCATTCTAATTTCCATGAACACAAGATCTCAAATTCATCATTATATTTATCCTCTGAAGTGCACATCTACACAACACACCTACAGTACAACAGAGAGCCCAGGGGAAACCCATCCAGACACAGGGAGAACATGCAAACTCCACACAGAAAGGCCTGGGGGACCCGGGAATCAAACCCACAGCCTTCTTGCCGCCTTCTTATATGTATAGTATTTATTTAGTATTTATATTGCAATTTCTCTTCGGAAGTTTTGTACATATACTTATTCACTTTATATGATTATTTTTATTGTTATTTCTGTTTTTATTAAATTTGGCAAAGCAAGTTTATTTGTACAACACAGTTCGTACACAAAGTAATTCAAAGTGCTTTACAGAATAAGAAATACATTAAAATCACAATACAAACAAATCAAAACATGAATAATCATCATAAATGTTTAAAATAGAGATGCAACATTAAATTAGAGAGAACTAGAGAGAAGAGAAGAGTGCGGAATGAGAAATGAAAACCTTTCAGTCATTTGCAGTGTAAATAAAAATATACTTTATTAACAATATCTCTCAATAGAAAAAACTATAATATACAAATAAATGTAAAAACAAAAAAAACAAAAACAAAAAAAACCCAAAAACCTCTAAAACCCTGTCCAGGGGTTAAAATATTTACTATTTACAAAGTTGAAATAAATTATTCGATTCGATAGTTTTTGACTATGTCGCATTTTCAAAGTCATTTCTGTTTTTATTTTTATTGTTTATCGTGATTGCATCTCACTTTTTTCCCTTTTTTGCACTAAACTGTCCTGGGGCGACTGCGACTGTTGAATTTCTCCACTGCGACATCAGTGAAGTCCTGTCTGATCTTATTTTAGTACTAATAGTGCAGCAATATTCATTTACTCCACGTTCAAGTTACTGTTGAGGCTGTAAATCTGCCCGACCACCACACGAGAGCGGGATTTGAACCGCCAACCTTCAGATCAGTGGACAAACGCTCGACCGACTGAGCCACTGTCGCCCTTTATGCAGCGTGACACTTTTTATTTATTGTTTTTCTTACGATTTCTTCATGTCATGTTTATAGCTACAGAAATAAAGTGGACTGGACTGAAGTTAAGATTCACTTTATTGTCCCTGTAGGTAAATTTGTCCTGTGCATTTGACCCGTTCTTGTGCATGTGCAATGACAAATAAAGTTATTACTATGAGGAGCAGAAGACCCATCTCCAGGTCTTGAACCGGTCTTGGTCGGGACTATTTTATCTGGAGGATTTGCCCGATCGTGCCCAGAGAAAACCCACCCAGACGTCCCCGTTCACCCGGGACAGTCCCAGTTCACCCGGGACAGTCCCCGTTCACCCGGGACAGTCCCCGTTCACCCGGGACAGTCCCCGTTCACCCGGGACAGTCCCAGTTCACCCAGGACAGTCCCAGTTCACCCGGGACAGTCCCAGTTCACCCAGGACAGTCCCAGTTCACCTGGGACAGTCCCAGTTCTGAGCCCCGTGTCCTCTGTCCCAGGAGATTTAAACAAAACCACTCATTTGTCCCAGTTTTATACAGGAAATCTCACTATTTTTGACCAATTTAATCCCTGGCAACAGTAAAAAGAGGCGTAAACTGTCATTTGTTTGAGTACAATACAGAAAAGCTGCTTAAAAACGACCAAAATGAGACTAAAATGACGAGTATAGAACAATTTTCCTTAATTACTTGTTTCACATTTTTATTATCACCAACACTACAAAAAAGAATTTTCTAGCACAGTTAAACTGACTTGAATTAAGCAGATTCACCTTAAAAGATCAATTTTAAGATTTTTTTACTTAATAAGATGAGTTTTTTTTCCTTGTTTCCAGATATTCATCCTGATTTATCTTATCTCGATATTACAACTTATTCTCAGCACTTTTTATATGAACTCAGTCCAGGTTAATCCTCTTTAACTTCCTCCTCAAACCAATAAAGGGAAAATCTTGCCATAAATACTTGAAACTCGTGTTTTCTGCTTAGAACAAGATTCATATTTCATTTTGTTTTAAGAAAACTTGGTGAAAATTTCTCACTGCACTGGCAGAAAATTTCACTTAAAATGGGGCATTTTTACCTCTAAATTGGTATTTGTTTCTTATTTTTTGACAGGCCTTTTTGCAGTGAACCAACACAAACCAGACATATCCCAGTTTTATTTGGAAAATCTGGTCACTTTACACAGGCAGAACATGCAAACTCCACACAGAACCAAAAGAACGTGTGTGTGGGTCGTTAGTTTCTCCGGCCCGACCGTGAACTCCTGTGGTTTTTGTTCTGGTCCCTGGTCTGCGTTTGACCCCCGTTTCCAGGGTCAAAGTTCAGGAGTGTTTTGACCCTCCGGCTCCCCGTACGTCTCAGTTAGCGCCGCCCGCTCGCGTCTGTGTCAGCGCCGTAAATCACTCCGCCGCAACGAGGAAACAAAGAGTCCAAAGAGTCCGCGGGGCGAAGGTCACGGCCTGTTTGGGTTCGTCCAGATTCAAGGGCGACGGCGGCTCCTCGATGGCCCCATAAATCTAACGGCCCCGGCGAAAGGAGGCGGAAGGAGGCGGAAGGAGGCGGAAGGAGGCGAAAGGAGGCGGAAGGAGGAGAAAGGAGGCGAAAGGAGGCGGAAGGAGGCGGAAGGAGGCGGAAGGAGGCGAAAGGAGGCGGAAGGAGGAGAAAGGAGGCGGAAGGAGGAGGAAGGAAGAGAAAGGAGGCGGAAGGAGGCGAAAGGAGGTGAAAGGAGGCGGAAGGAGGAGAAAGGAGGCGGAAGGAGGCGGAAGGAGGCGAAAGGAGGAGGAAGGAGGAGGAAGGAGGAGAAAGGAGGCGGAAGGAGGAGGAAGGAAGAGAAAGGAGGCGGAAGGAGGCGAAAGGAGGTGAAAGGAGGAGGAAGGAGGAGGAAGGAGGCGAAAGGAGGAGGAAGGAGGAGAAAGGAGGCGGAAGGAGGCGGAAGGAGGAGGAAGGAAGAGAAAGGAGGCGGAAGGAGGCGGAAGGAGGCGAAAGGAGGTGAAAGGAGGAGGAAGGAGGAGAAAGGAGGCGGAAGGAGGAGGAAGGAAGAGAAAGGAGGCGGAAGGAGGCGAAAGGAGGTGAAAGGAGGAGGAAGGAGGAGGAAGGAGGCGAAAGGAGGAGGAAGGAGGAGAAAGGAGGCGGAAGGAGGAGGAAGGAAGAGGAAGGAGGCGGAAGGAGGCGAAAGGAGGTGAAAGGAGGCGGAAGGAGGAGAAAGGAGGCGGAAGGAGGCGGAAGGAGGCGGAAGGAGGCGGAAGGAGGCGAAAGGAGGAGGAAGGAGGAGAAAGGAGGAGGAAGGAGGCGGAAGGAGGCGAAAGGAGGCGGAAGGAGGCGGAAGGAGGCGACAGGAGGTGAAAGGAGGAGGAAGGAGGAGAAAGGAGGAGGAAGGAGGTGAAAGGAGGCGACAGGAGGCGAATGGAGGAGGAAGGAGGAGAAAGGAGGAGGAAAGAGGCGGAAGGAGGCGACAGGAGGCGAAAGGAGGCGAAAGAAGGAGAAAGGAGGCGAAAGGAGGAGGAAGGAGGTGAAAGGAGGAGAAAGGAGGCGAAAGGAGGAGGAAGGAGGCGAAAGGAGGTGGAGTTTATTTCAAACTCTGAGGCTGGAACCAGGTCCACGTCTGTCCAGACCACAGTTTCACCACAGTTTCTTTTCTTTCGCTCTTTCTTTTCTTCGTTTGTTCGTTCTTTCGTCCCTTTCTTCTGTTCTTTTTCGTTCTTTCTTTTGCTCTTTCTTCTGTTTTTTTTCTGTCTTTCTTTCGTTCATTCTTTCGTTCATTCTTTTGGTCTTTTTCGGTCTTTCTTCTGTTCTTTTTTGGTCTTGTTTCGCTCTTTCCTTCTTTCTTTTTCGGTCTTTCTTTTGCTCTTTTTTGTTCTTTCTTTCGCTCTTTCGTTCGTTCTTTTTTGTTCTTTCTTTTGTTCTTTTTCATTCTTTCTTTCGCTCTTTCGTTCGTTCTTTTTCGTTCTTTCTTTTGCTCTTTCTTTTGTTCTTTTTCATTCTTTCTTTCGCTCTTTCGTTCGTTCTTTTTCGTTCTTTCTTTCGCTCTTTCTTTTGTTCTTTTTCATTCTTTCTCTCTTTCGTTCGTTCTTTTTCTGTCTTTCTTTCCTTCATTCTTTCGCTCTTTCTTTCGTTCTTTTTCATTATTTCTTTCGCTCTTTCGTTCGTTCTTTTTCTGTCTTTCTTTTCTTCATTCTTTCGCTCTTTCTTTTGCTCTTTTTCGTTCTTTCTTTTGTTCTTTTTCATTCTTTCTTTCGCTCTTTCTTTCGTTCTTTTTCATTCTTTCTTTCGCTCTTTTGTTCGTTCTTTTTCATTCTTTCTTTGGCTCTTTTGTTCTTTCTTTCGTTCTTTTTCGTTCTTTCTTTCGCTCTTTCTTTCGTTCTTTTTCGTTCTTTCTTTCGCTCTTTCGTTCGTTCTTTTTCGTTCTTTCTTTCGCTCTTTCGTTCGTTCTTTGTCGTTCTTTCTTCCCCTCTGCTCGTGGGCACCGTCGTAAATCTAAAGGAGGCGACGCTCCGCAGACGCTTCCAGATAATAAAGAGGAAAAGAGGAACGGGCCGTGTGCTCTGCGATACGATACGATACTGTCACATATGAACCTCACGATACGATACTGTCACATATGAACCTCACGATACGATACTGTCACATATAAACCTCACGATACGATACTGTCACATATGAACCTCACGATACGATACTGTCACATATGAACCTCACGATACGATACTGTCACATATGAACCTCACGATACGATACTGTCACATATGAACCTCACGATACGATACTGTCACATATGAACCTGACGATACGATACTGTCACATATGAACCTGACGATACGATACTGTCACATATGAACCTCACGATACGATACTGTCACATATGACCCTCCCGATATGATACTGTCACATATGAGCCTCACGATACGATACTGTTACATATGAACCTCACGATACGATACTGTCACATATGAACCTCACGATACGATACTGTCACATATGAACCTCACGATACGATACTGTCACATATGAACTTCACGATACGATACTGTCACATATGAACCTGACGATACGATACTGTCACATATGAACCTGACGATACGATACTGTCACATATGAACCTCACGATACTGTCACATATGAACCTGACGATACGATACTGTCACATATGAACCTCACGATACGATACTGTCACATATGAACCTGACGATACGATACTGTCACATATGAACCTGACGATACGATACTGTCACATATGAACCTCACGATACTGTCACATATGAACCTGACGATACGATACTGTCACATATGAACCTCACGATACGATACTGTCACATATGAACCTGACGATACGATACTGTCACATATGAACCTCACGATACGATACTGTCACATATGAACCTCACGATACGATACTGTCACATATGAACGTCACGATACGATACTGTCACATATGAACCTCACGATACGATACTGTCACATATGAACCTCACGATACGATACTGTCACATATGAACGTCACGATACGATACTGTCACATATGAACCTCACGATACGATACTGTCACATATGAACCTCACGATACGATACTGTCACATATGAACGTCACGATACGATACTGTCACATATGAACCTCACGATACGATACTGTCACATATGAACCTCACGATACGATACTGTCACATATGAACGTCACGATACTATATTTATTTCAATATTGTGGGAAAGCTCACGATATGGGTCTGTTCGATATTTTCTTTTTTTAGTTCTTTCTTTCCTTCATTTGTTTGTTCTTTTTTGTTCTTTCCTTCATTCTTTCTTTTGTTAGTTCTTTTGTTCTTTTTCGGTCTTACTTTCCTTCGTTCGTCTTTTCTTTCTTCTGTTCTTTTTTGGTCTTTCTTCGTTCTTTCTTTTTTGTTCTTTCTTTCTTCTGACTTTTTCTTTCTTTCTTTCATTCATTTGTTCTTTCATTCATTCTTTTGTTCGTTCTTTTTCATTCTTTCTTTTGTTCTTTCTTCTCTTCTTTTTCAATCTTTCTTTTGTTTGTTATTTTGTTCATTCTTCTGTTCTTTTTCATTCTTTCTTCTGTTCTTTTTTGGTCTTCATTCTTTCTTTTTGTTCTTTCATTCTTCTGTTTTTTCTTTCATTCATTCGTTTGTTCTTTCTTTCTTTCTTTTGTTCATTCTTTCTTTCTTTCATTTGTTCTTTCATTCATTCTTTTGTTCGTTCTTTTGCATTCTTTCTTTCGTTCTTTCTTTCTTCTCTTCTTTTTCATTCCAATTCGTCACTTTTCCTTTTTCTTTCTTTTTCTTGCCTTTTTCCTCTCTCTCCTTCACTCCCTCTACCCCTCTCTCTTTCTACCTTTTCCGCTCTCTCTCCATCCATTTTTACTCCTCTCCCTCCCTCTTCTCGCCCTCAATCGCTCCAGTTCCTCACGTTTCCTTTTTCCTGTTGTTTTCCTCCCTCCGTCCCTCATCCCTCTCTCTCTGGCGCTGTCCTTGGTCCTGTCGTTATAGTGACTGATTTCAGGCTGTAACTCCCAGATTCACGTCCACTGGAATTTATGAAGTCTCTTCCTCCTCTGAGTGTCTGACTAAACCAGGACTAAACCAGGACTAAACCAGGACTAAACCAGGACTAAACCAGGACTAAACCAGGTCTAAACCAGGACTAAACCAGGACTAGACCAGGACTAAACCAGGACTAAACCAGGACTAAACCGGGACTAAACCAGGACTAATCCGGGACTAAACCAGGACTAAACCAGGTCTAAACCAGGTCTAAACCAGGACTAAACCAGGTCTAAATCTGGTCTAAACCCGGTCTAAACCCGGTCTAAACCTGGTCTAAACCTGGTCTAAACCAGGTCTAAACCAGCTCTAAACCCGGTCTAAACCTGGTCTAAAGCTGGTCTAAACCTGGTCTAAACCTGGTCTAAACCCAGTCTAAACCCGCTCTAAACCCGGTCTAAACCTGCTCTAAACCCTCTTAGTGCTTCGCCCTCTGGTTTTGACAAGGGCAGACCTGAGTCCTGCTTAAGTCCTGCAAATGGACCCAGATCTAATCAGACCCGGACTAATCCAATCAGGACCTGGACCATCTCGTTAGACCAGACCGGGACCGGGACCAGAGCGGGACCCTCCCTGATCATTTCTGTCAGTGAAAAAGTCCAACCACACGGCATCCGGGAGGGCATCTGACACACCAGAGCATCGGGGAGGGCATCTGACACACCAGAGCATCCGGGAGGGCATCTGACACACCAGAGCCTCCGGGAGGGCATCTGACACACCAGAGCATCCGGCAGGGCATCTGACACACCAGAGCATGCGGGAGGGCATCTGACACAACACAGCATCCGGGAGGGCATCTGACACACCAGAGCATCCGGGTGGGCATCTGACACACCAGAGCATCCGGGAGGGCATCTGACACACCAGAGCATCCGGGAGGGCATCTGACACACCAGAGCATCCGGGAGGGCATCTGACACACCAGAGCATCCGGGAGGGCATCTGACACACCAGAGCATCCGGGAGGGCATCTGACACACCAGAGCATCCGGGAGGGCATCTGACACACCAGAGCATCCGGGAGGGCATCTGACACACCAGAGCATCCGGGAGGGCATCTGACACACCAGAGCATCCGGGAGGGCATCTGACACACCAGAGCATCCGGGAGGGCATCTGACACATCAGAGCATCCGGGAGGGCATCTGACACATCAGAGCATCCGGGAGGGCATCTGACACAACACAGCATCCGGGAGGGCATCTGACACACCAGAGCATCCGGGAGGGCATCTGACACAACACAGCATCCGGGAGGGCATCTGACACACCAGAGCATCGGGGAGGGCATCTGACACACCAGAGCATCCGGGAGGGCATCTGACACACCAGAGCATCGGGGAGGGCATCTGACACACCAGAGCATCCGGGAGGGCATCTGACACACCAGAGCATCCGGGAGGGCATCTGACACAACACAGACTGACCAAAGTGTTACTGAACATAATTAAATAATAACAATAAAAACAATAAAATATATGAATAAAACAGAATCTAATAAAAAAAACAATAAAAACAAAATCTAATAAAAACAATAAAATAATATGACTAAAAACAGAATCTAATAAAAACAATAAAAACTGAATTTAATAAAAAACAAAATCAGGAGCGTGGGAGGGCATCAGGGGCACAGGAGCGTGGGAGGGCATCAGGGGCACAGGAGCGTGGGAGGGCATCAGGGGCACAGGAGCGTGGGAGGGCATCAGGGGCACAGGAGCGTGGGAGGGCATCAGGGGCATCAGGAGCGTGGGAGGGCATCAGGGGCATCAGGAGCGTGGGAGGGCATCAGGGGCATCAGGAGCGTGGGAGGGCATCAGGGGCACAGGAGCGTGGAGGGCATCAGGGGCACAGGTGCGTGGGAGGGCATCAGGGGCATCAGGAGCTTGGGAGGGCATCAGGGGCATCAGGAGCGTGGGAGGGCATTAGGGGTACAGGAGCGTGGGAGGGCATCAGGGGCACAGGAGCGTGGGAGGGCATCAGGGGCATCAGGAGCGTGGGAGGGCATCAGGGGCACAGGAGCGTGGGAGGGCATCAGGGGCACAGGAGCGTGGGAGGGCATCAGGGGCACAGGAGCGTGGGAGGGCATCAGGGGCACAGGAGCGTGGGAGGGCATCTGGGGCACAGGAGCGTGGGAGGGCATCAGGGGCACAGGAGCGTGGGAGGGCATCTGGGGCACAGGAGCGTGGGAGGGCATCAGGAGCGTGGGAGGGCATCAGGGGTACAGGAGCGTGGGAGGGCATCAGGGGCATCAGGAGCGTGGGAGGGCATCAGGGGCACAGGAGCGTGGGAGGGCATCAGGGCACAGGAGCATGGGAGGCATCAGGGGCACAGGAGGCGTGGGAGGGCAACAGGGGCATCAGGAGCGTGGGAGGGCATCAGGGGCATCAGGAGCGTGGGAGGGCATCAGGGGTACAGGATCGAGGTAGGGAAACAGGGGCACAGGAGAGAGGGAGGTAAACACGGGCATCAGGAGAGAGGGCGGGCATCAGCGGTACAGGAGCGTGGGGAGGGCATCAGGGGCACAGGAGCGTGGGTGGCATCAGGGGCATCAGGAGCATCAGGAGGGCATTAGGGGCATCAGGAGGGCGTCAGGGTGGCATCAGGGGCATCAGGAGGCGTGGGAGGCATTAGGGTACAGGGCGTGGGAGGCATCAGGGGCACAGGAGCGTGGGAGGGCATCAGGGGCACAGGAGCGTGGGGAGGGCATCAGGGGCACAGGAGGCGTGGGAGGGCATCAGGGGCACAGGGCGTGGGAGGGCATCTGGGGCACAGGGCGTGGGAGGAGCATCAGGGGCACAGGAGCGTGGGGAGGGCATCAGGGGCATCAGGGCGTGGGAGGGCATCAGGGGCACAGGAGCGTGGGAGGGCATCAGGGGCACCGGAGCATGGGAGGGCATCAGGGGCACAGGAGCGTGGGAGGGCATCAGGGGCATCAGGAGCGTGGGAGGGCATCAGGGGCATCAGGAGCGTGGGAGGGCATCAGGGGCACAGGAGCGTGGGAGGGCATCAGGGTACAGGAGCGTGAGAGGCATCAGGGGCATCAGGAGCGTGGAGGGCATCAGGGGCACAGGAGCGTGGGAGGGCATCAGGGGGCTCAGGAGCGGGGGAGGGCATCAGGGCACAGGAGCGTGGGAGGAGCATCAGGAGCGTGGGAGGGCATCAGGGTACAGGAGCGTGGGAGGCATCAGGGGCACAGGGCGTGGGAGGGCATCAGGAGGCGTGGGAGGCATCAGGGGCAACAGGAGCGTGGGAGGGCATCAGGGGTACAGGAGCGTGGGAGGGCATCAGGGGCACAGGAGCGTGGGAGGGCATCAGGGGCATCAGGAGCGTGGGAGGGCATCAGGGGCACAGGAGCGTGGGAGGGCATCAGGAGCGTGGGAGGGCATCAGGGGCATCAGGGGTACCGGAGCGTGGGAGGGCATCAGGGGCACAGGAGCGTGGGAGGGCATCAGGAGCGTGGGAGGGCATCAGGGGCATCAGGAGCGTGGGAGGGCATCAGGGGCATCAGGAGCGTGGGAGGGCATCAGGGGCACAGGAGCGTGGGAGGGCATCAGGAGCGTGGGAGGGCATCAGGGGCATCAGGGGCACAGTAGCGTGGGAGGGCATCAGGGGCATCAGGGGCACAGGAGCGTGGGAGGGCATCAGGGGCACAGGAGCGTGGGAGGGCATTAGGGGTACAGGAGCGTGGGAGGGCATCAGGGGCACAGGAGCGTGGGAGGGCATCAGGGGCACAGGAGCGTGGGAGGGCATCAGGGGTACAGGAGTGTGGGAGGGCATCAGGGGCACAGGAGCGTGGGAGGGCATCAGGGGCATCAGGAGCGTGGGAGGGCATCAAGGGCATCAGGAGCATGGGAGGGCATCAGGGGCATCAGGAGCGTGGGAGGGCATCAGGGGCACAGGAGCGTGGGAGGGCATCAGGGGCACAGGAGCGTGGGAGGGCATCAGGGGCATCAGGAGCGTGGGAGGGCATCAGGGGCACAGGAGCGTGGGAGGGCATCAGGGGCACAGGTGCTTGGGCGGGCATCAGGGGCATCAGGAGCGTGGGAGGGCATCAGGGGCACAGGAGCGTGGGAGGGCATCAGGGGCACAGGAGCGTGGGAGGGCATCAGGAGCGTGGGAGGGCATCAGGGGCATCAGGAGCGTGGGAGGGCATCAGGGGCACAGGAGCGTGGGAGGGCATCAGGGGCATCAGGAGCGTGGGAGGGCATCAGGGGTACAGGAGCGTGGGAGGGCATCTGGGGCATCAGGAGCGTGGGAGGGCATCAGGGGCATCAGGAGCGTGGGAGGGCATCAGGGGCACAGGAGCGTGGGAGGGCATCAGGGGTACAGGAGCGTGGGAGGGCATCTGGCTCGTTCGGTGGTTTGCGGCGGGACTTTGGGGGATTCTCAGTCTCCTCACGAGTCTCAGGGAAACACAAATCCACAAAGAGAAAAATTCAACAAGGTGAAAGAAGAAACGAGAGAGAGAAAAATATTAGACCTGGTTTAGTCCTGGTTTAGTCCTGGTTTAGACCTGGTTTAGTCCTGGTTTAGTCCTGGTTTAGTCCTGGTTTAGACCTGGTTTAGTCCTGGTTTAGTCCTGGTTTAGTCCTGGTTTAGTCCTGGTTTAGACATTGGTTAGACCTGGTTTGGACCTGGTTTAGACCTGGTTTGGACCTGGTTTAGACCTGGTTTAGACCTGGTTTAGACCTGGTTTAGTCCTGGTTTAGACCTGGTTTAGTCCTGGTTTAGTCCTGGTTTAGACCTGGTTTAGACCTGGTTTAGTCCTGGTTTAGACCTGGTTTAGTCCTGGTTTAGACCTGGTTTAGTCCTGGTTTAGTCCTGATTTAGACCTTGGTTAGACCTGGTTTGGACCTGGTTTAGACCTGGTTTGGACCTGGTTTGGACCTGGTTTAGACCTGGTTTAGACCTGGTTTAGACCTGGTTTAGTCCTGGTTTAGACCTGGTTTAGTCCTGGTTTAGTCCTGGTTTAGTCCTGGTTTAGACCTGGTTTAGTCCTGGTTTAGTCCTGGTTTAGTCCTGGTTTAGACCTGGTTTAGTCCTGGTTTAGTCCTGGTTTAGACCTTGGTTAGACCTGGTTTGGACCTGGTTTAGACCTGGTTTGGACCTGGTTTAGACCTGGTTTAGTCCTGGTGGCGGCATGGTGGCTGAGTGGCTAGCACTCATGCCTCACAGCAAGAAGGTTGCGGGTTCGATCCCCGGGTCGCCCGGGCCTTTCTGTGTGGAGTTTGCATGTTCTGCCCGTGTCTGGATGGGTTTCCTCTGGGCACTCCGGTTTCCCCCATCAACCCAAAACATGCACTGTAGGTGTGAGTGATGGTGGTGGTCGGAGGGACCGTTGGACATGTGTCTGTGTAAAGCACTATATAAATAAACCTTACCTGGTTTAGACCTGGTTTAGACCTGGTTTAGACCTGGTTTAGACCTGGTTTAGACCTGGTTTAGACCTGGTTTAGTCCTGGTTTAGTCCTGATTTAGACCTTGGTTAGACCTGGTTTGGACCTGGTTTAGACCTGGTTTAGACCTGGTTTAGACCTGGTTTAGACCTGGTTTAGTCCTGGTTTAGACCTGGTTTAGACCTGGTTTAGACCTGGTTTAGTCCTGGTTTAGTCCTGGTTTAGACCTGGTTTAGTCCTGGTTTAGTCCTGGTTTAGACCTGGTTTAGTCCTGGTTTAGACCTGGTTTAGTCCTGGTTTAGTCCTGGTTTAGACCTGGTTTAGACCTGGTTTAGTCCTGGTTTAGACCTGGTTTAGTCCTGGTTTAGACCTGGTTTAGACCTGGTTTAGACCTGGTTTAGACCTGGTTTAGTCCTGGTTTAGACCTGGTTTAGTCCTGGTTTAGTCCTGGTTTAGACCTGGTTTAGTCCTGGTTTAGACCTGGTTTAGACCTGGTTTAGACCTGGTTTAGTCCTGGTTTAGTCCTGGTTTAGACCTGGTTTAGACCTGGTTTAGTCCTGGTTTAGACCTGGTTTAGACCTGGTTTAGACCTGGTTTAGACATTGGTTAGACCTGGTTTGGACCTGGTTTAGACCTGGTTTGGACCTGGTTTGGACCTGGTTTAGACCTGGTTTAGACCTGGTTTAGTCCTGGTTTAGACCTGGTTTAGTCCTGGTTTAGTCCTGGTTTAGACCTGGTTTAGACCTGGTTTAGTCCTGGTTTAGACCTGGTTTAGACCTGGTTTAGTCCTGGTTTAGTCCTGATTTAGACCTTGGTTAGACCTGGTTTAGACCTGGTTTAGACCTGGTTTAGACCTGGTTTAGACCTGGTTTAGTCCTGGTTTAGTCCTGGTTTAGACCTGGTTTAGACCTGGTTTAGACCTGGTTTAGACCTGGTTTAGTCCTGGTTTAGTCCTGGTTTAGACCTGGTTTAGTCCTGGTTTAGTCCTGTTTTAGTCCTGGTTTAGACATTGGTTAGACCTGGTTTGGACCTGGTTTAGACCTGGTTTGGACCTGGTTTAGACCTGGTTTAGACCTGGTTTAGACCTGGTTTAGTCCTGGTTTAGACCTGGTTTAGTCCTGGTTTAGTCCTGGTTTAGACCTGGTTTAGACCTGGTTTAGTCTTGGTTTAGTCCTGGTTTAGACCTGGTTTAGACCTGGTTTAGACCTGGTTTAGACCTGGTTTAGTCCTGGTTTAGACCTGGTTTAGTCCTGGTTTAGTCCTGGTTTAGACCTGGTTTAGTCCTGGTTTAGACCTGGTTTAGACCTGGTTTAGACCTGGTTTAGTCCTGGTTTAGTCCTGGTTTAGACCTGGTTTAGACCTGGTTTAGTCCTGGTTTAGCCCTGGTTTTAGACCTGGTTTGAACCTGGATTAGACCTGGTTTAGACCTGGTAAATTCCTGGTTTAGACCTGTTTTAGACCTGGTTCAGTCCTGTTTTAGACCTGGTTTAGTCCTGGTTTAGACCTGGTTTAGACCTGGTTTTAGACCTGGTTTAGTCCTGGTTTAGACCCTGGTTTAGTCCAGGGTTAGACCGGGTTTAGACCTGGTTTAGTCCTGGTTTAGACCTGGTTTAGTCCTGGTTTAGACCTGGTTTAGACCTGGTTTAGTCCTGGTTTAGTCCTGATTTAGACCTTGGTTAGACCTGGTTTGGACCTGGTTTAGACCTGGTTTAGACCTGGTTTAGACCTGGTTTAGTCCTGGTTTAGACCTGGTTTAGTCCTGGTTTAGTCCTGATTTAGACCTTGGTTAGACCTGGTTTGGACCTGGTTTAGACCTGGTTTAGACCTGGTTTAGACCTGGTTTAGACCTGGTTTAGACCTGGTTTAGACCTGGTTTAGTCCTGGTTTAGACCTGGTTTAGTCCTGGTTTAGTCCTGGTTTAGACCTGGTTTAGTCCTGGTTTAGACCTGGTTTAGACCTGGTTTAGACCTGGTTTAGTCCTGGTTTAGACCTGGTTTAGTCCTGGTTTAGTCCTGGTTTAGACCTGGTTTAGACCTGGTTTAGTCCTGGTTTAGACCTGGTTTAGTCCTGGTTTAGACCTGGTTTAGACCTGGTTTAGTCCTGGTTTAGTCCTGATTTAGACCTTGGTTAGACCTGGTTTGGACCTGGTTTAGACCTGGTTTAGACCTGGTTTAGACCTGGTTTAGACCTGGTTTAGACCTGGTTTAGTCCTGGTTTAGACCTGGTTTAGTCCTGGTTTAGTCCTGATTTAGACCTTGGTTAGACCTGGTTTGGACCTGGTTTAGACCTGGTTTAGACCTGGTTTAGACCTGGTTTAGACCTGGTTTAGACCTGGTTTAGTCCTGGTTTAGACCTGGTTTAGTCCTGGTTTAGTCCTGGTTTAGACCTGGTTTAGTCCTGGTTTAGACCTGGTTTAGTCCCTGGTTTAGGCCTGGTTTAGACCTGGTTTAGATCCAGTTTAGCCCTGATTTAGTCCTGGTTTAGGCCTGGTTTAGACCTGGTTTAGGCCTGGTTTAGACCCTGGTTTAGTCCTGGTTTAGACCTGGTTTAGACCTGGTTTAGTCCTGGTTTAGTCCTGATTTAGACCTTGGTTAGACCTGGTTTGGACCTGGTTTAGACCTGGTTTAGACCTGGTTTAGACCTGGTTTAGACCTGGTTTAGTCCTGGTTTAGACCTGGTTTAGTCCTGGTTTAGTCCTGATTTAGACCTTGGTTAGACCTGGTTTGGACCTGGTTTAGACCTGGTTTAGACCTGGTTTAGACCTGGTTTAGTCCTGGTTTAGACCTGGTTTAGACCTGGTTTAGACCTGGTTTAGTCCTGGTTTAGACCTGGTTTAGTCCTGGTTTAGTCCTGGTTTAGACCTGGTTTAGACCTGGTTTAGTCCTGGTTTAGACCTGGTTTAGTCCTGGTTTAGACCTGGTTTAGACCTGGTTTAGTCCTGGTTTAGTCCTGATTTAGACCTTGGTTAGACCTGGTTTGGACCTGGTTTAGACCTGGTTTAGACCTGGTTTAGACCTGGTTTAGACCTGGTTTAGTCCTGGTTTAGACCTGGTTTAGTCCTGGTTTAGTCCTGATTTAGACCTTGGTTAGACCTGGTTTGGACCTGGTTTAGACCTGGTTTAGACCTGGTTTAGACCTGGTTTAGACCTGGTTTAGACCTGGTTTAGTCCTGGTTTAGACCTGGTTTAGTCCTGGTTTAGTCCTGGTTTAGACCTGGTTTAGTCCTGGTTTAGACCTGGTTTAGACCTGGTTTAGACCTGGTTTAGTCCTGGTTTAGACCTGGTTTAGTCCTGGTTTAGTCCTGGTTTAGACCTGGTTTAGACCTGGTTTAGTCCTGGTTTAGACCTGGTTTAGTCCTGGTTTAGACCTGGTTTAGACCTGGTTTAGTCCTGGTTTAGTCCTGATTTAGACCTTGGTTAGACCTGGTTTGGACCTGGTTTAGACCTGGTTTAGACCTGGTTTAGACCTGGTTTAGACCTGGTTTAGTCCTGGTTTAGACCTGGTTTAGTCCTGGTTTAGTCCTGATTTAGACCTTGGTTAGACCTGGTTTAGACCTGGTTTAGACCTGGTTTAGACCTGGTTTAGACCTGGTTTAGACCTGGTTTAGACCTGGTTTAGACCTGGTTTAGAACGAGAACAGAGAAGTGGAGAGAAGAGAGGGAGAAAAGGTTTGATTCCCCAGAGCATCGTGGGTAATCTGAGGGTTCTCAGACTCAGAATCAGAATCACTTTTATTCATCCCCGAGGGGAAATTTTCTTTGTTACAGATGCAACCGACCAAGAGCATGTAGATAGAATCAAGTTTCAAAAATAAAATAAGAAATAAAATAAGATAAATACAATAAGATAAATACAATAAGATAAATACAATAAGATAAAAGATAAAAGTAGTTCTGTTTGGGAAATGATTTCCATCAGTGACATATTTACATCTGTACATGTGTGAGCAGGAACAGGATGTTTCAGTAGATTGTCATTTAAAGTGCAGAGTTCAACAGTTTGATGGCGACAGGCAGATTTCCTTTGTCTGTGGCTGAAACAGCAGAGTCTGTGGCTGAAACAGCAGAGTCTGTGGCTGAAACAGCAGAGTCTGTGGCTGAAACAGCAGCGTCTGTGGCTGAAACAGCAGAGTCTGTGGCTGAAACAGCAGCGTCTGTGGCTGAAACAGCAGCGTCTGTGGCTGAAACAGCAGCATCTATGGCTGAAACAGCAGCGTCTGTGGCTGAAACAGCTCCTCTGATAGGCCAGCACCTTGTGGAGGGGGTGTGAGGGAGAGTCCAGAATAGTCCAGATTTTGTCCAGTGTTCTCCTGTCCAGCACCACAGTCAGAGTCCAGCCTTCCTGATGATCTTCTCGAGTCTGTTAGTGTCCCTCAGGCGCAGACTGCTGCCCCAGCAGACTACAGCGTACATGATGCACTGGCCACCATAGACTCAGAACATCCTGAGCATCGTCCTGCAGGTGTTGAAGGACCTCAGCCTCCTCAGGAAATAGAGGCGGCTCTGGCCCTTCTTGTAAAACGCGTCCACGTTCCTGCTCCAGTCCAGTTTGTTGTCCAAGTTCACCCCCAGGTACTTGTCCTCCTCCACCACGTCCACACTGACCCCCTGGATGGAGATGGGGGTCACAACAGCTTTGGTCCTCCTAAGGTCCACCACCAGTTCCTTTGTCACGTTGAGCTGGAGGTGGTTCTTCTCACTCCAGGAGACAAAGTTGTCCACTACAGTCCTGTGTTCCTCCTCGTCATCACCGCTGATGCATCCACCACTGCAGAGGCATCAGAAAACTTCTGAAGGAGGCAAGACTGGCTGCAGTAGATGAAGTCCGTGGTGTAGAGGGTGAAGAGGAAGGGGGACAGGACTGTCCCCTGTGGAGCCCCGGTGTTGCTGACCACTCTGTCCGACACACAGCTCTGCAAACGCACATACTGTGGTCTTCAGTGAGGTAATCCACAATCCAGGACACCGAGGAGGCTCCACCTGCATCACCGCCAGCTTCTCTTCTGATGGTGTCGAACGCACTGGAGAAGTCAAACACATGATCCTCACAGTGGCGGCGGCTTGTCCAGGTGGAGTAGACTCTGTGGTCAGGATGGGGTCGTCTGCTCCACGGTGGAGCTGGGAGGAAACTGGAGCAGGTCCTGCAGAACCACAGGCCTCATCTGCTCCAGGACGAGTCGCTCCAGAGTCTTCATGATGTGGGAGGTCAGAGCCACGGGCCTGTAGTCCTCAGGCTGAAGATCTGCTGCAGGACACCACTGAGCTGGGGAGCACAGATAATAATCTGAGGACTAATGTGAGGCCCCAGGGCATCGTGGGTAATCTGTGGGTTCATGTGAGGCCCCAGAGCAGCAGAAGAATCAATACCAGAGTTTAACACCACACAAGAAGAAGAGAGAGAAGAGGAGGAGGAGAAAACAGAGGGAGAGAGAGGGAGGGAGGAGAGAAAGAGAAAGAGAGAGAGAGAGGAGAAAAGAGAAGTGGAGAGAAGAGAGGGAGAAAAGAGGAAAAGAGAGAGAGAGGAGAGAAATAGAGAGAAGAGGAGAGAAGAATAGCACAGGGAATCAATAAGAGATGACAAGAGAAGAGAGAATAGAGAGGGAGAAAAGAGATGAGAGAGAAGAAAGAGAGAGAAGAGGAGAGAAGAGAGGAGAGAGAGAGAGAAGAGAGAGAAGAGAATGAGGCAAGAGGAGAGAGGGAGAGAATCGGAAAGAAGAGAGGGTGAGAAGAGAAAGAGAGAAGATGAAAGAGGAGAGGAAGAGAAGAGGAGAGAAGAGAGGAGAGAGAGAGAAGAGAGGGAGAAGAGAGGAGAGGGAGAGAAGAGAAGAGAGAAGCAAGGAAGAGAAGAGAGAGAAGAGAATTAAGGAAGAGAAGAGGAGAGAGAATAGGAAAGAAGAGAGAGAAGAGAAGAAAGGGAGAGAAGATGAGAGAAGAGATGGGGCGAAGAGGAGAGAGAGAAGAGAAGAGGAGCAAAGAATCGCACCGGGAATCAATAAGAGTCACAAACAGACAAGAAGAGAGGGAGAGAAGAGGAGAGAAAGAAGAGAGGGAGGGAGGGAGAGAAGACGAGAGGAGCACAGGGGATCAATACGAGTCAAGACCAGAGTTTAACACCTCACAAGAAGAGAGGGAAGAAGGAGAGAAAGAAGAGAAGAGAGAGAAGAGAGCTAGAGAGGAGGAGAGAAGAGGAGAGAAAGAAGAGAGAGGGGGACAGAGAGAAGAGGAGAGAGGGAGAAAAGAGGAGAGGAGAAAAAAGGAGAGGAGAGGACAGAAGAAAGAGGAGAGAATCAATAAGAGTCAAGGCCAGAGTTTAACACCAGACACGAGAAGAGAGGGATGAGGAGGAGGAAGAAGAGGAGAGGAGAGAAGAGGAGGGAAGAGAAAAGAGGGGGGAGGAAGAGACAGAGAAGGAGGAAAGAAGAGAGGAAAGAGGGAGAGAGAGGAGAAAGGGGGCTGAGAGAGAGAGAGAAAAAGAGGAGAAGGAAGATAAAGAGAAAGAGGGAGAGGAGGAAAAAGAGAAAAGGAGGAGGAGAGAGGAAAAGAAAGGAAGGGGGGAGAGAGAGAGTGAGGCGGAGAAAGGAGAGAAAGAGAGAGGGAGGGGAGAGAGAGAAAGAGAAAGAAAAGGGGGAGTCAGGTAGAAGGAGAGAGGAGGTTAGTCTAAAATCCCACTCCTGCAGTGAGTGGGCTCGCCTCTCCACAGACCTGACCTGGAGCTCGCCTCTCCACAGACCTGACCTGGAGCTCGCCTCTCCACAGACCTGACCTGGAGCTCGCCTCTCCACAGACATGACCTGGAGCTCGCCTCTCCACAGACCTGACCTGGAGCTCGCCTCTCCACAGACCTGACCTGGAGCCCGCCCTGCTTGTCTCCATGGAGATAAACACAGACACGCTCGTTTAATGCCACACTGCGGAACAAAGAGCTGAGAAACCTCAACCTCAACCCAACAAATACAAAAACTACTGTAGGTCAAGTCCAGTTACTGCATCTGTCGGACTCGTAGGACTCGTAGTATTTATAGTATTTGTAGTATTTGTAGTATTTGTAGTATTTGTAGTATTTGTAGTACTCGTAGTACTTGTGGTACTTTTACAGTTTGTGTTTCAGACCCAAAGGAAATCTGTTTGTCGATGGAGGAAGTAAATGAAATATTGATCCGAGCTCCGACCTCAACGTGTCCACGACATGTGACCGACGGAGAGATGAAGGAAAGAGAGAAGAGAGAGGGGGAGGAGAGAGGAGAGGAGAGAGGAGAGAGGAGAGAGGAGAGGAGAGAGGAGAGAGGAGAGGAGAGAGGAGAGAGGAGAGAGGAGAGGAGAGAGGAGAGGAGAGAGGGGAGAGGAGGAGGAGAGGAGGAGAGAGGGGAGAGGAGGAGGTGAGGAGAGTGGAGAGGAGAGGAGAGAGGAGAGGAGGAGGGGAGGAGAGAGGAGAGGAGAGGAGAGAGGAGAGGAGGAGGGGAGGAGAGGAGAGGAGAGGAGAGAGGAGAGGAGAGAGAGAGAGAGGAGAGAGAGAGGAGAGGAGAGAGAGGGGAGAGAGAGGAGAGGAGAGGAGAGGAGAGGGAGAGGAGAGAGGAGAGAGGAGAGAGGAGAGGAGAGAGGAGAGGAGAGAGGAGAGGAGAGAGGAGAGGAGAGGAGAGAGGAGGAGAGAGAGGAGAGGAGAGAGGAGAGAGAGGGGGAGGAGAGGAGGAGTGAGAGGTGAGGCGAGGAGAGGTGAGGAGAGAGAGGAGAGGTGGAGAGAGGAGAGGAGAGAGGAGAGGAGAGGAGAGGAGAGAGGGGAGAGGAGAGAGGAGAGGAGAGGAGAGAGGAGAGGAGAGAGGAGAGGAGAGGAGAGAAGAGAGAGGAGAGGAGAGCAGAGAGGAGGAGAGAGGAGAGGAGAGAGGAGAGGAGGAGAGAGAGGAGAGGAGAGGAGAGGAGAGAGGAGAGGAGAGAGGGGAGAGGAGAGGGGAGAGGAGAGAGGAGAGGAGAGAGGAGAGGAGAGAGGAGAGAGGAGAGGAGGAGAGAGAGGAGAGAGGAGAGGAGAGAGGAGAGGAGAGGAGAGAGGAGAGAGAAGAGGGAGATTTTTTTGATTTTTAACAGACCTTTATTGTGTCTGTCAAAACATTTTGCACTGAACTCACACCTCGTGTTATTTACATGACAATGACATTACATATACAGACTATTTACACTATTTACACTATTTACACTATTTACACTATTTACATTATTTACACTATTTACACTATTTACATTATTTACACTATTTACACTATTTACACTATTTACATTATTTACACTATTTACATTATTACAAAAACAGAGGTCCAAAAAAGAGCTGTCCCTCCAGAGGAGAGGGAGAGGAGAGGAGAGAGGAGAGGAGAGAGAAGAGAGGAGAGAGGAGGAGGGAGGAGAGAGAGGAGAGGAGGAGCGAGGAGGAGAGAGGAAAAGAGGAGAGGACAAGAGAAGGAGGAGAGAGGAGGAGAGGAGAGAGGAGAGGAGAGAGGGGAGAGGAGAGGAGAGGAGAGAGGGGAGAGGGAGAGGAGAGAGAAGAGGAGAGGAGAGAGAAGAGGAGAGGAGAGAGGAGAGGAGAGGAGAGAGGAGAGGAGAGAGGAGAGGAGAGGAGAGGAGAGAGGAGAGGAGAGAGGAGAGGAGAGGAGAGAGGAGAGGAGAGAGGAGAGGGAAAAGGAGAGAGGAGAGAGGAGAGGAGAGGAGAGAGGAGAGGAGAGGAGAGGAGAGAGGAGAGAGGAGAGGAGAGAGGAGAGTGTTTGTCTTTCCTCTTTCTCTCTTTCTCCTCCTCTCTCCTTCTCTCTTTCTCCTCTGCGTTTGTCTCTTCTCCTCTCTTTCTCCTCCTCTCTCTCTTTCTCCTCCTCCTCTTTCTTTCTTTCTCCTCCTCTCTCCTCTCTCTCTTTCTCCTCCTCTCTCTCTTTCTCCTCCTCTTTCTCTCTTTCTTTCTCTCTTTCTCCTCCTCTCCTCCTCTTTCTTTCTCTTTCTCTTTCTCTCTCTCTCTTTCTCTCTCTCTTTCTCTTTCTCCTGTGAGTTTTGTCCGGAGGACGTTTCTTTTCTCGAGTCTCGTGTTTGTGACCTGTGATTATCTCATTCACTCTTTAGACCCACGGAAATGTCACCGCTCCAAATCTGACGCTCCGAGGAAGAAAAGAAAAGAGAGGAGCGGAGGAGGAGAGGGGGAGGAGAGAGAGAACAAAGGAGGGAAGAAAGAGGAGGAGAGAGGGAGAAAGAAAGAGACCAAGTCAGATATGACAGAATAAAATCAAATCAAAAATCGAAAAAGAGAGAGCGAAGAAAGATAGGAATGGAGAGGAAGAGGAGGAGGAGGAGGAGAGGAGGAGAAAGAGAGGAGGAGGAGAGGAGTAGAGGAGGAGGAGGAGGAGGGGGAGAGGAGGAGGAGGAGGAGGAGAGGAGGAGGAGGAGAGGAGGAGGAGGAGGAGGAGAGGAGGAGGAGGAGGAGAGGAGGAGGAGGAGGAGGGGAGGAGGGGAGGAGGAGGAGGAGAGGAGGAGGAGATGAGGAGAGGAGGAGGAGGAGGAGGAGGAGGAGAGGAGGAGGAGGAGAGGAGAGGAGGAGGAGGAGAGGAGGAAAGGAGGAGGAGAGGAGAGGAGGAGAGGAGGAGGAGGAGAGGAGGAGGAGAGGAGAGAGGAGGAGAGGAGGGAGAGGAGGAGGAGGAGGAGAGGAGGAGGAGGATGAGGAGTACAGGAGGAGGAGGAGAGTAGGAGGAGGAGAGGAGGAGGAGAGGAGGAGGAGGAGGAGAGGAGGAGGAGAGAGGAGGAGGAGAGGAGGAAAGGAGGAGGAGGAGGAGAGGAGGAAAGGAGGAGGAGAGGAGGAGGAGGAGGAGAGGAGGAGAGGAGGAGAGGAGGAGGAGGAGGAGAGGAGGAGGAGAGGAGGAGGAGGAGGAGGAGGAGAGGAGGAGGAGGAGGACAGGAGGAGGAGGAGAGGAGGAGAAGGAGGAGAGGAGGAGGAGGAGGAGAGGAGGACAGGAGGAGAGGAGGAGAGGAGGAGGAGAGGAGGAGGAGGAGGAGGAGCGCAGCTGAAATGCCACATTTTTAAATCGCTGCTTTGGACCTCGGCATTTCAAACGGATCATTATTAAAGCTTCGACCTCTGACCTCTGACCCCAAACTTTCAGATTAGCTCCGGGTTCGCGGTGGCGCCACGTTAGCGCCGCCGAAAAGGACAAAACCATTAGCACAAGACCCGAGCTAATGGAGCTAAATGCTAAAGGCTAAACGCTAATATGGAAAACAGTGGCATTCTGAAGAAAACAACAGACAATGAGCAGGAAGAACCGCTGAAGACACAAGAGGAAATTATAAGTTTGGACAAAGATTTACAAAGAAGCGACTGTGATAAAAACGATTCAGTCAAACACATTTGAACCCAACTGAGATAAATGTTTAAAACTTTATTCAGTTCTGTGTCAGAAAGTCCCACAGATTCCACTCACACAGCACAAAAGGCCAATGAAAAATCAGAAAAAAACACTAATTTTGAGGTAAAAATGCCCAATTTTAAGTGAAATTTTCTGCCAGTGCTGTAAGAAATTTTCACCAAGTTTTCTTAAAACAAAACGAAATATGAATCTTGTTCTAAGCAGAAAACACGAGTTTCAAGTGTTTATGGCAAGATTTTTCCCTTTATTGGTTTGAGGAGGAAGTTAAAGAGGCTTAACTTGGACTGAGTTAATATAAAAAGTGCTTAGAATAAGTTGTAATATTTAGATAAGATAAATCAGGATGGAATATCTTGAAACAAATAAAAAATCTCATCTTATTCAGTAAAAAAAATCTTAAAATTGATCTTTTAAGATGAATCTGCTTAATTCAAGTCAGTTTAACTATGCTAGAATATCCTTTTTTGTCCTTTTTTGCACACCAACAACGTCCGAAAAACATTGATGGATTTAGATGAAATTAGTGAAGAGAACGACAGATTCTGGAGGTGAAAGGAGAGAGGAAAAGAGAGAGAGGAGTAAGAAAGGGAGAGAAGGAGGCCAGACTTTAAAGTTGAACTCGGGCCCGTTTGAACCTGATCCCGAATATACGAGTGTCTGAGTGAATGTGACGTCTCCACAGCGTCGCTCACATGAGGCTCCTGTTGCCACGGTTACAGGCTCCATATTTGGAAATCCTCCCGCGAGTATCATAGCAACACAAGAGCCAATCATGAGTGAGGAGGTTAAATGTGGCGCCTCCTCCTGGCAGAGCTGATGCATCATATATACGGACTATGGATGTGATACTCTGCACCTGCAGGACACTGGATTTACCTGATTCTGCACAAGAAGAAGAAACTTTGAGCTTTAAAGAGTTTAAGTCACTGATTTATGTTGTTTGTTCTGTTCCGTACAAACAACAATAGAGTCACAATTTAACCAAATTCTCTTTACTTTCTGCTCGTTAAATTCTGCTCGTTCAGATTCTAGTCACATTAGATATTGTGACTGTTTGAGATATTTTGTCATTTTATTTCAGAAATCGTCACTCGGGGGAAAGCGGGAAGGGAACTTACTTAGCAACGAAATGAGCTGTCAATCAAACCTGTTGCTAACGCTAGGGGGAGGGGCCTCGGGGAATGAAGGCGTCTGATTGGTCCGTTATTTATGTTCAGATCTTGATTTAGGAACAAAACAGAGAAATGAAAAGTTCAGGATCCTGTGTGGCGGCTTCAGACGAACAGTTTAAGTCCAGAATGACGAGGCTCAGAGCAGCAGGTACAGACAGAGGGACGAGAAGATCCTAATGTGAAGGAGCCCGAAGAGCCTCCTGGAGCACTTCCTGTTTGGCACACGGCGGCTAACGGGTTAGCGGCTAACGGGTTAGCGGCTAACGGGTTAGCGGCTAACGGGTTAGCGGCTAACGGGTTAGCGGCTAACGGGTTAGCGGCTAACGGGTTAGCCGCTAACGGGTTAGCGGCTAACGGGTTAGCCGCTAACGGGTGGTGGAAGTCAGGCAGGTGTTTGTGGAAGTCAGGCAGGTGTTTGTTTTTCAATTGTTTTTGTGTGTTCTATATTCTAAAAAGCAACTAAAACTAAAAAGAAAAAATAAAATATTGCGAAAAACCCCAAACAGTACTAAAACAGGATTAAAGCAAAACCAGTACTGAACCAGAAACCAGAATTAAAGTAGTTCTAAACCAGATTCAAACCAGGTCTAAACCGGGTCTAAACCGGGTCTAAAGCGGGACTAAAGCGGGTCTAAAGCGGGTCTAAAGCGGGTCTAAAGCGGGTCTAAAGCGGGACTAAAGCGGGACTAAAGCGGGTCTAAAGCGGGTCTAAAGCGGGACTAAAGCGGGTCTAAGGCGGGTCTAAGGCGGGTCTAAGGCGGGTCTAAGGCGGGTCTAAGGCGGGTCTAAAGCGGGTCTAAAGCGGGTCTAAAGCGGGTCTAAAGCGGGTCTAAAGCGGGACTAAAGCGGGTCTAAAGCGGGACTAAAGTCGCGATCTAAAGCGGGTCTAAAGGTCTAAGCGGGTCTAGCGGGTCTAAAGCGGTCTAAAGCGACTAAAGCGGACTAAAGCGGTCTAAGCGGGTCTAAAGCGGATCTAAAGCGGGTCTAAAGCGGGTCTAAAGCGGGTCTAAAGCGGGTCTAAAGCGGGACTAAAGCCGGTCTAAAGCGGGACTAAAGCGGGTCTAAAGCGGGACTAAAGCCGGTCTAAAGCCGGTCTAAAGGGTGTCTAAAGCGGGTCTAAAGCGGGTCTAAAGCGGGACTAAAGCGGGTCTAATGCGGGACTAAAGCCGGTCTAAAGCGGGACTAAAGCCGGTCTAAAGCCGGTCTAAAGCCGGTCTAAAGCAGGACTAAAGCGGCCAGCGGGTCTAAAGCGGTCTAAAGCGGTCTAAAGCGGACTAAAGCGGACTAAAGCGGGTCTAAAGCGGTCTAAAGCCGGTCTAAAGCGGTCTAGCGACTAAAGCCGGTCTGTCTGCGGTCTAAAGCAGGACTAAAGCGGGTCTAAAGCAGGACTAAAGCGGGTCTAAAGCGGGACTAAAGCGGGTCTAAAGCAGGACTAAAGCGGGTCTAAAGCGGGTCTAAAGCGGGTCTAAAGCGGGACTAAAGCGGGTCTAAAGCAGGACTAAATCCGGTCCGTGGGGGAGTGACTTTGTGGGGCTCACCTTGCTCTGATTGCTCTGAAATGAGAGAGACGAGACTCAGAGGAAAATCAATACAACACAATTAAACCTGCTCCGAGTCCTGGTTCAGTCCGGGTCTAGACCTGGTTCAGTCCCATTTTAGTGCTGGTTTAGTCTTGATTTAGTTCAGGTTCAGTCTTGGTCCTGGTTTATTCTGGGTCTTGGTTCAAGTCCTGATCTAGTGCTGTTCTAGTCCTGGTTTAGTCCTGGTTAAGACCTGGTTCAGTCCTGGTTTAGTCCTGGTCTAGTCCTGGTTTAGTCCTGGTTTAGTCTTGCTTTAGTCCTTGTTTAGTCCTGATCTAGTCCTGGTTTAGTCCTGCTTTAGTCCTGGTTTAGTCCTGCTTTAGTCCTGGTCTAGTCCTGGTCTAGTCCTGCTTTAGTCCTGGTTTAGTCATGGTTCAGTCCTGGTTTAGTCCTGGTTTAATCCCGGTTTAGTCCTGATGTAGTCCTGCTTTAGTCCTGGTCTAGTCCTGGTCTAGTCCTGGTTTAGTCCTGCTTTAGTCCTGGTTTAGTCCTGGTTCAGTCCTGGCTCAGTCCTGGTTTAGTCCTGGTTTAGTCCTGGTTTAGTCCTGCTTTAGTCCTGGTCTAGTCCTGGTCTAGTCCTGGTTTAGTCCTGCTTTAGTCCTGGTTTAATCCCAGTTTAGTCCTGGTGTAGTCCTGGTGTAGTCCTGGTTTAATCCCAGTTTAGTCCTGGTGTAGTCCTGGTTTAATCCCAGTTTAGTCCTGGTGTAGTCCTGGTTTAGTCCTGGTTCAGTCCTGGTTTAGTCCTGCTTTAGTCCTGGTCTAGTCCTGGTCTAGTCCTGGTTTAGTCCTGGTTTAATCCCAGTTTAGTCCTGGTGTAGTCCTGGTTTAGTCCTGGTTTAATCCCAATTTAGTCCTGGTGTAGTTCTGGTTTAATCCCAATTTAGTCCTGGTGTAGTCCTGGTTTAGTCCTGGTTTAATCCCGGTCTAGTCCTGGTCTAGTCCTGGTTTAGTCCTGGTTTAGTCCTGGTTTAATCCCGGTCTAGTCCTGGTCTAGTCCTGGTTTAGCCCTGGTTTAGTCCTGGTTTAATCCTGGTCTAGTCCTGGTCTAGTCCTGGTCTAGTCCTGGTCGGGTTCTTTATTAAATCCAAAGTCTTTTCTTCTTAATTCGACCTTCGCCCGTCGGACACGAACGCTACAAGTTTATCGATCTGAGAGAACGAGGGAGGGAGAGAGAGAGGGAAAAGAGGGATGGAGGGAGGGAGAGAGAGAGGGAAAAGAGGGATGAGGGAGGAGGAGAGAGAGAGGGAAAAGAGGGATGGAGGGAGGGAGAGAGAGAGGGAAAAGAGGGATGAGAGAGGAGGAGAGAGAGGGAAAAGAGGGATGGAGGGAGGAGGAGAGAGAGAGGGAAAAGAGGGATGGAGGGAGGGAGAGAGAGGGAAAAGAGGGATGGAGAGAGGAGGAGAGAGAGGGAAAAGAGGGATGGAGGGAGGAGGAGAGAGAGAGGGAAAAGAGGGATGGAGGGAGGAGGAGAGAGAGAGGGAAAAGAGGGATGGAGGGAGGAGGAGAGAGAGAGGGAAAAGAGGGATGGAGGGAGGAGAGAGAGAGGGAAATGAGGGATGGAGAGAGGAAGAGAGAGAGAGGGAAATGAGGGATGGAGGGAGGGGGAGAGAGAGGGAAAAGAGGGATGGAGAGAGGAGGAGAGAGAAAGGGAAAAGAGGGATGGAGGGAGGAGGAGAGAGAGAGGGAAAAGAGGGATGCGGGAGGAGGAGAGAGAGAGGGAAAAGAGGGATGGAGAGAGGAGGAGAGAGAGAGGGAAAAGAGGGATGAGAGAGGAGGAGAGAGAGAGAGGGAAAAGAGGGATGGAGGGAAGAGTGAGAGGGAGGAGGAGAGAGAAGGAGTGAGGGAGAGAGGGATAAAGGAGAGAAAAAGAGGCTTTAATGGGAAGTGAAAGAAGAAATGGAGAGAGGAGAAGGATGGAGAGAGGAGAGATGGAGAGAGGAGAGATGGAGGTAGAGAGAGGGGGAGAATTAAATGAATGAGTGTAAAAGCAGAAAGATGCACAGAGGAGGAGAAGAGGCTTATGGGTTTAGTTTTGGTCCTGAAGACTCAGATCCAACTCAAAAACCAGGACTAAACCAGGACTAAACCAGGGACTAAACCAGGACTAAACCAGGACTAAACCAGGACTAAACCAGGACTGAACCAGGACTAAACCAGGACTGAACCAGGACTAAACCAGGACTAAACCAGGACTGAACCAGGACTGAACCAGGACTAAAGCAGGACTAAACCAGGACTAAAGCAGGACTAAACCAGGACTGAACCAGGACTGAACCAGGACTGAACCAGGACTAAAGCAGGACTGAACCAGGACTAATCCAGGACTAAAGCAGAACTAAACCAGGACTAAACCAGAACTAAACCAGGACTAAACCAGGACTAAACCAGGACTAAACCAGGATTGAACCAAGTCAAAATTTAAAAATGAAATCGAACTATTTCGGTGCTGATTTATTCTGAATCACAACAACACTGGACCCGATTTTACTTTTATTTTTCTATTTTATGGAGACACAGGGACAGTGTAGGTAGGAATTCAAACAGACAACACTCTGTCTCCCTTTGTGATGTCATCATGTGGTGGTACAGGAAGTGCTCCACTGTGTTTTTAAACTCCACACACCTTCACTAGAATCATTTGGATCATTTCAGACCTGGAATTTCTGATCTCGACTGAACTAAAGGTGAAAGGAGCTGGAAAATCTGAAAGTTTGTTCAGTCCTTTTTAAGTCTTGGCTCAGTCCTGGTCCGGTCTTGGTCTAGTGTGGGTCTAGTCTCAGTCTGGTCCTGGTTTAGTCCTTGACGACTCCTGGTTCAGTCCTGGTTTATTCTTGGTTTAATCCTGGTTTCACAATATAATTTTATTTGGTCTAGTTCTACTGTAGTCCTGATTTAGTCCTGCTTTAGTCCTTGGTTTAGTCCTGGTTTAGTCCTGGTTTAGTCCTGGTTTAGTCCTGGTTTAGTCCTGGTTTAGTCCTGCTTTAGTCCTGCTTTAGTCCTGGTTTAGTCCTGCTTTAGTCCTGCTTTAGTCCTGCTTTAGTTCTTGGTTTAGTCCTGGTTTAGTCCTGCTTTAGTCCTGCTTTAGTCCTGCTTTAGTCCTGGTTTAGTCCTGGTTTAGTCCTGCTTTAGTCCTGCTTTAGTCCTGGTTTAGTCCTGGTTTAGTCCTGGTTTAGTCCTGCTTTAGTCCTGCTTTAGTCCTGGTTTAGTCCTGGTTTAGTCCTGGTTTAGTCCTGGTTTAGTCCTGGTTTAGTCCTGGTTTAGTCCTGGTTTAGTCCTGGTTCAGTCCTGGTTTAGTCCTGCTTTAGTCCTGCTTTAGTCCTTGGTTTAGTCCTGGTTTAGTCCTGGTTTAGTCCTGGTTTAGTCCTGGTTTAGTCCTGGTTTAGTCCTGGTTCAGTCCTGGTTTAGTCCTGGTTTAGTCCTGATTTAGACCTGCTTTAGTCCTTGGTTTAGTCCTGGTTTAGTCCTGGTTTAGTCCTGGTTTAGTCCTGGTTTAGTCCTGCTTTAGTCCTGCTTTAGTCCTGGTTTAGTCCTGCTTTAGTCCTGCTTTAGTCCTGCTTTAGTTCTTGGTTTAGTCCTGGTTTAGTCCTGCTTTAGTCCTGCTTTAGTCCTGGTTTAGTCCTGGTTTAGTCCTGCTTTAGTCCTGCTTTAGTCCTGGTTTAGTCCTGGTTTAGTCCTGCTTTAGTCCTGCTTTAGTCCTGCTTTAGTCCTGCTTTAGTCCTGCTTTAGTCCTGCTTTAGTCCTGCTTTAGTCCTGCTTTAGTCCTGGTTCAGTCCTGGTTCAGCCCTGCTATAGTCCTAGTTTAGTCTTGATTCGGTCCTGCTTCAGTCCCGATTTTAGTTCTGAATTAGACCTGGTTTAGACTAAGAAAATGGTAAATGTTCACTTGAAAACTCCCACTTCATGACATCACAAGGTGGAACAGAGCGTTTGGAGCTTTGGAGACGTAAACAGACAAATAATAAAGGAAACAAAACCAAACTCCAGGTCTGTTTTCGCGATGGAAACATCAGACCTGGACTTAAACCCGGGTCAGGTCTTTGTTGGACCTGCGGCTCCGGGTTCAGACCTGGACTTAAACCCGGGTCAGGTCTTTGTTGGACCTGCAGTTCGGGGTTCAGACCTGGACTTAAACCCAGGTCAGGTCTTTGTTGGACCTGCGGCTCCGGGTTCAGACCTGGACTTAAACCCGGGTCAGGTCTTTGTTGGACCTGCGGCTCCGGGTTCAGACCTGGACTTAAACCCAGGTCAGGTCTTTGTTGGACCTGCAGCTCGGGGTTCAGACCTGGACTTAAACCCGGGTCAGGTCTTTGTTGGACCTGCGGCTCCGGGTTCAGACCTGGACTTAAACCCGGGTCAGGTCTTTGTTGGACCTGCGGCTCCGGGTTCAGACCTGGACTTAAACCCAGGTCAGGTCTTTGTTGGACCTGCAGCTCGGGGTTCAGACCTGGACTTAAACCCAGGTCAGGTCTTTGTTGGACCTGCAGCTCGGGGTTCAGACCTGGACTTAAACCCGGGTCAGGTCTTTGTTGGACCTGCAGCTCGGGGTTCAGACCTGGACTTAAACCCGGGTCAGGTCTTTGTTGGACCTGCAGCTCGGGGTTCAGACCTGGACTTAAACCCGGGTCAGGTCTTTGTTGGACCTGCGGCTCCGGGTTCAGTCCTGGACTTAAACCCGGGTCAGGTCTTTGTTGGACCTGCGGCTCCGGGTTCAGTCCTGGACTTAAACCCGGGTCAGGTCTTTGTTGGACCTGCGGCCCGGGTTCAGACCTGGACTTAAACCCGGTCAGGTCTTTGTTGGACCTGCGGCTCCGGGTTCAGACCTGGACTTAAACCCGGACAGGTCTTTGTTGGACCTGCGGCTCCGGGTTCAGACCTGGACTTAAACCCGGGTCAGGTCTTTGTTGGACCTGCGGCTCCGGGTTCAGACCTGGACTTAAACCCGGGTCAGGTCTTTGTTGGACCTGCGGCTCCGGGTTCAGACCTGGACTTAAACCCGGGTCAGGTCTTTGTTGGACCTGCGGCTCCGGGTTCAGACCTGGACTTAAACCCGGGTCAGGTCTTTGTTGGACCTGCAGCTCCCGGTTCCTCTGAGTCTCTGTGAGCTCCATCTGAGACCTGACCGGGGCATCTGGCTTTTTCCTCGTTAATCTCGTCCGACAGGTCCCCGATTCCCTCACACCTCTTTAATTATCCCCGGGTCAAAGGTCGCAGCACTTATCATGTGGCCGGGGTCAAGGGTCAGAGGTCACAGGGCAAACGCTATTACAGCATCGAACACACGGGACAAACGTTTAGACCTGGTTTAGACCTGGTTTAGACCTGGTTCAGTCCTGGTTCAGTCCTGGTTCAGTCCTGGTTTAGACCTGGTTTAGACCTGATTTAGTCCTGGTTTAGTCCTGGTTTAGACCTGGTTTAGTCCTGGTTTAGACCTGGTTTAGACCTGGTTTAGTCCTGGTTTAGTCCTGGTTTAGACCTGGTTTAGTCCTGGTTTAGACCTGGTTTAGACCTGGTTTAATCCTTGTTTAGTCCTGATTTAGACCTGGTTTAGACCTGGTTCATTCCTGGTTTAGTCCTGGTTTAGACCTGGTTTAGACCTGGTTTAATCCTTGTTTAGTCCTGATTTAGACCTGGTTTAGACCTGGTTCATTCCTGGTTTAGTCCTGGTTTAGTCCTGGTTTAGTCCTGGTTTAGTCCTGGTTTAGACCTGGTTCAGTCCTGATTTAGACCTGGTTTAGACCTGGTTCAGTCCTGGTTTAGTCCTGGTTCAGTCCTGGTTCAGTCCTGGTTTGGACCTGGTTTAGACCTGGTTCAGTCCTGGTTCAGTCCTGGTTTAGTCCTGGTTCAGTCCTGATTTAGACCTGGTTTAGACCTGGTTCAGTCCTGGTTCAGTCCTGGACTGTGGCAGAGTGGTTTTCCTCTGTCTCCGCCTCTTTGATGGATTTGATTGGTTAATCCACCTGTCAATCACTCTTGTTTATTTAATGTGCTCATTGATTATTGGCGAAGAGTCTGGTGATCAGCAAAACTATTTCAGATTTATCACAAAAAAGGAAGGAGAGGGGAGTCCTGGTTTAGTCCTGGTTTAGTCCTGGTTTAGTCTTGGTTTAGTCCTGGTTTAGTCCTGGTTTAGTCCTGGTTTAGTCCTGGTTCAGTCCTGGTTTAGTCCTGGTTTAGTCCTGGTTTAGTCCTCTTTTAGTCCTGGTTTAGACCTGGTTTAGTCTTGGTTCAGTCCTGGTTTAGACCTGGTTCAGACTTGGTTTAGTCCTGGTTCAGTCCGGATTTAGTCCGGGTTTAGGCCTGGTTCAGACTTGGTTTAGTCCTGGTTCAGTCTTGGTTCAGTCCTGGTTCAGTCCTGGTTCAGTCTTGGTTTAGTCCTGGTTCAGTCCTGTTTACGGTCTGGTGATGTCATCAGGTGGTGACGCAGGGGTCGTGGGGTCGCGGGTGATCACGGTTTTAAAACACTGCGGGGGTCAGAGGTCAGATGACATCACAGTGTGGCCCAGGTGACCTCTGACCTCTGACAGGTGCCTCGTTAGCATTAGCGTTTGTGCTAGCGTCGCCAAACTGCCTCGACCAATCAGAGCGCAGGAGCCACAGGCACTTCCTGGTTTGGTTTGGAGCCAAAGTCTGAGGTCAGAACGCAATTAAAGCTGCACTACGTCACTTTTCTGGTAAAGAGAAGGGCACTTACCTGATTGTCTCCGTGGTGATGTAAATGTTCCGCAGTGTGGCATTAAACACGGTAAGAGTCCATGTTTACCGATGCGTTTTTGAGGAATAAAAACACCTGTGGGTGAGTGGGCAGGTTTAAAGCCGCACGGTGGAACATTCCGGACAAAGCAAGAACATCTCCATGGAAACAACCAGCACCAACCGGAAATAAAGTTTTTTATAACAAATAAACACCAGCAGGGGGCGCAAGGACTCAGACCAGACTAGGACTAAACCAGGACTAAACCAAGACCAGACCAGGACTAAACCAGGTCTAACTCAGGTCTAATTTAGGTCTAAACCAGGTCTATACCAGGTCTAAACCAGGACTAATCCAGGACTAAACCAGGTCTAACTCAGGTCTAATTTAGGTCTAAACCAGGTCTATACCAGGTCTAAACCAGGACTAATCCAGGACTAAACCAAGACTACAGCAGATCTAAACCTGGACTACACCAGGACTAAAACAGGTCTAACTCAGGTCTAATTTAGGTCTTAACCAGGATTAAACAAAGTCTAAACAAAGTCTAAATCAAGACTGAACTAGGACTACAGCAGGACTAAGGACTGAACCAGGACCAGGAAGACCAGTGGTGAGTTCACACAGTTGAGTCTTGATGTAGACTTGGTTTAGTCCTGGTCTAGTTCAGGTTTAGTTCCAGATTTGGTCCCAGTATAGACCCAAGTGTGGTTTGGTTCTTCTTCTAACCACAACAAGACTAACCCAGGACTCAGCCAGGTCTAAACCAGGTCTAATCCAGGTCTAAACCAGGTCTAATCCAGGTCTAATCCAGGTCTAAACCAGGTCTAAACCAGGTCTAATCCAGGTCTAAACCAGGTCTAAACCAGGTCTAATCCAGGTCTAAACCAGGTCTAAACCAGGTCTAATCCAGGTCTAATCCAGGTCTAAACCAGGTCTAAACCAGGTCTAATCCAGGTCTAAACCAGGTCTAATCCAGGTCTAAACCAGGTCTAAACCAGGTCTAAACCAGGTCTAATCCAGGTCTAAACCAGGTCTAAACCAGGTCTAATCCAGGTCTAAACCAGGTCTAAACCAGGTCTAATCCAGGTCTAAACCAAGTCTAACCCAGGTCTAATCCAGGTCTAAACCAGGTCTAAACCAGGTCTAAACCAGGTCTAACCCAGGTCTAAACCAGGACTAAACCAGGACTAAACCAGGTCTAAACCAGGACTAAACCAGGACTAAACCAGGTCTAAACCAGGACTAAACCAGGTCTAAACCAGGACTAAACCAGGACTAAACCAGGTCTAAACCAGGACTAAACCAGGTCTAACCCAGGTCTAAACCAGGACTAAACCAGGACTAAACCAGGTCTAAACCAGGACTAACCCAGGACTAAACCAGGTCTAAACCAGGTCTAAACCAGGTCTAAACCAGGTCTAATCCAGGTCTAAACCAGGTCTAAACCAGGTCTAACCCAGGTCTAAACCAGGACTAAACCAGGACTAAACCGCGATCAAACCAGGACTAAACCAGGACTAAACCAGGTCTAAACCAGGACTAAACCAGGACTAAACCAGGTCTAAACCAGGACTAAACCAGGTCTAAACCAGGACTAAACCAGGACTAAACCAGGTCTAAACCAGGACTAAACCAGGTCTAACCCAGGTCTAAACCAGGACTAAACCAGGACTAAACCAGGTCTAAACCAGGACTAACCCAGGACTAAACCAGGTCTAAACCAGGTCTAAACCAGGTCTAAACCAGGTCTAATCCAGGTCTAAACCAGGTCTAAACCAGGTCTAACCCAGGTCTAAACCAGGACTAAACCAGGACTAAACCGGGATCAAACCAGGACTAAACCAGGACTAAACCTCCACATATTTACATCTCTATGTATAATTGACAAAAGAGACTTAATTTTCTTTACAGTCATAGTCCAACATTCTCCTCCTCCTCTCCTCCTCTCCTCCTCTCCTCTCCTCCTCTCCTCTCCTCTCTCCTCCTCTCTCCTCCTCTCTTCTCTCCTCTCCTCCTCTCTTCTCTCCTCTCTCCTCTCCCCTCTCCTCCCCCTCTCCTCTCCTCCTCTCTCCTCTCCTCTCTCCTCCTCTTCAGGGACACTCATGGTTCATTCCTTTCACACATTATGGCCCCACTGGTCTGTGAACGCCTCAGCCTCAAGGTCCTCCTGAGAATGAGGGAGGAGAGAAGGAGAGAAAGAAAGAGGGAGAGAAGGAAGGAGAGAGGAGGAGAAAGGAGGAGAAAGGAGGAGAGAGAAGAGAGGAGAGGAGAGGAAAGAGGAGGAGAGAGGAGGAGAGGAGAGGAAAGAGGAGGAGAGAGGAGGAGAGGAGAGGAAAGAGGAGGAGAGAGGAGGAGAGGAGAGGAGGAGAGAAAGAAAGAGGGAGAGAGAGGGAGAGAAAGAAAGAGGGAGAGAAGGAAGGAGAGAGGAGGAGAAAGGAGGAGAGAGAAGAGAAGAGGAGAGAGGAGGAGAGGAGAGGAAAGAGGTTTCCTTTGGTTTCCCTCTGTGTTCATGTGTATTTCCCTTTGTTTTTCTTGTGTTTGTTTCTCTCCATTTCCCTCCATTTGTTTTCCTCTGTCATCCTCCTTTTCCCTGTTCTTTTCTCCTCTGTTTTTCCCGTGTTCAGGTCTGTTTTTCCGTGTTCAGCTCTGTTTTACCATGTTCAGGGCTGTTTTTTCCATGTTCAGGTCTGTTTTTCTGTGTTCAGGTCTGTTTTTCCCGTGTTCAAGCCTGTTTTTCCCGTGTTCAATTCTGTTTTTCCGTGTTCAGGTCTGTTTTTCCGTGTTCAGGTCTGTTTTTCCGTGTTCAAGCCTGTTTTTCCCGTGTTCAATTCTGTTTTTCCGTGTTCAGGTCTGTTTGTCCATGTTCAGGTCTGTTTTTCCCGTGTTCAATTCTGTTTTTCCGTGTTCAGGTCTGTTTTTCCGTGTTCAGGTCTGTTCTTCCCGTGTTTAGGTCTGTTTTTTCCATGTTCAGGTTTGTTCTTCCGTGTTCAGGTCTGTTCTTCCGTGTTCAGGTCTGTTCTTCCCTGTTCAGGTCTGTTTTTCCCATGTTCAGGTCTGTTTTTCCGTGTTCAGGTCTGTTTTTCCCGTGTTCAGGTCTGTTTTTCCCGTGTTCAGGTCTGTTTTTCCCATGTTCAGGTCTGTTTTTCCGTGTTCAGGCCTGTTTTTCCCATGTTCAGCTCTGTTTGTCCGTGTTCAGGTCTGTTTTTCCGTGTTCAGGCCTGTTTTTCCGTGTTCAGGTCTGTTTTTCCTGTGTTCAGTTCTGTTTTTTCCGTGTTCAGGTCTGTTTTTTCCATGTTCAGGTCTGTTTTTCCGTGTTCAGGCCTGTTTTTCCGTGTTCAGGCCTGTTTTTCCCATGTTCAGCTCTGTTTGTCCGTGGTCAGGTCTGTTTTTCCGTGTTCAGGCCTGTTTTTCCGTGTTCAAGTCTGTTTTGCCTGTGTTCAGTTCTGTTTTTTCCGTGTTCAGGTCTGTTTTTTCCATGTTCAGGTCTGTTTTTCCGTGTTCAGGCCTGTTTTTCCGTGTTCAGGCCTGTTTTTCCCATGTTCAGCTCTGTTTGTCCGTGGTCAGGTCTGTTTTTCCCATGTTCAGGCCTGTTTTTCCGTGTTCAGGTCTGTTTTTCTGTGTTCAGGTCTGTTTTTCCCGTGTTCAGGTCTGTTTTTCCGTGTTCAGGTCTGTTTTTCCCATGTTCAGACCTGTTTTTCCCGTGTTCAGGTCTGTTTTTCCCGTGTTCAGGTCTGTTTTTCCTGTGTTCAGTTCTGTTTTTTCCGTATTCAGGTCTGTTTTTTCCATGTTCAGGTTTGTTCTTCCGTGTTCAGGTCTGTTCTTCCGTGTTCAGGTCTGTTTTTCCCATGTTCAGGTCTGTTTTTCCGTGTTCAGGTCTGTTTTCCCATGTTCAGGTCTGTTTTTCCCGTGTTCAGGTCTGTTTTTCCCATGTTCAGGTCTGTTTTTCCGTGTTCAGGCCTGTTTTTCCCATGTTCAGCTCTGTTTGTCCGTGTTCAGGTCTGTTTTTCCCATGTTCAGGTCTGTTTTTCCGTGTTCAGGCGTGTTTGTCCGTGTTCAGTTCTGTTTTTTCCGTGTTCAGGTCTGTTTTTCCATATTCAGGTCTGTTTTCCCATGTTCAGGTCTGTTTTTCCCGTGTTCAGGTCTGTTTTTCCCATGTTCAGGTCTGTTTTTCCGTGTTCAGGCCTGTTTTTCCCATGTTCAGCTCTGTTTGTCCGTGTTCAGGTCTGTTTTTCCCATGTTCAGGTCTGTTTTTCCGTGTTCAGGTCTGTTTTTCCGTGTTCAGGCCTGTTTTTCCGTGTTCAGGCCTGTTTTTCCCATGTTCAGCTCTGTTTGTCCGTGGTCAGGTCTGTTTTTCCGTGTTCAGGCCTGTTTTTCCGTGTTCAAGTCTGTTTTGCCTGTGTTCAGTTCTGTTTTTTCCGTGTTCAGGTCTGTTTTTTCCATGTTCAGGTCTGTTTTTCCGTGTTCAGGCCTGTTTTTCCGTGTTCAGGCCTGTTTTTCCCATGTTCAGCTCTGTTTGTCCGTGGTCAGGTCTGTTTTTCCCATGTTCAGGCCTGTTTTTCCGTGTTCAGGTCTGTTTTTCCGTGTTCAGGTCTGTTTTTCCCATGTTCAGGTCTGTTTTTCCCATGTTCAGGCCTGTTTTTCCTGTGTTCAGGCCTGTTTTTCCTGTGTTCAGTTCTGTTTTTCCTGTGTTCAGGCCTGTTTTTCCTGTGTTCAGTTCTGTTTTTCCTGTGTTCAGTTCTGTTTTTCCGTGTTCAGGTCTGTTCTTCCGTGTTCAGGTCTGTTTTTCCCTGTTCAGGTCTGTTTTTCCGTGTTCAGGTCTGTTTTTCCGTGTTCAGGTCTGTTTTTCCGTGTTCAGGTCTGTTTTTCCCGTGTTCAGGTCTGTTTTTCCCATGTTCAGGTCTGTTTTTCCGTGTTCAGGCCTGTTTTTCCCATGTTCAGCTCTGTTTGTCCGTGTTCAGGTCTGTTTTTCCCATGTTCAGGTCTGTTTTTCCGTGTTCAGGCGTGTTTGTCCGTGTTCAGTTCTGTTTTTTCCGTGTTCAGGTCTGTTTTTCCATATTCAGGTCTGTTTTTCCGTGTTCAGGTCTGTTTTTCCGTGTTCAAGCCTGTTTTTCCCATGTTCAGCTCTGTTTGTCCGTGTTCAGGTCTGTTTTTCCCATGTTCAGGCCTGTTTTTCCGTGTTCAGTTCTGTTTTTCCGTGTTCAGTTCTGTTTTTCCCATGTTCAGGTCTGTTTTTCCGTGTTCAGGTCTGTTTTTCCCATGTTCAGGTCTGTTTTTCCCATGTTCAGGTCTGTTTTTCCCATGTTCAGGTCTGTTTTTCCGTGTTCAGGTCTGTTTTTCCGTGTTCAGGTCTGTTTTTCCGTGTTCAGGTCTGTTTTTCCGTGTTCAGGTCTGTTTTTCCGTGTTCAGGTCTGTTTTTCCCGTGTTCAGGTCTGTTTTTCCGTGTTCAGGTCTGTTTTTCCGTGTTCAGTTCTGTTTTTTCCGTGTTCAGGTCTGTTTTTCCATATTCAGGTCTGTTTTTCCGTGTTCAGGTCTATTTTTCCGTGTTCAAGCCTGTTTTTCCCATGTTCAGCTCTGTTTGTCCGTGTTCAGGTCTGTTTTTCCCATGTTCAGGTCTGTTTTTCCCATGTTCAGGTCTGTTTTTCCCATGTTCAGGCCTGTTTTTCCGTGTTCAGGCCTGTTTTTCCTGTGTTCAGTTCTGTTTTTCCGTGTTCAGGTCTGTTCTTCCGTGTTCAGGTCTGTTTTTCCCTGTTCAGGTCTGTTTTTCCCGTGTTCAGGTCTGTTTTTCCGTGTTCAGGCCTGTTTTTCCGTGTTCAGGTCTGTTTTTCCGTGTTCAGGTCTGTTTTTCCCATGTTCAGGCCTGTTTTTCCGTGTTCAGGTCTGTTTTTCCGTGTTCAGGCCTGTTTTTCCGTGTTCAGGTCTGTTTTTCCGTGTTCAGGCCTGTTTTTCCGTGTTCAGGTCTGTTTTTCCGTGTTCAGGTCTGTTTTTCCGTGTTCAGGTCTGTTTTTCCGTGTTCAGGTCTGTTTTTCCGTGTTCAAGTCTGTTTTTCCCGTGTTCAGGTCTGTTTTTTCCGTGTTCAGGCCTGTTTTTCCGTGTTCAGGTCTGTTTTTCCCTGTTCAGGTCTGTTTTTCCCGTGTTCAGGTCTGTTTTTCCGTGTTCAGGCCTGTTTTTCCGTGTTCAGGTCTGTTTTTCCGTGTTCAGGTCTGTTTTTCCCATGTTCAGGCCTGTTTTTCCGTGTTCAGGTCTGTTTTTCCGTGTTCAGGCCTGTTTTTCCGTGTTCAGGTCTGTTTTTCCGTGTTCAGGTCTGTTTTTCCGTGTTCAGGTCTGTTTTTCCATGTTCAGGTCTGTTTTTCCGTGTTCAGGTCTGTTTTTCCGTGTTCAGGTCTGTTTTTCCATGTTCAGGTCTGTTTTTCCATGTTCAGGTCTGTTTTTTCCGTGTTCAGGCCTGTTTTTCCTGTGTTCAGGTCTGTTTTTCCCTGTGGAAGTTGTTGTTGTTGTCGGAGTCTGAAGGACGCAGACTGAAGAATGAGATGCTCTGAGTTATGGAGGACGCCGTGACAGCGCCGGACGCCATCTTGGATTTACAGGCTCCAGGAGACGAGGAGACGAGGAGACGAGGAAACGAGGAGACGAGGTGTTGTGTTTTTGTGTGAACGTCGTATTTAGAGCCTCGTGTTTCCTTTTGTTGTTCTGAAAATGGTTTCGTTTTCCAAAAAGTCTCTCGATCGCCTAAAGAAACTCGAGCACATTACGCTGGGTTTGTGGAGTCACAGTTTGAGGTTTCTGTGTTTTTCTGGAGGAGCAACATGGCTCCGAGGGAAGAAGAAAAGAGGAAGAGGAAAAGAGGAAAAGAGGAAGAGGAAGAGAGGAAGAACTTTGGAGAACTGCAAACTGCTGAAAATGAACTAGAGCCGTTTTTAAGATTCTCTCTCCCTCCTCTTTTCCTCTCTTTGCCCTCTCTTTCCTCTCTAGCTCTGTCTTTCCTCTTTTCCTCCCTCTTTTGCTCTCTCGCTCTCTCTCCTCGTGTCTTCTCTATTTCTCTTCTCTTTCCTCTTTTCTTTTCTCTTCTCTCTCTTCTCTCTTTCTCTCTCTTTCTTCTTTCCCTCGCTCTCCTCTTACTCTCTCTCTCTCACTCTATCCCTCACTCCGTCCTTCTCTCACTCCTCTTTTACTCTCTCCTCCCTCTCTCTTCCTCTCTCTCACTCCGTCTCTCACGCAGCAAACGAGACAAAGAGTCCTGGTTCAGTCCTGGTTTAGTCCTGGTTCAGTCCTGGTTCAGTCCTGGTTTAGTCCTGGTTTAGTCCTGGCTCAGTCCTGGTTTAGTCCTGGTTCAGTCCTGGTTTAGTCCTGGTTCAGTCCTGGTTTAGCCCTGGTTTAGTCCTGGCTCAGTCCTGGTTTAGTCCTGGTTCAGTCCTGGTTTAGTCCTGGTTTAGTCCTGGTTCAGTCCTGGTTCAGTCCTGGTTTAGTCCTGGTTTAGTCCTGGTTCAGTCCTGGTTCAGTCCTGGTTCAGTCCTGGTTTAGTCCTGGCTCAGTCCTGGTTTAGTCCTGGTTTAGTCCTGGTTCAGTCCTGGTTTAGTCCTGGTTCAGTCCTGGTTTAGTCCTGGTTTAGTCCTGGTTCAGTCCTGGTTTAGTCCTGGTTTAGTCCTGGCTCAGTCCTGGTTTAGCCCTGGTTCAGTCCTGGTTTAGTCCTGGTTTAGTCCTGGTTCAGTCCTGGTTCAGTCCTGGTTTAGTCCTGGTTTAGTCCTGGTTTAGTCCTGGTTCAGTCCTGGTTCAGTCCTGGTTTAGTCCTGGTTCAGTCCTGGTTTAGTCCTGGTTCAGTCCTGGTTTAGCCCTGGTTCAGTCCTGGTTTAGTCCTGGTTTAGTCCTGGTTCAGTCCTGGTTCAGTCCTGGTTTAGCCCTGGTTCAGTCCTGGTTTAGTCCTGGTTCAGTCCTGGTTCAGTCCTGGTTTAGTCCTGGTTCAGTCCTGGTTTAGTCCTGGCTCAGTCCTGGTTTAGTCCTGGTTCAGTCCTGGTTTAGTCCTGGTTCAGTCCTGGTTTAGTCCTGGTTCAGTCCTGGTTCAGTCCTGGTTTAGTCCTGGTTTAGTCCTGGTTTAGTCCTGGTTCAGTCCTGGTTCAGTCCTGGTTTAGTCCTGGTTTAGTCCTGGTTCAGTCCTGTAGGTGCAGAGTCTGAAGTTCCACCTGATGACATCACGAGGTGCAGTCCCTGTACTGTGCAGCACTTTGTGTCTCTGCTCCAAGTATCGACCTCGGAATAAAAAAGTGAATAAAAGTCTGAAAGAAATCGATAGAAACTCATTATGAAGAACAGAGGAACAGAGGAGAGGAGAGAGGAGAGGAGAGAGGAGAGGAGAGAGGAGAGGAGAGGAGAGAGGAGAGAGGAGAGGAGAGGAGAGGAGAGAGAGGAGAGAGGAGAGGAGAGAAGAGAGGAGAGAGGAGAGAGAGAGGAGAGAGGAGAGGAGAGAGGAGAGGAGAGGAGAGAGGAGAGGAGAGAGGAGAGGAGAGGAGAGAGGAGAGGAGAGAGGAGAGGAGAGGAGAGAGGAGAGGAGAGGAGAGAGGAGAGAGGAGCGAGGAGAGGAGAGGAGAGAGGAGAAGAGAGAGGAGAGAGGAGAGGAGAGAGAGGAGAGGAGAGGAGAGAGGAGAGGAGAGAGGAGAGGAGAGGAGAGAGGAGATGAGAGGGGATAGGAGAGAGGAGGAGAGGAGAGAGAGGAGAGGAGAAAGAAGAGAGGAGGAGAGGAGAGGAGAGAGGAGGAGAGGGGAGAGGAGAGGAGAAAGAAGAGAGGAGAGAGGAGAGGAGAAAGAAGAGAGGAGGAGAGGAGGAGAGGAGAGAGGAGAGGAGAGAGGAGAGGAGATGAGAGGAGAGGAGAGGAGGAGAAAGAGGAGCAAGTCAACCTCTGAACATGAAATGAAGAGAGAAAGAGGGAGGAGAGAGGGAGACAGGGAAGGAGGGAGGAAGGATAAGAAAAAAGAGGGAGATGGAAGAGAGGAGAGATGAGAGTGGGATGGGGAGGAAGATGTAGAGGAGAAGGAGAAAGGAGAAAGAGGAGAAATGTGGGGCATAGACAAGAAAGGTAAAGGAAAGCGGGAAAGAGAGACAGAAAAGGAAAGAGAGAGAAAGGGGGAGGAGAGGGGGAAGAGGAGGAGGAGAGGTTTTGACTTTACATTTAGAGCAATTAATTTTATGGAGAGAAGACAGAAGAGAGGAAAGAGAGAGAGGGGGAGGAGAGAGGAGAGGAAAAAACAGGAGGAAAGAGTGAGAACAGAAAAGAGGAGAAACAGAGGAGCAGAGGGGACAGAGAGGAGAGGAAAGAGAGAGAGAGAAACACAGAAAAGAAAAGAGAGCAGAGATGGAGGGAGCAGAGAGGACAGAGAGAAAAGAAAGAAAAGAGAGATGGAGGGAGCAGAAGATAGAAGGAGGGAGCAGAGGAGAGGAGGGAGGAGAGGAGGAGGGAGCAGAGGAGACAATGAGGGATGAGAGAAGGAGGGAGCAGAGGAGAGGAGGAGGAGAGAAGGAGGGAGGAGAGGAAAGGAGAGAAGGAGGGAGCAGAGGAGGGAAGGAGGGAGGAGAGGAGGGAGGAGAGGAAAGAAGGAGGGAGGAGATGAGAGAAGGCGGGAGGAGAGAAGGGAAGGAGAGAGGAGGGAGCAGAGGAGAGAAGGAGGGAGGAGAGGAGGGAAGGAGAGAGGAGGGAAGGAGGGATCAGGAGGGAAGGAGAGAGGAGAGGAGGGAGGAGAGGAAAGGAGGAGGGAGGAGATGAGAGAAGGCGGGAGGAGGGAAGGGAAGGAGAGAGGAGGGAGGAGAGAGGAGGGAGGAGAGAGGAGGGAGGAGGGAGGAGAGAGGAGAGAACAGGAGGGTCGTTGATCAAACTCAAATTAAGAAAAACTCATTTATTTAAAAACTGCTTAAAAATATTTTATTTTATTTATTTAAACAAATCACAAAACACATTTAGGATCCGTAAACACAGGAAATACACAGGTTTAATCAAGTCCTGGTTCAGTCCTGGTTTAGTCCTGGTTTAGTCCTGGTTCAGTCCTGGTTCAGTCCTGGTTTAGCCCTGGTTTAGTCCTGGTTTAGTCCTGGTTTAGTCCTGGTTTAGTCCTGGTTCAGTCCTGGTTCAGTCCTGGTTTAGCCCTGGTTCAGTCCTGGTTCAGTCCTTGTTCAGTCCTGGTTTAGTCCTGGTTTAGTCCTGGTTCAGTCCTGGTTCAGTCCTGGTTTAGCCCTGGTTCAGTCCTGGTTCAGTCCTTGTTCAGTCCTGGTTTAGTCCTGGTTTAGTCCTGGTTCAGTCCTGGTTCAGTCCTTGTTCAGTCCTGGTTTAGTCCTGGTTTAGTCCTGGTTCAGTCCTGGTTCAGTCCTGGTTTAGTCCTGGTTTAGTCCTGGTTCAGTCCTGGTTCAGTCCTGGTTTAGTCCTGGTTCAGTCCTTGTTCAGTCCTGGTTTAGCCCTGGTTCAGTCCTGGTTCAGTCCTGGTTTAGTCCTGGTTCAGTCCTGGTTCAGTCCTGGTTCAGTCCTGGTTTAGTCCTGGTTTAGTCCTGGTTTAGTCCTGGTTTAGTCCTGGTTTAGTCCTGGTTCAGTCCTGGTTTAGCCCTGGTTTAGTCCTGGTTTAGTCCTGGTTCAGTCCTGGTTCAGTCCTGGTTTAGCCCTGGTTTAGTCCTGGTTTAGCCCTGGTTTAGCCCTGGTTTAGCCCTGGTTTAGTCCTGGTTTAGTCCTGGTTCAGTCCTGGTTTAGCCCTGGTTTAGCCCTGGTTCAGTCCTGGTTCAGTCCTGGTTCAGTCCTGGTTTAGTCCTGGTTTAGTCCTGGTTCAGTCCTGGTTTAGTCCTGGTTTAGTCCTGGTTCAATCCTGGTTCAATCCTGGTTCAGTCCTGGTTCAGTCCTGGTTTAGCCCTGGTTTAGCCCTGGTTTAGTCCTGGTTCAGTCCTGGTTCAGTCCTGGTTCAGTCCTGGTTTAGCCCTGGTTTAGTCCTGGTTCAGTCCTGGTTTAGGCCTGGTTTAGCCCTGGTTTAGTCCTGGTTCAGTCCTGGTTCAGTCCTGGTTTAGCCCTGGTTCAGTCCTGGTTCAGTCCTTGTTCAGTCCTGGTTTAGTCCTGGTTTAGTCCTGGTTCAGTCCTGGTTCAGTCCTGGTTTAGTCCTGGTTTAGTCCTGGTTCAGTCCTGGTTCAGTCCTTGTTCAGTCCTGGTTTAGTCCTGGTTTAGTCCTGGTTCAGTCCTGGTTCAGTCCTGGTTTAGTCCTGGTTTAGTCCTGGTTCAGTCCTGGTTCAGTCCTGGTTTAGCCCTGGTTCAGTCCTGGTTCAGTCCTTGTTCAGTCCTGGTTTAGTCCTGGTTTAGTCCTGGTTCAGTCCTGGTTCAGTCCTTGTTCAGTCCTGGTTTAGTCCTGGTTTAGTCCTGGTTCAGTCCTGGTTCAGTCCTGGTTTAGTCCTGGTTTAGTCCTGGTTCAGTCCTGGTTCAGTCCTGGTTTAGTCCTGGTTCAGTCCTTGTTCAGTCCTGGTTTAGCCCTGGTTCAGTCCTGGTTCAGTCCTGGTTTAGTCCTGGTTCAGTCCTGGTTCAGTCCTGGTTCAGTCCTGGTTTAGTCCTGGTTTAGTCCTGGTTTAGTCCTGGTTCAGTCCTGGTTTAGTCCTGGTTTAGTCCTGGTTCAGTCCTGGTTTAGCCCTGGTTTAGTCCTGGTTTAGTCCTGGTTCAGTCCTGGTTCAGTCCTGGTTTAGCCCTGGTTTAGTCCTGGTTTAGCCCTGGTTTAGTCCTGGTTTAGTCCTGGTTCAGTCCTGGTTTAGCCCTGGTTTAGCCCTGGTTCAGTCCTGGTTCAGTCCTGGTTCAGTCCTGGTTTAGTCCTGGTTCAGTCCTGGTTTAGTCCTGGTTTAGTCCTGGTTCAATCCTGGTTCAATCCTGGTTTAGTCCTGGTTCAGTCCTGGTTTAGCCCTGGTTTAGCCCTGGTTTAGTCCTGGTTCAGTCCTGGTTCAGTCCTGGTTCAGTCCTGGTTTAGCCCTGGTTTAGTCCTGGTTCAGTCCTGGTTTAGGCCTGGTTTAGCCCTGGTTTAGCCCTGGTTTAGTCCTGGTTCAGTCCTGGTTCAGTCCTGGTTTAGCCCTGGTTTAGCCCTGGTTTAGTCCTGGTTCAATCCTGGTTCAATCCTGGTTTAGTCCTGGTTCAGTCCTGGTTTAGCCCTGGTTTAGTCCTGGTTTAGTCCTGGTTCAGTCCTGGTTCAGTCCTGGTTTAGCCCTGGTTTAGTCCTGGTTTAGCCCTGGTTTAGTCCTGGTTTAGTCCTGGTTCAGTCCTGGTTTAGCCCTGGTTTAGCCCTGGTTCAGTCCTGGTTCAGTCCTGGTTCAGTCCTGGTTTAGTCCTGGTTCAGTCCTGGTTTAGTCCTGGTTTAGTCCTGGTTCAATCCTGGTTCAATCCTGGTTTAGTCCTGGTTCAGTCCTGGTTTAGCCCTGGTTTAGCCCTGGTTTAGTCCTGGTTCAGTCCTGGTTCAGTCCTGGTTCAGTCCTGGTTTAGCCCTGGTTTAGCCCTGGTTTAGTCCTGGTTCAGTCCTGGTTCAGTCCTGGTTTAGCCCTGGTTTAGTCCTGGTTTAGTCCTGGTTTAGTCCTGGTTTAGTCCTGGTTTGTCTCTCTCTCAGTCTCTCTCTCGGTTTCTCTGGTTTCCCTCTTTTATTTCTCTCTTGGTCTCTTTGGTTTCTCTCCGTCTCAGTCTCTCAGTCTCTTTGGTCTCTCTCTCTCAGTCTCTCTCTCTGTTTCTCTCTCGGTCTATCTGGTCTTTCTCTCGGCCTCTCTCTTTGGTTTTTCTCTCAGTCTCTCGGTCTCTTTGGTCTCTCTCTCGGTTTTTCTTTCAGTCTCTCTTGGTTTCTCTCGGGTCTTTGTCCAGGTCTCTCTCTCAGTCTCTTGTTTTCTCTCTCGGCCTCACTCTCTGGTTTCTCTCTCGGTTTCTTAGTCTCTCTCTGGTCTTTCTCTCGGTCTCTTTGGTTTTTCTCCCTGGTTTCTCACTCAGTCTCTCTCTGGTCTTTCTCTCAGTCTCTCTCTGGTCTCTCTCTCTCAGTCTCTCTGGTCTCTCTCTTGGTCTCTCTGGTCTCTCTCTCAGTCTCTTGGCCTCCCTCTGGTTTCTCTCTCTCAGTCTCTCTGGTTTCTCTCTTGATCTCTTTGGTTTCTCTCTGTCGGTCTCTCTCTGTCTCTCTCAGTTTCTCTCTCAGTCTCTTGGTCTTGCTCTCAGTCTCTCAGTCTCCCCAGGTCTCCCTCAGTCTCTCTCGGTTTCTCTCTTGGTCTCTCTGGTTTCTCTCTCAGTCTCTCTCTGGTCTTTCTCTTGGTCTCTTTGGTTTCTCTCTCTGTCTCTCTCAGTCTCTCTCTGGTCTCTCTCTTGGTCTCTTTGGTTTCTCTCTGTCTCTCTCTGGTCTTTCTCTTGGTCTCTTTGGTTTCTCTCTCTCGGGTCTCTCTCTCAGTCTCTCTTGGTTTCTCTCTTGGTCTCTTTGGTTTCTCTCTCTCGGGTCTCTCTCTCAGTCTCTCTGGTCTCTCTCAGTCTCTCTCTTGGTCTCTTTGGTTTCTCTCTGTCGGTCTCTCTCTCAGTCTCTCTCAGTCTCTCTCTGGTCTCTCTCTTAGTCTCTGGTTTCTCTCTGCCGGTCTCTCTCAGTCTCCCTGGTCTCTCTCTTAGTCTCTCTCGGGTCTCTCGGTTTCTCTCTGTCGGTCTCTCTCTCAGTCTCTCTGGTCTCTCTCTTAGTCTCTCTCTTGGTCTCTTTGGTTTCTCTCCGTCGGTCTCTCTCTCAGTCTCTCTGTCGGTCTCTCTCTCAGTCTCTCTGGTCTCTCTCTTAGTCTCTCTCTTGGTCTCTTTGGTTTCTCTCTGTCGGTCTCTCTCTCAGTCTCTCTGTCGGTCTCTCTCTCAGTCTCTCTGGTCTCTCTCTTAGTCTCTGGTTTCTCTCTGTCGGTCTCTCTCTTAGTCTCTCTGGTCTCTCTCAGTCTCTCTCTGGTCTCTCTCTTAGTCTCTGGTTTCTCTCTGTCGGTCTCTCTCTTAGTCTCTCTCGGTTTCTCTCTTGGTCTCTTTGGTTTCTCTCTGCCGGTCTCTCTCAGTCTCCCTGGTCTCTCTCTTAGTCTCTCTCGGGTCTCTCGGTTTCTCTCTTGATCTCTTTGGTTTCTCTCTCTCAGTCTCTCTCAGTCTCTCTGGTCTCTCTCTTAGTCTCTCTCTTAGTCTCTCGGTTTCTCTCTTCGGTCTCCGCGGGTCTGTGACGGCAGCGGCTCTCGGGAGCGCGCCTCTCTGTTCTCTCGCGCACGCCTCTCTGTTCTCTCGCGCACGAGCCCCCCCTCCCGACGCCTCCTCCGGCTCACGGGCGCGCGCACGGGGGGGTTGGGGGTTGTGCCCGCGCCTGCCGCTCTCTCTGCTCTCTGACCCCGCCGCACTGCACTCTGCACCGGGCTGTCAGCGTCTGTCCGCCCGCTCCGCAACCTCCTCCGCCCGGCCTCGCTCCCGCACCGGCCCCCCGCGCCCGTCCCCGCCGCTCCGGAGGTCTGGAGGTCCTTCACCGGGTCGAAGGTGCTGCCCCAGCCCGCCACAGGAGCAGCCACCCCGGGCACAAGAGCGACACCGCCACGGCCGCATGGAACCGAGCGCGCTGTCGGCTCGCACTCCCAGGATTCCCCCCTCGGTGCGGTGAAAGTGCAACCCCGGGCTCCGCGCTCCTCCTGCGGCCACCTCCGCCGGATAAACACGGCCCCGCGCCACCGAGGTACATCCCCGTTTCTTGTGTTTGTTCCTGGGGAGGCGGATAGCGGCGTGAGCTCCGCAGACAGGGGGGGCAGTCCTGACACAAAGCCGACACTGAGCGCTGAAAAGAGGCTTGTCAATTTTACGAGGAAGCCAAAAGGTTAGCGCCATTCACGGTGACACCAAGCACCTTTCGGGGGCTGCCGGAGCGGAGAGGGCGCGCAGTTCACCGCACACGCAGCCGACCTCATTGTCTGGAGCCGGGGGAGCTCCGCGGATCGGGCGCGTTTATTTATTCGCTTCCCCTTCGCTGTTCTGGAGCGCTTCGGCTGGAGAAGTTAGCTTTAGCGTTTACGCACAGCTCCGCTCCCCCGCGCAGCACGCACACACGGAAGGCAGGCATCGTGGCGTCTGTTTGAGGCTAAAAATATGCAAAATGTAAATAAAAGATTACCTGAGCGGCCCCGGTGCAGCTCTACAGCCGGGGAAGGGGGCAGGCGGGCTAACGCTACCGAGCTAGTGCCTCCGTGCTACCGCTGCGGCCGCGGGGAGAGAGCGGGGGCGCCGGAGCCATGCAGCCGCTCACGGGGCGCCTCTCCCGGCCTGGGTCTGTCCGAAACGCGGGGGCAGCTCCGGGGGAGAGGTCGTAACCTTAACATTGACCTTTGATTGAAACGCGTGGAGGCCGCTTGAACCTGGAAATAAGGTTAAATTAGGATCAACCCGACGAACAAAGCGCAGGATTTGCACGAAAATCTCAGACAGCAACAATTCAGTTTCCCCCGCACGGAACACGGATTAGAAAAGCAGATGAACGAGTCTTATTCTGCAGCAGATTAAAATCAGAATGGAAGTTTTTGCACGTCTGTAATCTACATTTTATTCAGTGAATTATGCAGTGCAGGGAAATACACAAGAAATGACTTAACGTAATTGAATGTGGCTCAATTATGGAAGCAGAGCCGTGGTCTGAGAGGACTAACTTAGACCTGGTTTAGACCTGGTTTAGACCTGGTTTAGACCTGATTTAGACCTGATTTAGTTCTGTTTTTTTTAGCTGGTTTAGACCTGCTGTAGTCCTCGTATTAAACTGATCGTAGCCGGTTTGTGCAGATTTCTTTTTGAAAACACACACTTGCATTTGAAAGAGTTTAGTCCTGGTTTAGTCCTGGTTTAGACCTGGTTTAGACCTGGTTTAGATCTGATTTAGACCTGGTTTAGACCTGGTTTAGATCTGATTTAGACCTCTTATTAAACTGATAGTAGCCGGTTTCTGCAAATTTCTTTTTGAAAACACACACTTGCGATTGAATTATACCAGGTTTAATCATGACCTGATTTAATCCTGGTTTAGTATGATTTAGACCTGATTTAGACCTGATTTAGACCTGATTTAGACCTGATTCAGACCTGATTCAGACCTGATTTAGACCTGGTTTGTAATTGATATAGTGGCTGGTACGTGGAGATTTCTTTTTCAGGAACACACACTTGCGCTTGAATTGTACCAGGTTTAACCATGACCTGGTTTAGTCCTGGTTTAATTCTGATTTAGACCTGATTTAGACCTGATTTAGTCCTGGTTTAGTTCTGATTTAGACCTGATTTAGACCTGATTTAGTCCTGATTTAGTCCTGATTTAGTCCTGGTTTAGTTCTGATTTAGACCTGATTTAGACCTGATTTAGTCCTAGTTTAGTAATGGTTTAGTTCTAGTTTAGACCTTCTTTAGACTTTCTTTGGTCCTGGTATAAAACTGATATAGTAGACGGTTTGTACAGATTTCTGTCAGAAAACACACACTTGCATTTGAAAGTGTTTAGTCCTGATTTAGACCTGCTTTAGACCTGGTTTAGTCCTGCTTTAGGCCTGGTTTAGTTCTGTTTTAGTCCTGATCTAGAACTGGTTTAGTTCTAATTTAAACCTGCTTTAGACCTGGTTTAGTCCTGGTATTAAACTGATCATAGCCGGTTTGTGCGGATTTCTTTTCGAGAATGCACAGTTGCATTTGAAAGAGTTTAGTCCTGGTTTTATTCCTGGTTTTAGTCCTGCTTTAGTCCTGCTTTAGTCCTGCTTTAGTCCTGCTTTAGTCCTGGTTTAGTCCTGCTTTAGTCCTGGTTTAGACCCGTTTTTGTCCTGGTGTAAAACTGATATAGTGGCTGGTTCGTGGAGATTTCTTTTTCAAGAACACACACTTGCGCTTGAATTGTACCAGGTTTAACCATGACCTGGTTTAGTCCTGGTTTAGTCCTGATTTAGTCCTGGTTTAGTCCTGCTTTAGTCCTGCTTTAGTCCTGTCATAAACCAGATTTAAGTCCTGGGTTATTATATACATACTGCAAAACACACACTTACATTTGAAGGTGTTCAGACTTAAACCCGAGTCTCTGATTAGTCCTGGTTTAGTCCTGGTTTAGACCTGGTTTAGACCTGGTTTAGACCTGGTTTAGACCTGGTTTAGACCTGGTTTAGACCTGGTTTAGACCTGGTTTAGACCTGGTTTATTCCTGGTCTCGTCCCGGTTTCTTCCGTGCGGCACAGACACAGCGGCTCTGAAACTGAACACGTGTTTTTGCCGTTTTCTCTCTAGTTTAAAACCGCAGTAATTTCATAAATAACAGATAAATTCTTTCATTATTTCTACGTAAAATTAGCAAAATTTGCTGATTAACCAGAACATTTTTTACTGTGCGTGAACTAAACTCGCACAAACGCGTAAACGTGGAGTCCGGGTTAAGATATAATTGTATAAATTACTGTGATTTTAGCGACTAAATTATAATATTTAATTTAATTGCGAACACTTAATGAGTCGTATAATCAGTGTTGTTATTTCCTGTATTAAATCCTGTATTATAAAAACACACGGTGCGTTTTTATGACTCGGTTTAATGAGATGCATTCAAGGACCTGCTGTTAATTGTCGTATTAATTCGTATTTGATCCGTTTTAATGAATCTTAAAATCCGGAAATGTCATCGCTTTGTCTGGAATGTTCCGCAGTGTGACTTTAAACGGCTTTATTTTACATTTATTCAATTACAGGTGGATTTAAAGCTCGAAAACGCCTAGAAAAACAACCAAAGCGTCGGAGAAAAGTGCAGAAATATTTGATTAAACGGAAAATTTTTGCGATTTCCAAATAATTACAGGATTTAGAGACAAATTTTATTATAAATTTTTGGGTAATTATTTGAAATTAGAAGTTGAGTGAGCTCCTTCTGATGCGTTTTCTACATAATTCTTGTGTTATTTCTTTCTAGGGTTGTAAAAAAAAAAAAAAAAAAATCGAAAATCAGACACGAATCGATACCAAAACTAGAATCGAAATTAGAGCCTCGTTTTTCGCAGGTGTCGATATTAAAAAAGAAATTTTATTAACAGAAACGAGTCTTTCCTGAACCAGGACTAAACCAGGACTGAACCAGGACTAAACCAGGGCTAAACCAGGACTAAACCAGGACTGAACCAGGACTGAACCAGGACTGAACCAGGACTAAACCAGGACTGAACCAGGACTAAACCAGGACTGAACCAGGACTGAACCAGGACTAAACCAGGACTGAACCAGGACTGAACCAGGACTGAACCAGGACTGAACCAGGACTAAACCAGGACTGAACCAGGACTAAACCAGGACTAAACCAGGACTGAACCAGGACTAAACCAGGACTGAACCAGGACTGAACCAGGACTGAACCAGGACTGAACCAGGACTAAACCAGGACTAAACCAGGACTAAACCAGGTCTAAACTAGGACTAAACCAGGTCTAAACCAGGACTAAACCAGGACTGAACCAGGACTGAACCAGGACTAAACCAGGACTAAACCAGGACTAAACCAGGTCTAAACCAGGACTAAACCAGGTCTAAACCAGGACTAAACCAGGACTGAACCAGGACTAAACCAGGACTAAACCAGGACTGAACAGAAGAAGACCAAGATTAGACCCTTAAAAACCAGGACTAAACCAGGACTAGACCAGGACTAGACCAGGCCTCGAATGAATCCGCTGACAGTTTTAAACATTATAAATATTCATAATTATAATTTAAATATCACATTCAGTTTCCGTATTTAAACAAATGTTAAATTCTACTTTGTCATGAGTGAAAACATCGACGATCTGTAAAAATCCTCGAGGATCAGTCCCGTTTTCCGCCACATTCCGGCGATAAAATGTCGATTCTTTGTGTTGCCGGTTTTCCTTCCGGGTTTGTCACGATAAACGATCTCGTATGTTATGGCTCCATCCTTCCCGGACTCTCCCTCGTTCTTTTTTTTTTGTATTAAATCTTTATCGCTGGTGTCTTCTCTGTGTTAAAGTAATTAGAAAATTCACTGCCATTAAATGAATACACGCTCCGGCTCATTAAGTCTGTTTGTATCGCTTTAATGGACGGAGTTAAATGGTTAGCATGGACGAGGCTAACCACTCTGCCACAGCCACGCTCTCCGCAGCAGATCAGCGTTTATTTTAATTTGTTTTATTTTATTTATTCTACATTTCCTGATGTTTAAAGGTTGGACATTACCGACTCTCCGCTGTGAGGTTTAAGCCGTGTTATCATGTGTAAACCAGGGCTAAACGAGAACTAAACCAGAACTAAACCAGGACTAAATCAGGGCTAAACCAGGACTAAACCAAGACTAAACCAGGACTAAACCAGGACTAAACCAGGGCTAAACCAGGACTAAACCAAGACTAAACCAGGACTAAACCAGGGCTAAACCAGGACTAAACCAGGACTAAACCAAGACTAAACCAAGACTAAACCAAGACTAAACCAGGGCTAAACCAGGACTAAACCAGGGCTAAACCAGGACTAAACCAGGACTAAACCAGGACTAAACCAGGACTAAACCAGGACTAAACCAGGGCTAAACCAGGACTAAACCAAGACTAAACCAGGACTAAACCAGGGCTAAACCAGGACTAAACCAAGACTAAACCAAGACTAAACCAAGACTAAACCAGGGCTAAACCAGGGCTAAACCAGGACTAAACCAGGACTAAACCAGGACTAAACCAGGGCTAAACCAGGACTAAACCAAGACTAAACCAGGACTAAACCAGGGCTAAACCAGGACTAAACCAGGGCTAAACCAGGACTAAATCAGGGCTAAACCAAGACTAAACCAGGGCTAAATCAGGGCTAAACCAGGACTAAACCAGGGCTAAACTAGGGCTAAATCAGGGCTAAACCAGGACTAAACCAGGACTTGAACCAGGACCGTACCAGGACCGTACCAGGACTGGACCAAGATAAAACCAAGACAAAACCAGGGCTAAACCAGGACTAAACCAGGCCTAAACCAGGCCTAAGCCAGGCCTAGAATCAGGACTAGAATCAGGACTGGAACCAGGACTAGAACCAGGGCTCAAACCAGGACTCAATCAAGACTAAACCAAGACAAAAGCAGGCCTGAGCCAGGACTATAACCAGGACTGAACCAAGACAAAACTGAGAGTAAACCGAGACAAAACCAGACCTGAGCAAGAACTAAACCAATACTAAACCAAGACTAAACCAGGCCTAGAATCAGGACTAGAATCAGGACTAGAATCAGGACTAGAATCAGGACTAGAATCAGGACTGAACCAAGACAAAACTGAGACTAAACTGAGACTAAACCAGGAATAAACAATACTAAACCAAGACTAAACCAGGGCTCGTCTGGGTCTAAAGCAGGACTAGAATGAGACTAGACCTGCACTAGACCAAGACTGGACCAGAACTGAGCCAAGACTTAAATGGACTGAACAAATTTCCAAGTTTTCCAGCTGCTTTCACCTTTAGTTCAGTCGATATCGTCAACTCCAGGACTGAAACGCTCCAAATGATTCTCCTTAAAGTATGTGGAGTTTAAAAACACAGTGGAGCACTTCCTGTACAACCACACGACGACATCACCAGGTGGAACAGAGTGTTTTGTGTGTGAGAGAAGAACTCAGATCAGACAATAGTGTAACACGGAGCCTTTAAACGAGTAAATCCCTGACGTCCCTGTTCACCTTTATGTCAGGTTAGGCTTCAGCCTCGACCAATCAGAGCGCAGTCCTGGCGCAGGGGGCGGGGCTACCTGAGGACCCTGTAATTATTCCTCACGTTGGTGTTTTGTGTTTTGTTTCAGACCTTTTGTTGGCGTTGGTTTGACTTTTGCTGGGACCATGTTCTCTGGGCCGGAGAGATGAGCTGGAGCCGCGCTCTGTGAACACTCGGACTCTCACGCCGCTCGTTTCTGGGGGTTTTTTGGCGGATTTGGTCGGGTTTTTCGGCGCCTCCTGGTGGTTTTCGGGCAGTTTTCGGGCAGCTGCAGCCTCCCATGTCCCTGCGCCGCTCTCACCATGGCTCACGGTAAAGTCTCCATCTCTGTGGACGAGTACAGCTCCAACCCCACACAGGCCTTCACCCACTACAACATCAACCAGAGCCGCTTCCAGCCGCCGCACGTGCACATGTGAGTGACTTTATATATAAATACTCTATATATACTCTATATATACTGTATATATAACTGTTATTATTAATGTAAAGACTATATATACATGAGTGAGTGTGTAATATGATATAAAAACTAACAACGTCAACCAGAGCCGCTTCCAGCCGCCGCACGTGCACATGTGAATATATATATATATATATATATATATATATATATATATATACTGTATATATAACTGTTATTATTAATGTAAATATTATATAAACATATGTGAGTATGTAATATTATATAAAAACTAATATAAAGATTAACACAACATCAACCAGAGCCGCTTCCATCCTCTGCTCGTGCACATGTACAGTGTAAATAACTGTTACTCATGTAAAGTGCATCTACACATGTGATTAACACTGTTAGAAGTGTTAACACCAGTCCACACATAGTGTATAAATGTGATTAACACTGTTAGAAGTGTTAACACCAGTCCACACATAGTGTATAAATGTGATTAACACTGTTAGAAGTGTTAACACCAGTCCACACATAGTGTATAAATGTGATTAACACTGTTAGAAGTGTTAACACCAGTCCACACACAGTGTATAAATGTGATTAACACTGTTAGAAGTGTTAACACCAGTCCACACATAGTGTATAAATGTGATTAACACTGTTAGAAGTGTGAACACCAGTGAAAGAGCTTCTGTGGGACACAAACTCTGCTCGGACTCACATTAAAACAGATTAAAATCATAATTGTTCAGTTTGTGAGAAAATATCTTTATTTATTGTTTATGTTGTATTGTTATTGCTGAGCCTTAATGCAAAGACAAACAAATGTGAGTAATATTGTTACTGATATAATATAAATAAATAAAATAAATAAAAAAAAAATAGATAAATAAAATGAATAAAATAAATAAATAAATAAATAAAATAAAATAATAATAAAAATTCTTCATCTTCCTCTTAAATTAAATCGTGATATTTTCACACAATCTGGACGGTTAAATTCCTCGTCAAACTGAAGCTCCACATTTTCATTCTCATCAGATTCTTTAATTTAAAACATAAATATCTGTACAATTGTGTCTGAAATCAGTTTAAGTGGAATTATAACCTCGTTCTCGGGTTTTGTCTCCAGCACATCCGTGAATCACAAAAACCTCTTTACAAATGCCATAAATTCCTCCATAAACGGTTTAATTCTGTGTAAAAACCGTTCTCCTTTTAGTTCAGGTCTGTGCGAACGTGTCCCCAGTGCGTCAGATGCCCTCCCTTTGTGTCGATGAACAGAATCTTTTTATTCAAACAGAAATCACAAATCCATTAGAATCATTGACAAAGCTGAATTTAGAGATCATACAAATGCACAGTTCATGAAGTCCGGATTATTGAAGCTTAGAAACCTCAGTGAACTGCAGACGTGATGAATTATGTTTAAAGCTGCAAAGAGACAGAAAACTTACAAAAATCATTTATTTTTACCTCAGAGGATGAAAATCACAGGAGGAAATTTGACTTTTAACCCTCGAAGACCCACGACATCGTACACGACTCAGAGGAACATGTTTGTATAACGGCAGAACTTTGTAACGGTAAAAGACAGAAACGTCCTTTTCCCCTCTGAAAGTGCAGACATAGAGGTTTCCGTACATTTCTGCGGCTTTATCCTACGTCACACTCACGCTGTGTGATGACGGGAGCAAAACGAGTGTCCAACAGGAACTTTGTTTTCCCCAAACTCATGCGCTCCGTCCATTTTGATCGAGCCAAACTTTGCCAAAGAGTGAAGTGAGTCAAGATGGTCGACTCCTCTGACTGTGTGTGTTTATAACGAGGGAAAAAGTCGCTCTAAGTGGAGTTAATTCTCACACACATGGAAAATGACACATCTTGGTGTGTGTAATTGTGCATCTCTTTCTATTTTTATTTAAAGGTTTATTTCAGTCCAAATGAACAAATCCAAATGTAATTTCCACCCTGGAAATGCAGAAGTGCTGTGGCTCTGGCCCTGGACCTGACAGGAGCTGTTTCCAGGACTGGACCAGGAAAGTCATGGAGCCACTGCACTTTTTTTGTTTTTAGGGCAATAAGGAGATTTTTAATTTACTCACAGACTTGAGATTTTACATTTTTGTAGCTGAGGCTCTAAATTAAGCATTTTTTATGTCCAAAAAGTTGTTTCTACATGTTTGCTGTGTGTTTTGCATAAAAGAGTGAATTTTATTTTCAGTTTTTTTTATTTTCATCTCTATTTCTGGTCCTGTAGCTTTTCTCACAGCCTCATGACACAACTACAGCAGCAGATTGTGAAATAACAGGTTGGACTGAACAAAAGGAGGTAGAACACTTCATTAGGGGTAAAAGGGGCAGTTTTAAAAGCAAAAAAGTGAAATTAAGAACAAAATCCAGGCGACGAGAAATGTACTAAAACTGCCCTCAGGTCTTCAGGGTTAAACTCCAGTTTGCACGAACAACCTTAAAACCAAAGTGTTCATCTGCTGTAGGAGTAAAATTGTGGAACTCACAAGAAAACGAATTAAAACGCTGTCAAAATATTTTGCAATTTAAAGAAATGTATAAAACCAAACAAATCAGAACGTACCAACCTGATCGTGACTGAAAGTCTGTTGTGAATTTGTGTTAAAGTTTGAAATGAGTGTTGAAAATCCTTTGTATAATTTATATAAATCGGTGTAAATGGGAAAGACAAATATAAGAATTGTATTTTTCCGTCTGCTCCTTTCCCGTCATGAGAGAGTTTAACAAAGCACATTAATCCCACTGCAAAAAACTAAATCTAGTCGAGCTAAAATCACTGAAAATGACACAGATTAAGAAAGTTTTACCGCGATTTGAGTAAATTTCACTTGACAAGTAAAATAATCCGCCAGTGCTGTGAGATTTTTGTGCTTAAAATATGAAAATACATCTTTTTCTACACTTAAAATAAGAAAAACAACAACTTTTTGCACTTAAAATAAGAAATAAAATCAAATGCTGCTTGAATGAATGAAAAAACCCTTATTCCACTGGCAGATAATTTCACTTGTCAAGATGAATCTGCTCAAATAAAGTAAAATGTTCTTAATTTAAGTCATTTTAACTCACCGAGAGATTGTTTTTTTTTCCATAATGTTTTCATGTGTGGAACAAATGAATGAATGAATGAACTCAAATCACAGTCACGTCTGTCAGAATTGGACCTTTTCCCTTTGTCGTGAACGGACGGCGACATTCCTCCGCTTCCGTCCTTATTTTTATTTTTTTATTTTTTTTGGCAAAACCCTCCCGACAACGAGCGAATTCCTGGAAATAATTTGTAGATCTTTAGAGACGGACGTTTTAAATGCAGTCGCGCGGCTCCGGGTTCGGCCTTTGTGTGAGTGATGAGTGTTTGCGGAGCGCCGGGTCTCGTGTCCCTCCTGACTCTCCGTATTGACTCGCGGATAATAAAAGTCGGCCTTGCGTTTGTATTAAAATCTGTCTGCGTTTCCGTGGCGACCTTCAGGGCCGAGCCTCTTCTGTGAATTGTCGTTTAAAAAGCCGTCGTCCTTTTGTTTTCCCTCTTCCCACCGCTGCTTTTCTCTCCTCCGTTTATTCTGTCGTCCGTTCTGCCGTTCGCGGCTCCGCACAAGGTTCCTCCGAGTGTGTGTGTGTGTGTGTATATGTGTGTTTATATAGATGTGTGTGTGTGTGTGTATATGTATATATGTGTGTGTGTTTATATAGATCTGTGTGTCTCTTTGTGCTCATATGTGCGAATTCAATTTAAATTTTTCTCTTTTTCATTTAAACTGCAGGATTTCATGGACAGAATTCCTCTTTTTCCTTTTTTTCCCTTTTTTTTCCCCTTTTTTCTGCTTTTGAGGGAAAATATTTAACCTGAACCTGGTCGTTTCTCTCGGTTTTGCAACTTTTTGTGCAGCGTCAGTTTATTTATTCATAAAATCGTGTGTCGTGGTTAAGCTGCGTTCAGATCGAAGCGTCAGAAACCAGGAGGAAAACACCGGCGTCGCTCAGGTCCTTTTCTCGGGGACTTTATTTCCTTATTTATTTCTTTGAGCCTCAGCAGAGCCTTTTATAGAAAAAAGCAGTTGCTCCATGACATTGTTAACATAATAAAAAAAGCTCTGTCATGGGAACAAACTATTTCAGGTCCATGATGCTCAAAAGTAGGGCTGGGCGATATCTCGATATTTAAAATATATCGAGATATTTTTGAAACTCGATATGAATTCTGACATATCGATATATCGATATATCGCTGTAATGCTTACGTTTACTTCTGGTTTCGCCGCTTCGCTTGTTTTGCCTTCTCTGTGTCGCGCTCGCCTCCGCCTCCTGCTTTTGTCCCCCGAGCTCCCCCGCGGAGCCCGGACCTGGCCAAGGACTAAACCAGGACTAGGACTAAACCAGGACTAAACCAGGACTAGGACTAAACCAGGACTAAACCAGGACTAAACCAGGACTAAACCAGGACTAGGACTAAACCAGGACTAAACCAGGACTAGGACTAAACCAGGACTAAACCAGGACTAGGACCAGGGCTCTACAGTGCGCCCATTTCTCTCGCATTTGCGAACAAATGTTTCGTTGTGCGAACGGGAAAAAAAACAGGCGCATCTGTGCGAGTGCTTCTGCAGCACAATAAGAACTGTCACAATAAGAACTGTCACAATAAGAACTGTCTGTGTGCAGCTCAGACGTAACGTGACGAGTTAAACTTTCTAAATGCACGTGTGCCCAGCGCGAGCGCAACCGAACTGTGCCCGGGCACTTCACCTCCGACCAGCACGACCCCAGTATATGAGCTCTGCGTGTGGCCGACATCACTGATACGAACAAACTCCGCTTCAAAACACACCCACCCCCCTTAAACGAGGAGCAGCACCGCAGCAGGACCCACACCTGTCCCACACTCACAGACACTCCCACACCGCTGGACTTCCTCCTCCGCTAAAACGAGAGCTTTGTCTCGGTCTTGTCTCTTGTCTCGAGCGCATTTGGACTCGGTCTCGTCTCGGACTCAAGGTCTAAATACTGAGTGCGGTCATTTAGGGCTGCAGCTATTGATTATTACAGTAATCGATTATTCTGTCGATTATTTTGTCCGAATAATCGAGTAATCGTTTGTTATTGTCGTGTCTACTTTGCACATGTTAAGTACACACCACCTGCACTGACAGATACACGTGTTTTGGACATGAAAAACTTAATTATCGCTGGGCTAAGGTTGATTTACCTCGCGGTTTCTTTTCCACTTGATGTAATGTACGGTTCTGTTTACATGTTGTAGCATCAGTGTTGAGAAGGTGACTTTTAAAATGTTCCCCTACAGATTACAGATTACAGACCCCAAAATGTAGTTTGTGACATAATCAATTAAATTACTTAAAGTGAGTAACGTAATCTGAATACTTTGGATTACTTGATATTGTCATGATTTTTAAAACTACATAAATGTAGCAACCAACTCCTGCAAATTCTTGTTTGGTTTTAGACCTGGATTAGTTCTGGTTTTAGATCTGATTTAGACCTGGTTTAGACCTGGTTTAGTCCTAGTGTGAGTTCTGGCGTCCACGGAGTGTACGTGACAAGACACAATCCACGCGCAGAGTGCGTGGCGTACGGGAGATGCGGAGCGAGCGGCGTACCGGACCGTACCGCGCACGAGGAGGTTCTGCTCTTATTATACGTCCATGGGCACCGCGCTGTTGTGTGTACAGTGAAGTGCAGTGGTCGTGCGGAAACTTTACCTCTACCACAAAAGGTTCCGGCCATCGCCGAGCGGATGAAAATAAAACGAAGCATCGAGGCAAAAAAAAATAATCGATGCATTTTTCTAATCGATTAACTCGATTAACTCGATGAATCGTTTCAGCCCTATGGTCATTTTTCATTAAGGCCGCTGCTGTCGCCAATAAACTCATCCCGGGCGTGCGGGGCCTGCGGTGACGTGCGGGAGCGTGCGGGGCTTCTCTCTGCAGCCTGTGCGAAATGCCAAATAAATCCGTTTGTCACAATGTGCGTTTGGTTTGGTAAATGTGCAGAGACTAAATACCACTTTAAAACAAGAGGATGTAACTCAAGGAATTTGAAAATACAGGTTTAAAATCCTGCACTTTATTCACTTTGAAGCAGTTTTGTGTAAAGTTCAGTGGAAGTTCTCTTGAAGAAGAGCTTCTCAAACTGTGGGTCAGGGCCCAAAAAGGGGTGCAGAGTGTTTAAGCGCAGAACTAAATGAATATTAATCAGATAAAATTAGTTTTTTTGTTTTTGCTGTAGTTTTTGGGGATATTTTTTTCCTGTAACGATATGGAGATATAAATCGTATATCGAGGTATAGCTGAATATATCGAGGTATATTTTTTGGTCCATATCGCCCAGTCCTACTCAAAAGGAAAAGGAAGATTTTAAACATATAGAGTCCGACCCTCTTGTCTAAAACTGTATCACTTATTTCATTTACACTTAATTTTTGCAGTACGTCTTACATGAGTGTTATAATATGTCACAGCGTGGTCACTGTCGCACTCAGATTTACAGGAGTTACATTTCCCTCATGGACCTTTTCTTCTTTTCTTTTGCAGATTCACTTTTTTAGTTCAGTACATGTCAGTGGTGTCAGTGTGAGCAGTGCTTTAGTGCAGTTCTGTTTCCCACAGGAAAAGCAGCCGGAAAAACAATACATACAAATAAATAATAATAAATAATAATAATAGCAGCGACACATAAAAAATCCCAATTACGGAGAAACCGATTAATCAGGGGCAGTAGTTTAGTGGGCGGGGTATTCAGGGGCAGTTCTGGGGCAGAGGGGCAGAAGAA